>PVLA01000068.1:0-500171 GCA_004027455.1 Hydrochoerus hydrochaeris
CCTCCTCCTCCTCCTCCTCCTCCTCCTCCTTCTTCTTCTTCTTCTTCTTCTTCTTCTTCTTCTTCTTCTTCTTCTTCTTCTTCTTCATTTTGAGACAAGATCTCACTACACAGTTCAGGCTGGCCTTAGGCTCTGTTTGTAGCCCAGGCTGGTCTCAAACTTGCAACAATCCTCTTGCCTCAGCCTCCCAGGTGCTGGGATTACAGGTGTTTGCCACCATACCCAGCCCTCTTATCTTTTATTTTCTATTTATTTACATTTGAAAGTTAAGCTTGTGTGTCTGATTTATTTCACTTAATGTTATGGTCTGAATTTTATGCATCCATTTTCCTATAAAGGACTCCAGTTTATTCTGATTTATAGCAGAGTGGTATCCCATGTGTTGATGTACATACAGGCTGTTGCCAAGATTTAGCTATTATGAAATGTGCTGCTGTAAACATGGGTATGCATACATCACTATAATATAGTAACTGTAACTCTTTTGAGAAAATACCTAGAAGTGGAATAACTGGGTCAAATGGAATTTCTAGTTTTAGTGTTTGAGGAATGTCCATACTGATTTTTGCAGTGATCATATTAATTTAAATTCCAACCACCAATGTAGAAGGTTTCTTTTACCTCCATCACCTCACCAGATTCCTTGATGATAGCCATTCTTTCTAGAGTAACATGGAATCTGTGTTGTTTTAGTTGCATTTGTCTAATGCATTTAATTATTTTGACCATTTTTTCTTGTATTTATTGGCCACTTGTATTTCTTCTTGTTGTCTGTTCATTTCAGTTGCACATTATTTGATTGGGTCTTTTATTTGGGGGGGGTGTCAATTTTTTTCAGTTCTTCTAAATATTAGTCCTCTGTCTGAGAAATAGCTGTCAAAATTTTTTCCTCATTCTACAGGCTGTCTCTTCATTCTCTTCATTTCCTTTGCTGTGAATAAGCTTTTTAATTTGATATATTCCCCTTTGTTGATTCTTAGTGTTATTTGTGTGTGTGTGTGTGTGTGTGTGTGTGCGTGCAATTGAGGTTCTGTTCAGAAAGTCCTTGCCCTATACCTGTCTCTTCAAGAGTTTTACCTGTTTTATCTCCCACAGATTGTATCTCTGTTTTAACATTTGGATCTTTGATACATTTTTATTTTAGTGTAGTACATTGTAGGAGATATGGGTCTACATTCAATCTTCTGTAGGTGGATAGTCAGTTTTCCTGGTATTATTTATTAAAGAGGTTATCTTTGCTCCATTGTACAGTTTTGGCCTGTTTGTCGATGTGTCTGAGTTTGTTTCTGTGTCTTTTTATCTGTACCATTGGTCAACATGTCTGGTTCTGGCTGTTTTTATCACTGTAGCTTTGCAATATAATCTGAAATCTAGTATTGTGATGCCTCCTATTTTGCTCTTGTTGTCCATGAGTGCTTTCTCTATTCTGGATCTCTTCTGGTTTCACATGAATTTTAGGATTGTTTTCTCTAGTTCTATGAGGAATACTGATGGTAGTTTGATTAGGAAACCATTAAATGTCTGTGTCATTTTTGGAAGTATGCCTCTTTTGGCAGTATTGGCTTTGCTTGTCCAGGGACATGGGATATCTTCCCATTTTCTGATGTCCTCCTTTATCTCCTTTTTCAGGGTAGTATAGTTTTTGTTTTAGGGGAGCCCTGAGTTCAAACTCCAGCAAAAATACATACATACGTACATATATACATACATATGTGCATGTATACATACATACGTACATATCAGAAACATCTGGAAACTGAATCTTAAATGTTTTATTTTGTTTTTCAATTCTGTTCTCTTTACAAGTCCTACATAGGATTAAATTAGAAAGAAATCTGAGTGATAAAGTTATTTTAGGTAGCAGATGAACTGATGATTTCATGTGAATGGTAAAAAACAATTCTAATTACATTTTTTTTCTTTAAGCCAAGGGCAAAAACTAAAAGTTCTCAGAATGATAAAACTTTCGTTTTCATTCTTTCTTTTTTTATTTTTATTTTTTTATCAGTACTGGTGATCGAACTCATGACCGCATGCTTGCAAGGCAGGCACTTAGGCCACTGAGCTAAATCCCTAGCCCTGTTTTCATTCTTTCAATTGGTAGGTTTTAGAGGAAGACTTTTACTTACATTTGTATATAATTCCATTTAATGTTTTCTCAGTTTTCTCTCTCCTTATAGAAATATGATTTACTTGTATAATTTTGTATGAAGAAAGCTGTATTTTCAAAAATACGTATCTGGCACAGTTGGTGAATGAGATGATGCACACCTGTCATCAATTTGGGAAGCTGAGGCAGGAGGATTGAAAGTTGCAGTCTAGCCTGGGCAATTTAGTGATTTAGCAAGGAACAGTAGAAAAATCAACAAATGGGCTGGAGGTATACAAGTTTGAATAAAGAAAAAAGAAAAAAAAAGCACTTACTTTGAAAGGCCTGAGGCACTGTTACCCTCTAGTGTCTCCTTTTCTTAATGGATGTAATTTAATACCAATGTGTGCTATTTATAGCAGTTCCTGGCAAATTCAATCTTATTAATGTGTATCAGTGTTCTTTTATGAGATTTGAAATAGAATTTTGAGAACATTAAATCTCTATTTAGGGAAATAGGTTTTCTCATATTTCTTCAATAATTGCAAGATAGCTAATGACAGTTTCATATGCCATTTAATTAAAGGTAATTTCTATTTTGCTACTTTTGATCTTTTATATAGTATTTTGTTAAACAGCACAAAGTGCTACTACCATTTTCTGTTTAAGATAAACATTAAATTTTATGGGACAACATATATGAGAGAGGCTTTTTTCCTTTTTTCATTAATCTACTCAATATAGTAGCAAAT
The DNA here is from genome assembly GCA_004027455.1 of Hydrochoerus hydrochaeris. Taxonomy (NCBI): domain Eukaryota; kingdom Metazoa; phylum Chordata; class Mammalia; order Rodentia; family Hydrochaeridae; genus Hydrochoerus; species Hydrochoerus hydrochaeris. The sequence continues at coordinate 2,842 of PVLA01000068.1, forward strand.
AAATATATATTTGCTTTTTTAATGTTTTTTGAAAGAAATTGATAAGAAATGTGATTTAATTAATATAAAAAGCAAAAACATTAATAAAATATCAAGGTAATTAAAAAATTACTTTCCCATAGGCTTCTATGAGAGACTTCCAGAAAAACCTCAGAAGATTCTGCTTTTTTAAAAAATTACTTTTTAATTAACTTGAGAAAAGTTCCAAGTGTGTGGTAGCTATAAACATGCTTGAGAAAAGGAAGTAGCTCTAGTATGTATAGTAGTGTCTTCACCCATGGCATGATCAAAGTGCTACAGCTTACAGGTAGAACTGGTCTATCATTTATTAATTCAGCAGAATTTTAAGTTTGTTAACCATGTCCTCAACTTCATGAATATATCATCTAAAATCAGTTCTCATTTGCAGATTCCCCCCCCCACCCCCAGTTCAGGGGCTTGAATTCCACACCTTCCCACTGTGAGCGACATCACCAGCCCTTTTGCTTTTTTATTTTGAGACAGGGTCTCACTGAGTTGCCCAGGTTAGGATAGAATTTACAGTCCTCCTGCCTAAGTGTCCCAGAGTTCTGGGGTTGCAGGCCTGTAACACCATATCAGGCTCATAGACTGTTTTACTGTTTTTCTTCAGGTTAGTATATTCCCTAATCTGGGGCTTTTCCAGGAAAAGCTTTCTTTTCAGAGCATTTGCTTCTGAAATGCATCTAAGTGAAAGCATCTTCCCTGTGTCAAAGGAAAAATTGACAGCAATTTATTTAACAATCTTAGTTTTTACTTCTAAAATTGGGCAACTTTTCATAAAATAGCATAAAAGTTTGGCTTTATAAATACTAAAAGACTGAAGAAAGCAGAAAAAAATTGAAAAAAAAAGTGGATTGTACTTTTCGATTCCTTTCCTTGGGGATAGGATCAGCAAATAATGGAAAAATAATTGGTTAACATCAGGTAATTTCAGGTTACCTTTTCTTCACATGTGGAAGGATTTTTTTTTTTGTACCAGGGATGGAACTCACGACTTCGTGCGTCTCAGGCAGGCGCTTGTGCTGCTGAGCTAAATCCCCAGCCCACATGTGTAAGGATTACACATTCAGAGGGAAGACCATTATCATAGCACTTGAAACTGACTTTTACTTCTCTGATCCTGATTCCTTAGAAGGTCAGATAAATAGCTTAGTTGATAGCCTGCAACTCTAGTTTCCAACTGATTTTTAACCTAGTCTTTTGGGGCCTACCTAATGTGGTTTATTCCAAAACAATGGCCTCCTTTAATTTTTATTTAGCACCACTAGCAACTTTAAGAATTTCCTAGCAAGTATTTTCTATGGAAACAGGAGTGAATGTATTCTTTGTGGGTTCTTTACAGTCATGGTTTATTGAAGAAATTTAAGATATGTTCATTAAAACAAAAGAAAATAAAACATACTTTAACCTTACAGGGAAAAAATAATCATAGTGTAGATTTTGTTTTTATTTTGGATGTATTTCTTAAATTACATGTAGAGATATTGCCTGCAATTCTGCAATCACTTTCCACACATCAAATCAGGTAAGTCTCAGGGTAACACTGTAAAGCAGACTTGTTCTAATTATGTTTACAGGGAACTTAGATTAGGCAAGTTAAGTATATGCCAGGATCCCGTAGCTTGCTGGGAATTTGAGCTAAGAACTTGAGCTTTTTGTTTCAAGTCTGGCAAAGTACACTTTTTTCTTTTGCCAATTCACACTTGCTTTTCTGTCCTGGCTAGAGAAGGTTACATTTGTAGAGCAGAAAAGAAAAGAATTCTGCCTCAAGTCCTTATGTTTATTTTGGTGTATCTGCCAGGGTTATGAGATCTCTATCCCATGTGATAATCTAAGCCATCAGTGTTACTCCTATAGAGCACAGCAGTAGCCTTCTGACTGTGTGCTGTTCCTCTCACACCGGCCAGTTAGCATTCTAAAATCTAATTTGGATTGTGTCATTCTTTTGCTTAAGGGCTCTGTGATTTTCCACTGTACTTAGAATAAAATTATTTATTTTGGTTTACAGGACTCATACTTTCTGGCTCCTGCTTCATTCTCTCTCACTTGCTCAGTATCTTTGGATCACAGCTCCTGGAAGGCCTCAAGTTCTTCCTTGCCTCAGGACCTTTGCATTTGGTCTTTCTTTTGTCTACAGATCTTTGTGTTTGTTCTGTTTCCAACTGTTCCAACTGATCTTTCAGATTTCAGTTGAAATATTTCCTGAAAAAATACTGTCTCTCCTTTTCCAATCTAAGTTGTTTTGTTTTGTTTTATTCATATTCTTTTTTCTGGCATTTGTAATTTGCCTTTGCTAATAACATTCAGCAAGTCAGTTACTGTTCAGTATCCCAGTCACCTGCCTTGAACCCTGTTTGTAGACACAGCAGTAAAATACTTTCCAGCAAGAGGTGAACCAGGTTTTAAGCTCAGATTTTTCTCCATAAGACTAAATCTGAGAATGCAAAGGGCATGTCCATATGTTGTTATATTCCCACTGTTTGGCACATAGTAGGCATTCAACAAATAGGCATTGAACAGTTGAATCTGCAGCAAGAACTTTTTCTTTACTAACAGCTTTATTGAAGTATAACTTACATACTTTAAAGTCTGCCCTTTTAAAGCATGCAATTAAGTAGTTTTTAGTATGTTCAAGGAGTTGCACAACCATCCTCACTCTAATTTTAGAACATTTTCATCACCACAGAGTGAAACCTTAAACCCATTAGCATTCATTTCCCATTCCCCTGTCTTACATTCTCTAGAAACCAGTAGTCTACTTTATGTCTCAGTGGATTTTCTTATTCTGGAAATTTTACATAAATAGAATCATAGAACATACGGCCTTTTGTGACTGACTCCTTTCATTTGGTGTAGTGTTTTCAACATTTATTTATGTTGTAGCATGTATCAGTGCTCTATCGCTTTTTATTGCTAAATTGTGTTTTGTGAGTATATCATCTTTTATGTACCCATTCAACTGGTGGACATTTGAATTGTTTATGAAAATAACTATAAAGATTTTTGAACAAGTTTTTTTTGTGTGTGAACATGTATTTTTAGTCCTGACTCAGTATATACCTACTAGTCGAACTGCTAGGTCATGTGGTAACTCTTATTTTTAACATTTTGAAGAACTATGAAACTGTTTTCCAGTGTGGCACAATGACTAAGAAAACCATGGCTGAATAGTATTTAAAGCAGTAAAAATAGATTTTATTCAAGACTGTTGCAACAGGGAGAAATCAACTCTAGTAAAGAGTTTTGAATACAATCAGAAAAAGTAGGCATTTATAGCCAAAGAAGGGATTATGTGTTGGACAGGTGAGGTCAGTGATCAAAAATTACTAAGAGTGACTTGATAGGATTCTTGTTAAAGAATGGCCAGGGTGATGAGAGAGCACTTGGGAGACATTTGAGGGATGAAGAATTTGATGAAATATTGGGGATGATTAAATATCAAGAGTGGGAGACTGTGTCTAAAATTGGGTGATACACAACTGAATAAGGAAGGCTGAAAGTTTAGGCCTAATTGAGAAGAGGATTCTGAGGAGCCTGGCTTAATATTCCCTAAGGAAACCTTCCTTGCCATACCCCAAACAGGCAATTCAGGTATTACCTGTCCTAAATTGCATTAACAAGAAGACTTCCCTTAAATGCTTTTAAATTCTATACAATGACATTTCATTTGGTGTTGACAAATACTGGTTGTGATGGTGTTGGCTAAACTGAGACATAGCCAGTGCTATATTTTGTTAAGGCTGTTAAAGCTGCTGTATTGTGTTTCATGTTTATATATTACAATTTTGTTATTACTGTTTTTGTTTTTCTGTGTGGAAAAATTTGTCAAATCTGATAGTTTAGTCCTCTTTGGAAATCACATTTATGCTATAAGAAATAAAACACCACATGTTGTAGCATTTGGTTTAGGACACTGGACTTGTTTAGGTAAATTACCTTTCCCACCATAATAGCACATTTGAAATAATGAATAATATTTTTTTTCCTCTTTACTATTTTTGCTATTCTTTTTTCTTCTTTCCTTTTCTTTTTCCTTTTTCTTCTTCTTTTTTTTTTTTTTTTTTTGTATTTTCTTTCTTTGCCTCCAGGTGGGGAATGTCTCTGATTAGTACTAAGATGCTTTTGTTATTATTTTATCTAACTTACTGAAGAATAGTTAAAATTGCTTACAGATTAATCAGTAACTACCAAGAATAATTTTAACTTTCTTACAAACTCTTTCATCCTCTTTCTCACAGACTCCATCATCCATCTTCCATATGTTAGTATCTTCAATTAATGCACATTTAAATTTATTTGGAGAACTTCACTGTGCTTCTGGAAATAATTGACAGTCCTGAGAAGTTGAGAATTCAGTTATTACTTAGGAAAATGAAGCCCTCTTTTGAATGACTAAACCTTCACCAAAATTAACTGTTGCCTTTTCTGTGCAATGAGTACGTGTCAGCTCCTATTGTATGTGCTTTTATCACAGGAAGTGTTTTCTCATGATTATGATTGGTTGAGTACATTAATATTCATGGCACATGCCTCTTATCTTATATGGTGTTCATTCTCTGTGTATTTAACTAATGTGCCATTTTGCTTTTTCATTTTGGCTTAGGGAACCATGATTTTAGAGAGTGTGAAACAGAAAGCAGCTGGGAAAGAATGAATACCCAGAACTCAGTGCCAGGATTAACATACTGATGCAGATATTCTGAGAAGGCATCTTTTGAAGCAGGTTAAAAGGAAATGCCAAATGGAGCCAAAGCTGATCTTGCACTGGCACGTGATGCTAGTCAAGGAGGTCCTTGGCTTCATTCAGCTGTATTTTACTCTCAGATTGCCACCTGCTTCAAGCCAGCTCCTTAGGCACAGCTAAAATGAGAAAAAGAATGTTATTACCATGTATTTTATAATCTTAAAAGACCCTGGTGATTTCTAAAGTTTAAAATATTTAACAGTAGCATATAAATGGAAAACTAAAAACAAAGATTTCAAAGGGCCATAACTTATTTTTCCTCCCTTGCAGAATTATGTATTTTTTAAATGATTGTTTCCATTTTGAGCAATTTGCAGAACATACTGGGAAACTTTTTTCATTCCTTAATATGATTATAATAATTTTAATGAGTATGCTACAAAGATAAATTTAGCCATATAGCATGACTATTTATGGTTGTAGAATTTGCAGGTGGAGGGAAGCACTATTAAAATTTAAATGGCATTCTACAATAGATTTTCAGAACAGGAGCTTGACTCAGCCCTTGTCTTTTGTTGCCAATTTTCCCTTTTCATCCTAAATTGATGCCTAGTAGTAGATAACATGACTCCTTTTTACATTCTTTTGCTCAATTACTACTAGAAGAGTTCACTACTTTGTTCCTTCTGTGGAGTTTTTGGATACTAACCAAGAGAGAACAGATACTTAAGAACTTCAGTAATTGTCATGAATCTACTAGGTATGTTGAAGCATCATTTGATTCATAAGTTACTAGAGTTTCCCTCATCAACTCTTCCTTGGGTGCTACAATAGAATCTATGCTCCTCTCCTCACTTCAGTTCTTGTGCTTCCCATCTGCCTATGTATGTCCTAGGCAGCTGGGCTGTAAGCCAGAGCAGTTCATTGTAGAAACCCCTTTGAAATCCTTTTAAATTAGATTGCTTTTGTGTCCTATTCTGCAATATAACCACAATTATTTTAAATATAAATATTTAATTTTCTAATCAGCAAGTAAATCTTATGCTGCAGGAAGGTGTAACGAAATTGAGTGTTATGTGTACCTCAGTTTAGAGAATCATGGGCTTAGTGTGACTTTGGGGGAAAACTCCTTTAGTCCTATTTATGAAATGGATTTGATAGGTATATACTGTGGTAGGATTTGGATAACTAGTAGATTTTTCAGCTTTCTGCTGTTAGTATTGTGAAAAGAGCACGGATGAAAGTCTAGTAGTCTGACTTCTAGATTCAATTCACTGTTGTGATGTTGAATAAGTGATGTAGTATCTTCAGATTCATTTTATCATATGTAAAATGAGAGGATGGTTGATAAAAGAGAAAGTAGAATTTTTCAAACCATGGTGAAATTTTACTTGCAAAAGATATTGTTAGTTGCCAAGGGTTGAGAAGAAAGGGAAATGAGTTTTTTTTTTTTTTAATGGATATACAGCTTTAGTTATGCAAGGTTAAAACGTTCTGGAGATTGGTTGTACAACCCTGTGACTGTATTTTACTTTTGCACTTATATACTTAAAAATGATTAAGATGTTAAGTTTTACATTATGTACATTTTGCCATAGTTTTAAAAAAATATTTTAAATGTTACACCTTCAAGTAAACATGCTTTATAAAACCCCCCTCCTGCAGTTACAGTGCATTCAGCATACCCAGACCTCTGAGGCATCCTGCACTGCAAAATCTGTTTTAACCCATTATTTCTCAAGTTGCTTTTCCCTCAGTTGAACTAACATTTCACATGTAGGAGTCCCATTTGAAAAGAGGTAGAGGTAATCTTATGTCTTTTCTATCCCAAACATGCTAGTCTTCAAAGACATGTACACTATGGCAAAGTAGAACCTAGATAACTTGATTGACAATGATTAATTCCAGGGTTCCCAACCTTTTTCATTTCCTGGCATGTATGGAAAGTAATAATATTTATGTGGCACACTGGGTAAACAGCCTAGGTGGCTCAGTACTGTGGAGGTCAGAAACTCAGAACATCCTTGGGGTAAGGGTCTGGTAATCAGATGTTTAAAAAATTATCAATGAGGAAACTGCTTGAAAGGTCTTGTTCTTCAGGTATCATTAATTAGTATTTTGGCCTGTTGACAGAGGTATCAGAGGCAGAACATACCAAACTCTGTGCTACTTCATTTTCTTTGGTAGTTTTTTGTTTACTTTAGGAAAACCAGAAATTCTCCTGATTGTATGGCATTGATTATTACTGATCATTAGTTAACTGCAACTCAGTGGTATGAGAGTGAAGAAGGGTTTTCAAGAGGATAATACTTTTTCACAGTTTATTTAATATATTGTGGTGATTTAACATCCTCTTGGTTTTACAATAAGAGCATATATACTAATGTCATGAACAGATGATTGCCATTTAATGGAGGGGGCTTAAACTTCATATTTCCTATGGGGCTGATTATTTGGTACAGCCATAGGGGCTGGATATAGGGAGAAAAGCATATTCATATTTGTGTATTATAAAAGAAATGTGTTATAAATCAGTGAGTGAGATCTCTATATTTTTTTTACCCTGAAGGTCTCTTTTCTGAAGTCATCTTCAGCATTCACTCTCAGTTGGTATCATTCTCTACTATATCTTTTAAATGGCTTACCTACATAGGGAAAAACAAAGGTAGATTGGAAAATGCCCTATATCATTGTTAAATTAGTATTTTTTTTTTTTTGTCTTCAGCTCAGCTAGTAAAAGGTAAGTGACCATGATGCATTTGGTAATAAATGTTTAATTTTAAAAATAGGAGTCCTTTTTCTATCGCACTGCCATTTTCTGCTTAAAACAACTTTTTTTTTTTTTGGCTTATATATGCTATTTGTTGTTATCTGAAAGAATTCTGTTGGAAAGAGTTCAAATTTTAAAACTAAATGTAAAACTTCATCTTTACTTAGTTAATATTGACAACCTATTCTGGAAGACTAAAATGTTCAACCTATACATAGAAAAGTCATTTGATACAGCAGCATCTTAATTAACACATATTGAGCTTGTTTGATTTATTGTTTCTTGGGATCTGGCCAGCAAGAGCTAGTTCTTTGCAGCAGAGCAGTTCCTAGCAGGAACTGGGAAAGCATTTCAGCCACTTCAGCTAGAACTGCTTCAGTATAGATAAAGTAAAGTATATCAGATCCAGTCAGAGACCAAAGTGTTGTTCTGTCATGAGGCACAGTAAAGGCACACAGAAACCACAAGTTTGAGATAACGAAAGAAGGAGCAACTGTCACAGGCTTGCAGTTCTCAGAAGTCCAGGCAGGCTGTGAGATTGGGTTTTAGTCATTCAGAGGCTGGGCTTTGGTTGCAGAACAAGACAGAAACAAGTGAATTATTAAGCAGGTTACTGGAATCAGATAGGCGGGGTTGGAGGAGAAGCAGAAGAAATTCAGCTGTAAAACTAAGAAATCAAAATTTTAATAACCTTATTTGTAGGGTTTCACACATAGCATTTTTTATTAGAATATGCAAACTCAGAGAAACAAACTTTGCAATCTGGTGAGCTGAGTAGCATTCTCTTCAGATGAGTGATACAAACACTTTAGATCCTCTATGAACAGATACTTTCTTCATCTTTTGTTTTCATCCACCTGTCTCTAGAAAGGCCCACAATTATTGAATAATACTACCTATATTGGCAACATGTCACTACTATTCCTAAAAAGAGGCACCTAATTATAATAGTCAGTACATGAGTGGTTATGGGCACAAACTCTGGGTCCCAACTTTTCAGGTTTATGACTGTTTCTACTACAGTCTACTTGTGGGATTTTGGATGAGTCCTCTAATATTTGGTCCTATTTGCCTAACTGTAAAATGGGCACAGGAGTAATTACTCCACAGGGTAGTTACAAAGATTAAATGGAGTAATATATGTGAAATATGTAGAACAGTATCTCGTCTTAATTAGCTTTATACAAGTATTTGTCAAGCAGTCAAAAATTTATACTTTTTTAGCTTCCAAGCATCAGTTAGAAACATATCTCAGACTTTTCTTTCCATCTCATGGGATACTATTCATTTAGGATATTAACATTTTTAAAAAGTGTTATTTCAAGAACTGTAGAAAAACGTAGTTGAAATTTTTGTCAGGTCATTAGATTTTTTTTACTTTAATCTTTCTGAAATTAAGAAAAATTACACTAATTATTTTAAGTTAGCATTCTATATATTTGTATTCCAATGATATAGTACCAAACATTACTATAATTTCCAATATATAGTTAATCCAGTATCTAGTTTAAATATCTGGTCTTTTTTTGCCTCATAGGTAATTCTTTGACAGTTAGGAAAGTAAACCACACTGCTCACCCTCATTCCTGCAAACACACTATAAGCCAGTTTGACTATAGATAATGCAAACTTATATATACTGTATCTGCAAATGGCCAACCTGACTGGTACATAGAAAAGTCATTTGATACAGCAGAATAATAGGATTTTGTCTCAATAAGATGTTGAGAGATTAAACCTCCCAAATCTTTATAATGCTGTCAGATAAAGTTAAGGAAACCAGCACTGGACAAAACAGACAATGATGTTTTAATTAGAACTCCTGCAAAAGTTAGATTTGATTGATTACTTGTTAGACATTGAGCTTTAGTTAGCAAACATGTTTATTTGCCATTAGGTAGTAGGGCTATGGTGAATAATGACTTCTTTGCAGTTGTATTCTTCTGTGTAATCTCATAGAATGATTAAAAATTACATAGCATTGTAGCTGAACTGTGAGATACATCACAATTGGAATTATTGGTGAATTTTGTAATTTTAAGCTCAGTTAATTCCAAGGAATTTAGCATTTAAGAATTACCCCTTTGTGGTGGAGGTGATAGCACTGATATGCTCATATGGTCAGAATAGTTTGTTTCCCTTCTTAAGAATTTTATAAAGAATAAGATGAAAATAGTTTTCTCTAAAATAAGTTATAAATCTATTGCAATATATTCTGTTTATGAAAAATTATACCACTGTCTAATTCCTTTATGTTGCTTAAATATAGAACCTCTCATAGTTCAAAATTTATAATTTTTGAGTATATGTTATATATACCCATTGAACTCATCATGCTAGCATTTTTAAACTTTTCTTGGCAGAAATTGTATCTGAAGAAATAAAAAAGAGGTAGAGGTGAATGCAGATGCATTGGAAGGGGAGCTGGATAGACCCGAAGTTATACATTTCTTTACTCCCCAAGTAAGACTAACTGGAAGACTAAAATGTTCAGACTCTTACTGTAGTATATTGTGTTACTCTAAGTCTGCTCCCTTGACTATAAAAGGTTGGTAAGAAAAGCTATGTGTTTCTGTGCTCTTCTCCACTTTGAACTTTTTTCTGCTTCTACGAGAGTCTGTCTGTTGTACCAGGGTTGAACCAGTATGGAAAGAAAGGTGGAAAAGAACACTCATCCTCTCATCTCCCAAGGAGGACCCCAATGCAAGAAACCTTAGAATAGTAGTTAGGAACTCAGGCATCATACCCAGTTGAAATTGAACTTATATCCTGGGCCTGCCCCTATCCATTGGTAACGTGGCCGAGTGGTTTAACCTTCACTTTCCTAATCCAAAAAAATGAGCAGGACAGTAACACTTGATAAAGTTGTAAAAATTAGCTAAGACAATGAATGTAAACCATCGAAGGTTGTTTTATGAAGTTCTCATGAGTATTTGCTGACATTATTATTGTTGTTATTATTGTTTATGGAAAGAAAGAAAATTTCAATGCTACCAGAACTAGGTTCAGCTATTTAAAAGTTGCACTTTAAAAAGCTTTAAAAAAGTATGCCCTACTTTCTTTTCTAATTTGGCAATAATAAAGTTACATTTTATGTTATTATTTGAGTAGTAAGTAAACTTCAGGTTAATTTTTTCCCCCTATTTGTTGATTTTAGAACAGCAGAGTCCTACTGTCCATCATTTGTGAGTCCCATCTGTGTAATGGAGAGATCATTCATGGTGGTGGTTTTTAGAAAAGCCAGAGGGAAGAGGAAATAGGTATATACCAATTCTTTGTAAGAAAAAAGGAAGAGGAGAAACAAAATGAAAACAGGAAGATATAAAGTCACTAGTGCTCTGTGACATAAGAGAAAGAGGTTTTCTCATACTCAGAAGAGGTAGATTTTAAAATACTCTTCCCCAATATTCTGCAAGTGAGACCTTTTCTGTTTCTTTCAACATCTAGGTTTCTGTTTGATTTTTCTCTGCAGCTGTTGGTTTATCTCATGTTACATTCCCATCATTTTCAAATATGGTTTTGCCTATGATAAAGCCTGAGAAATATCTCATTTTCATGGTGTCTATGCTTATGTCTGTTTTTCATTCTTCAGAAGACACTTAAACCAGCAGTCATGCCATCTCTTGTAATGGCATGCTTTTCTATTTACTCTCCGTTCTGTTAATGAATAATATTTATGGTGTGCACATCTGTGATCATTATTTGTTCTGCAGTTGCTTAAGGTACTGTGAAATTCAGCTTGTCCTATGTAATAGTTTTGTTTTGTTTCCTGCTTGTCATCAGATACAGTGTCCCTTCCACTTTCTGCAGCAGAGACAAGAAGTTAGAAAGGAATACTGCAGCAAATTTTACTTTATAGAAAATAACATATAGTGGTTTTGTTCCAGAAATGTTTTCCTCCCAATTTTTATATAAAAGATGTTCTGTTAAAATTCTGGAAATGAAATAATACTTAGACAAAAAATCAAAAGACAAGGAAAAATTGCATTAACTTTAACACATAAGAAGTTAATGCACTTAATAAGAAAAAAACTTTTATAAATCAGTGATATTCCAGTAGAAAAAATATGCAAATAATATGAAACAATAGTTTTTCAGAGAACAAAAACGAGAGAAAATACACATGGAAAATTAGCTAGTGATTATCCCACCACACACACACCACCACCACTTGCTTAATTTTTCACCTTGATTAAAGCACATGCTCTCAAATACTGCTGGAATCACAACTATTCTGGCAGGCCGTTTTCTGATATGAATTGTCTTTAAAATGCATGTAGCCTTTGACCTATTAATATAATTTCTAGGAATCCATTCTATAGAATTAGAGATGCCATTAAAGCATTAGTCACAAGGATAGTCATTATTATTTATAATAGCATTGGAAATATCAAGTTAGATGCAACCTAAATTTCTAATGACAGAAGTTACATAAATTATGCAAAAGTCTTCAAGTGGGAAGGTATTAAAATAATGTTTTCAGAGAACATTTTATAACATAAGAGCATGTTACATGATGATTTTAAAGAAGAATAAGTAGTCCCAACAGAATCAGAGAAAGGAGCCAGATCTTCCAACATCTATTATTTGTGATATTTTATTAGTATATGTTTGCAGTACATAATAATTATACTCTTCTTGAGGAGTTAGTATGTATGGTATATATTCTTAACATGTCTCAATCATTTTTACTTTTCTTTTCTCCCCTTCCTTCTCCCACCTTTTCTAGAGCCTGTTTCCATTTCCACATAATCTGCCTCCCTGTTTCCTACCATTTAGCTTTTATTTTGCTCTTTATTTGTATTTTGGGTTGTTTTAGAGAAATCATGAAATGTTTAACTATCTATGTATAATTAATTTCACTTACTATTATGGCCTCAAATCCTTCCATTTTTCTCCAAGTGGTTCAAATTTATCCTCCTTCAGTGTCCATTTTTGTTTCCTGGTCTTTAGACAGTGCTGCGTGAGGCACTTGATTTTGTCTGGATAAGTAAGGTAAGTAAGTGAACAAGAAAGGGGATTGAACAAACATTAGTGTTTACACATCATCCTTCATTGTGAGTGATAGTTTTGAAGGAGAGTCACAGTCATTTAGCTTGATGTTTGTGTGGTAATAAAATAACTCAGTAATCAGCCACTGCCTTTCCTCCCCCTCAGCTCAGGAGGAAGTCACATTGCTTGGTCTGTGTGCTGTAGGGCGAGGCTGTGATTGGGGTAACCCTCTTGCTCTTACACTCCAAAGGGTTCCCTACGCCCAGACACAGAGGCTGGCCTTGGAGCACCAAATTGTCATTTCAAAAGAGATGGTGAACATTGGAAACTCCCAACAGCAAATGTGAAATCCGAGCATTATTTTTTGTTCTGTTTTTTCAAATGTTATTGTCAGTTACTCAAAAAGAAAGGAGTCATGCAGAACTGTGTTCAAGTTTCTACCTCTTTAATGGTGCATGTACTTTGCTGAGTCATTTAACTTACAGGCCTCCTTTCATTCCTACAAAATGACGGTTATAATGCTACTTTTGATGACTATGATGGGTGGCAGGAGGAGCCAATGACAAAAAAAAAAATTACTTCCAAAGCGGATTCTGACACATGGTAGTCAGTAGATGTCCAGGAAATACTAGGTCTTCTCCATGTGTGCTTGTTGAATTCAAGTAGATATGTACAGTTACGCCTTTATAAGACTTTTCTTAGTTCCCATAATTGTGCTATAGGACACCTGCAAATAATTATCTAAATTACATATTCGAAGGTGGCATTTTTGCAAATCACTCACTGTATAGTATTTTTTTGTGCTGTAGCCTCTGCGTTTGTTTTCCTAAGCCCAGTGCTTAGGGCTTAAAGTCCTGTGTATGCTGGTCTTTCTTTCTTTTCTCTTTCTTTCTTTCTATCTTTGTTTTCTTTTGCTGGAAGTAGGGACAAGGAAGAATGAATTTGAAAGATTTTCTGTATTTTAAAAAATGTTTGGGGAAAATAGTTGAAAAGCAATCCCTGTCCCCCTTTTATTTTTTTCTCTATTTAAAGAAAAAAAAAAGCAAAACAGAAAAAAAGGTAGAAGTAATACAGAATTTCTAAAGAAATTAACGCTAAGAAGTCACTAGTTGGTAAATTACATATTGTCATCTTAGAAATAATTGTTTAAGTCCTAAAATTTAAGCATAGAAAGTGGACAATCAAACAATAAGAGTGCAAACCATTCTGTTCAATGATCCAACAAAAACTTAGTGATGTGGTTATCTATCTTACATGCTTAAACATACATGCATTTATATCCTTTAGAGCACTTTCCTTCTCTTTTTTTTACAATAGCTATTATACATTTTGGAACTTATTACTCCTGAAGTTTTTATTAATTTTTATACCAGAGAGATAATGTGATATTTATAAATATGATTCTTAATTTATTTCACTTATGAGGATAGTCTCCAGTTACCTCTATTTATCTATAAAGGCCTCAAGACCATCCTTTTCTATAGCATGTAATATTCCATTGTATAAAAATACCACATCTTTTTCATCCACTCTGCGGTTGATGGGCATTTTGGCTGTTTCCAAGATTTAGCTATTACAAATTGTGCTGCTATAAACACGGGTGTACGTATATCACTGTGACATGACCTTTTCAGTTTTTCTGGGAAAATACCCAGGAGGGGAATAGCTGGATTGAATGGAACTTCTAGTCCTAGTCTTCTGAGGAATCTCCATACTGATTTCCATAGTGGCTGCACCAGTCTACACTCCCACTAACAGTAGAGAAGTGTTCCTTTTTCCCTGCGGCCTCACCAACGTTTATTATCAGTTGATTTCTTGATGGCAGCCATTCTTTCTGGAGTGAAATGAAATCTCAATGCTGTTTAATTTGCATTTCTTGAATACCTGTCTTCTTTTTAAACATTTTTACAAATTTTTATTTATTTAGTTTGTTTTAAAAAATTGATGCAAAAATTTATTCATATCTATGAGGTATCATATTTTGATCTAGGTATATATTATATAATGTTTAAATCAGGTTAGTTCTTCAAATATTTATCATGTCTTTGTGGTAAAAACATTCAGTATCCTTTCATAGGGTTTTTTTTGTCTCTTTGTTTGTTTTTTGTTGTTGTTTTGAGATAGGGTCTCATTATGTCATTCAGGCTGACCTTGAACTCACTGTAGCCCAGATTGGCTTAGATCTTGTAGTGATTGTTCCCCCTCAGTCTCCCAAGAGTTTTATTTATAATTTTTTTACTTTGCAATAATTGTACACCAGAATTTATTTTTCCTAATTGTAATTTAGTACTTGTTGACGAACCTTTTGTTTTTCTCTCACTACTCCTGTTGTCCTTAGACTCTGGTAACCACCATTTATTCTCAAATCCTGTGAAATTTACTTTTTTAGATTCCACATATTGCTGAGACCACATCATATTTATCCTCCCATGCTTGGCTTATTTTATTTAACTTGTGCTGTGCAGGTTTATTAATAATGTTGCAGATGACAAAACTGCCTTCTTTTTATGGTTGAATAGTATTCTGTTATATATATATATTTTTATGAGTTGATGGGAAGTTTCTTGGCTGCTGTTAAGTGATGCAAGAAACACGGGAGTACAGATATCTCTGATACACTAATTTCATTTCCTACTCATAGTGAGATTATTATATGGCAGTCCTAATTTTTATTTTTATTTTTGTTTTTTACTTTAACTTTTTGCAGCACTGGAGATTGAATCTGGGGTCTTGTGCACGCTAGGCAAACACTCTACCACTGAGTGACTTCCTCAGGCTGCCAAATCACTTTTTAATTTTTTGAGGAACTTCCATAGTATTTTCTCAAATTTCCATATTAATTTACATTCCCACAAACAGTATGTACAGCTCTCCTTATTTTCAGATTCCCTCCAGCAGTTGTTATTTTTTTCATTTTGATAGTAACCATTCTCTCTCAGATGAAATATTGTCTCACAGTAGTCTTGACTTATATTTCCCTGATGATTAATTAAGCTGAGCATTTAAAAAAATGCCCACTGGCCATTTTTATGTCTTCTGACAAATGTCTATTTAGGTCTACTGCCCATTTTTACATTGGATTATTGGATAGTTTTTACTATTGAATTGTTTGAGCTCTTTAAATACTTTAGTTATAAATGTTTATCAGATGTAGAGTTAACAAATGTTTTCTCCCATCCTGTAGGCTGTCTCTTCTGTCTGTTGATTGTTTCCTTTGTTGGCAGAAGCTTTTTGGTTGGATGTAATACCATTTGCTAGTTTTTTTGCCTTTGTTGTCTATACTTTGGGTTCATATACAATACTTTGCACAAACCAGTACTCTGAAGTGTTTTTTTCCTATTAGTTTCATAGTTTCTGGTATTAAATAGAAATAAGACCCATTTTGAGTTGATTTTTTTTTTAATATGGTGAGAGGTATGGTCTAGTTTCATTCTTCTTCATGTAAATACCTAGTTTTGTCAGCACCAGTTTGTTTATTGAACAGCTTTTTCTTTGCTCCAGTGTATGTTTTTTTGATGTCTTTGTACAAAATTAACTGGCTAAATACCTGGATCTATTTCTGGAGTCTGTATTCTGTTCTGTGTCTCTATTTATGCCCATGCCCCATGCTATCTTAACTTTGATTACTCCAGTTTTATATGTATTTTCAAAACAGTGTAATGGCTCCTGCTTTATTGTGTTTTCTTGAGGCTACATTGGCTATTTAGAGGGAGGTGTATGTGTATGTGTGTGTGTCCATACAATTCAGTGAAGTCCCTATCAAAATACCAGTGACATTCTTCATAAAACTAGAAGAAACAACCTCTCACCTTTAAAATTTTTTTTTTTAATTAGTAATGTGATGCTTGATTTCTCAGTGGTAATATCTCTTTCTTATACAACCAGACACACATATACCTTCTGAGTTTCTGGCACAGAATTTCATGGTGTGAGGGTAATTTAACTCATTCAGACCTATGCCTGTGGCTTCATTAACCTGAGCTTTTGAGGTTAAACACTAATCCACCTTGGAGGAAAACTGCTTGGGTTCTACAGGTGTAGGCATTGGGCGCACTGCCTAATTAGAAAGATACTTAAAAAAATTTTTTTTGGCATTACCTGAATGTATAATTCACACCAAGAGATGACAATGTCTGAAATTTGAAATAATAAGATTGGTGATGAAAGAAAGAATGCTGTCCACAAGGGGCTGGGATCATTTGCGTTAGGGAAACTGACTGACTAACGTTTGAAAATAACCTCATGATCTTGTACTTTCCATTGAATTATCACCTGGGGACTTGCTATAAGCCAAGTGCATTTGTTATTTACCATATGTAAGTCATTGCCAGCCCTGGACCTAGGGAGATAATTTTAAGTGCCCTCTGGAATAGTCACTGGTCATTTGCCTCAATGCAAAGCCAAATGTAGTTACTGGAATTGAAAATAATAAAGCCAAGAGCTTATTTTGGAGAACCTGGCAGTCAGGACAGCTAAACACTAGATTATTAGTGAATCTGGTGTGGTTTTTTTGTGGCTTCTTGTTTCTGAGGGTGGCATCCTTGCCAGAGAAGGACAGCCTTAAGTCACCTTCCTATAGGCCTGTATTGTGGGGCAGCTTTCTCAAAAAAAAAAAAAAAAAAAAAAGTCATCGAACTTTTAGAGAATATAATGAAATGAGAAACTGAATTTAGAATCAGTTTTTGCTTCTCTCACTCAAATTTTGTTTTGTCACAACAAGCTAATAAAACAAGAATATACATATGCATAATTGTGAGGTTCAAAATCAAATCGTCAAAAGTGCTTTACTGTGTTTTAATTTTTCTTAAAGTCATACATAATAAAAATCTAGAGGGATTTGTAATTATTAGCCATATATCTTTAAAAAATTTGTTAGAAGAATAAACTAGTATCATATTTCTCGGAAAGATTGTTTGTTCTTGTTGCAATGGAATAAGGGCTTGGTGTTATTTATCTCATTTGGTGCTTATTTGTATTTTTTTTAAACCTAGCACTTCATGATAAACTTGTTTTCTTTCTCCTCCAGCTCCCCTTTCCACTCTTCTTCCTTCTTTTTCCAGACAGGGACTCACTATGTAGTGCAACCTGGTTTGGAACTCAAAGTCTTCCTGCCTCACCCTCAGTGCTGGGATTACAGACATGCATCACCGTACCAAGCTAGCTCCCTTCTTCCTGCCAGACATGCTGTAGAAGTAGTGTGTGCTTTCTGCCTTAATTCTTTCACTACTCGCTGCATCGCATCAGTAGCAGCTTGGCCTTGGTCTCACTTCAACAATTTTCCCCAGACTTTTATCCTTATATCTCATACTGCAAAAAATTCCTGTTGAATTTATTCCTGAAACATCTGATATGCCAATTTTTTAATACTTAATGGTATTGCAGGAGTTCCCTAAAAAAGTAATTCCCAAAGCTTCCCATTTTGTGCAGCTCTATTACTATCAGATGCATCTGTCTTAATGAAAGTTCCTCTATAAGAGTAGTGAGTATCTTCTTACTGCCTGCTATATAAACTCTTCTTTTCCAGGAAGGGCATTTGAACCAGCATTCTCTTCTACTTCTTCTCTCATCCATCCTATTTTCCAGCCTTTTTCTTTTTTCTGTTTGCTGTATTCTCTACTTGAAATCCATGTCTTCTTTTTTATCTGCCTTCCTTTTTTTTTTTGTACTGGTGGTCAAACCCAGGACAAATAACATTCCACTTATTAACCTTCCCTGGTCCACCTTGCAGGAAGTAATTGCTACCTGGGGATTTTATCTGTATCTTAGTGCTGATATGTGTCATATTTGATACTGTGTTATTTGCAAGGGCATCTTATGCTCCCTTCTTAAGAGTCAGTTTTATATCATTTTATGTTTTACTCCTAGTGTCTAGTTGTGTCTTATACTTAAAGCTAAGCAAATTTTTGATTCTCGTGTGAACTAATGTTTAATATTGTGGATCATTATCTGAAAGATATTTTAGAATAGAGATAGTTATTCTATTACTCTTAATAGGCTTAACTTTCATAGTTATTTCCATACATTTTAGGTTTAATGATTATTTGTTCAAGCAGCTGACTGCTACCAGTATTTTAAACCCTTTTATTAAGTAGTTATCTCTGTTTCAGCACATTAAGTAATGAATTACTGCATTCAGCTTTGCAGCATGTAACCTTCTTAAATCCAGCCGCTTAGGTTCCTGCAGTATTTTTCTGTGTAATATTTTTCAGTAAAGTAGGGGTAAATGAGAAATTAGTGACCAAATTGCTCTCGAGATGTTGGAAAATTCCTAGCACATTTGCATAACTGGTACTGTGAGAAACCTTTCTCAGCACTCAAGTGTGAACACAGAACTATTAAGAGTACTTTTTTATAGCTGTGCTAGCAGAGCATGAATTATAGCCCACTCTAGTGTGACCTTAACTTTTAAGAATTCTGTCATCTAGTAATTTTAATTCCCACACCACCAAGCACTAAGTAAGAAAAAAAAGCTAGATAGTAGAGCACATACAGATGACTGTCAAAGGATTACCAAGACGATCTTTTGATTTTAGCTGCCTTATTTTGCATTGTTCCACTGCACATCCTTTGAGGTACTGCTCAGTAACCTCAAAGAAAGACTGGATACGTATTCTCTCTATTCCAGGCTAAGTTAGGAGAACTGATTCTATGTTTTTAGAGCAATACTCAAAATTATTACATCTTGTTAATTTATCTTCTCCCACTAAACCCAGAGATCCTTGAGAACAAGAGTTGTGTATCATATGTATTTGTAACCCCAGCATTTTATACAATTCCTAGCACATATTAAATGTAAATACTTGTTGAATACCAAGCTGATTATCTGCCTTTGAAGTTGTGACATATTTTAAATAGCACATTAAGGGGCTGGGGATTTAGTTCAGCAGCGCAAGTGCCTGCCTGGAAGCTCAAGGTTGTGAGTTCAATCCCCAGTACTAAATAAACAAATAGCACATTAAGAAGGAGAGAGAGCAGCTTGAAGCAGGCACATGACAATGTCTAGTAATTAATATCTAATAAACATGTCAAATGACCTTAATTGTGTGAAAAGTCTCAAAAAGCACATCTGGACAAGGACTCTTAGCTTTGAAGGGAGATAGCCTTCAAAGTATGTCAACTTTCTCTGAGAACATTACTGTATACTAGTTCAGTACTTTATGTGCATTTGATGACTTAGAGCTACGGATTAAAGGTTGAAATGTGTTTAGGATATTCATTTAAGGGTACAGGGAAATATGTCATACATTTTGGAAAGCTTTCTTTGTAAAATTTATTTTAAAAGAAAAGTGTCTTTGGTGTTTAATAAATCCTTAACTACCCCAAATGACTAATTTCTAAGGGTTCTACATGGCCAAGATTTTGCTACATGATAATAATATGTGCGGAACTTTCTTAATTTATCAACAAATAGTGATCTCTGGTACTGACTCAGTAGTCATTAAGTCTACCTACTAGGCATCTCATACTGTATCCTAAATTGGAGGTGCAAATGTACATGCACACACATATGCATGCATGTGTCACACATATACCCATCAGAAGACAAAATCCCAGCCATCAAAAACTTTTAGTTTTTTCAGATTTGTTTTTGTATATGAAGTTTATTATGAGAAATCTAGGGAGTGGTGGTGAAAACTTTCTCACCTAGAACTCTGACCCTATGTGATTATCAAACACTGAGTATCTCTATACTGGCTGCTGGAGGACTGAGACACAGTGTGAATGCTAATATGGGCTTATAGATGCCCAGTGCTCAAAGCACATTGTCTCAGCAGTGTTTCTCTCTTCAGCATAACCATGGGGAGAGTTCTCTCTCCATGGAGACTGATACTTGTCTTTTCCTTCTGATGTTTGATAGTTTAGGAGAAGCAAAAATTCATAAAATTATCTTCAACCCTCAGTTAAATCATATCTTAAATGACTGAAATTATAGTACAACACAGACAAAACTTTCTTGTTTTTGACCTTGATGGAGTTCCTCATTATCAGTCTACCAGTAATTAACAGGGGACAGATAACTTGAGATTTTGCTGCACTTGTCCTTAAGGGTTTATAAGGCTTCTGTGCAACTGCACTTTCCTTCATGTTGATAGATGGGCTCCTTTCAAGTAGGGAGAAGGTGATGTGAATGCTGAACACTGAGATGTTTGTACCAATAGATCTTGCTCCAGTGTATTTTCTGGGAGTATAGCTGAGAAAAGAAAGAAGAATGTGCTCAGCTCCATTCTGCAGGGAGCCAGATGCCCAGTAAAGCAGAAACAGGATACCTGTAAAGTTGCCAAGGCAACATCAAGGATAGAAGAGTAGACAGAATGATTTATGAGGGTTTCTTGCTATAGGAACAGGTTTAAAAATATACTTCCATGCTTTTTCCTCACAATGATAAATACCACAGTATTATCAAATGGAATTGTGATGAATAAAAGGTTGACACCTTATCAGGCCAAGAAGTCCAGGGAGAGGAGAAATACAAGTAACAAAAGAAGAGTAAAAATGCTCTTGGTGTGTTTTAAATACTTATTATACTGATGTTGTGCTTAGGTATAAAATTGATCTTTTAAAAACATGCAAATGTTGCATATTTAAAATATGCCTAGAAAAAATACTGTTTGCTAGGGTATATTGAAGGTTTTTTTGTACTTTTGTTTTTAAAAATGTTCAATTCAGCTTGTTCTTAAATATTAGTAAGTTTTAAAGAAACATGTATTGACATGTACAATAACGTAGCAGAGGTAGAAATTACATTTTATTTATGAATAATTGATAAAGAAGCTCATGGTGCACATAGATTTGTTTTTTTCTTAGTACTCTTTCAGGCATACTACATTATCAAGTGTCCATGGTGACATTCATTTTATGAATTATGTTGGTGACTGCTATTATATTGCTCCATTAACAAGTTACCACAAATATAGCTCATAGCTAAATGTAATGTTGCAGGTGAACCCTGGTCATAGGAGGTGGGGTTACTGGAGAAGTGGTGTGGAAGAGTGTATCTCTCTCTTCCTTCTCCCTTAATCTCTCTCTGCGTCCTGCTGCCATACCATGTGCTCTTTTTCCTGTGCCATACCCCTCTGCCATGTCACCCTGCCTTGTTGCCAGCTGACCTGGACTGAAATCACTACAAACTGTGAGCCAAAATAAAACTTTCCTCCTTAGAGTTGTGGGTGTTGGGTATTGTGTCTCAGCAATAAGAAAGTCACTAAGACACAAGGCTATGATGGAGGTGTTGACCAGGCCACAGTTTCAATCTGCATATTCAACCATGGGGAAGTTGCCTCTGGACTTACTGAAGCTGTTGACAGAAACTAATGCTGTAGAACTAAGGACCTCAGTTTCTTATTGGCTGCTGGAAAGGCTGTCTACAGTCCATTCCCACATGGGTTTCTCAGCATAGCCACTACATTCAGCTAGCAGGATGTGTTTCTACTCTGATACCCAGATAAAATCTTGCATGGATGTTCGTTAAAAGCAAGTCCCAAGTCCCAGCCACACTCAAGGAAAAGGAGTTAAATAAGTTATGATACCAGGAGGGTAGAGATCATTACAGGTCACCTAAAGGTTTGTCTGTCACAGGGTCATTTTGAGGAAAATTCTTTAACTGTAAAAGCCATGCAGTCTGAAAAATTGTTCAGAATAAGTGTGTGTGCTACCTACACAATTAAAGCTTTCATTTTTCATTCTCTTGCCCTTCTTAAAGAAAGGCATAAGTGAAATTGCATTCTTAATTAATGGAAGTTAGCAAGCTTGAAAGAACAATGAAAAGAAAGGAGAACATGTTTCTTCCTTTCTTACATGGAAAAATTCAGATAATGGTTTAAACTATTCTATTGTATTTCCTCCTACTTTGGATACCTGAGAAAACACTTTGAGACTAGGTTCCTGCTAGATTAACAATGTGCCTTTAACAATGTGCTTTTAGAGTTTCTCTAACAAGAAACTGCATGCTTTCTGTAACTAAATCAGAAATGTTGCTTCACACAGAATGGACAGTTTCCTAGCCCACCTTGCTGTCCTAGTGTTTGGGCCTGAGAGGTATTGTGGCCTTCAGTTGTCATCACTTGCAGTTAAAATAAAAACTGTGGATTTAATCTGTCAGTAGTCATAGGGTTTGATGAAAACTAAGGAAAAGGATTGCAGGTGGTTTCATTGTGGTCTTTGGCTGAATTGATTGATCCCGCAACATCTCATGAAGAGACAGTCACAGATTTAGTGTCACCTGGTGGGCTTAGGACAATAATTTCTTTGCTTTTTAAAATGACTGCTTTCATTTCACCCTCAAACTTTAGTAGTACTTATGCAGCAGTAATCCAGTTTAAAAGCCCATTTTATTGATTAACACTTCATTTGTTTTGTGGATCATCCACATTTAGCATGAGGACAAATCACAATCTAAGTATGCACTATAGTCTGAGGCATAATGCCTGGCACACAGAAGATGCCCAGTAAATGCTGCTGTGACAGCTGCTGCTGGTACTATTATTATGCACACATTCAACTGAATCTCTTCTGCTTTCCACACTATGTAAGATGCTAAATCACAAAAAGAATAAAATAAATATAAGCCAGAAATATGGCCAGCTCTTCATAAACAGACCTCACAGAGCTGTTCCCTGTAATTTTTGAGTGAGGTTTCTGTAATCTAATTCCCAAGTCATTCAAGTTTCAATCCAAGTGCCACTGCTCTTCTGTAGTTTCTTCTTGGGGTCCTGTTAATTCATTCACCTTATTAAGTGAGGAGGCTAAACAAGGTCAAAGCTCACTGTCTTCAGAACTCTACACCATGCTGCCCCAGACTACATTGGAGGGAATGACACAATATTCTGTTAGCAGTTACTTGCTAGAAGTGCCCTGCTGAGTCAAATGAAAAGCTTTCTGATTATGATTTGTTTGTTTGTTTCTGGGTTTAAATAGTGCTTTAGTTAAGTTTTTTATCTCTTACATTTTGTAATTTTTAAGAGAATAAAACCAAGCAAAATAGAACAGAATAAAGCCATTCAAGACAAAAGTGTGGCTTAATTATTATGGTAATTAAGAATATTTAGCTCAGTGGCATAAGTGCCTGCCTGGCAAGCACTATCATGAGTTCAATCCCTGGTAACCCCTCCCCCACAAAACAAAACAAAAGAAAACAAAGCAAAGCAAAACAAAACAAAACAAAAAATAGTGTGACATAGGATTTCAAAACAAAATAAGAAATCAACAATAGTTACCAGAATGCATCTTGTTGTCTTCAAAATAACTGCCCATACCTTCAGACATAGTAAAATCAAGCAAAACAGAACAGAATTAATAAAAACAAAACACTGAATGCAATGCAGGACTTCAAAACAAGACAATAGTAAATCCAAAATGGCTACCGTAATACATCTTGCTATCTTTCAAATAGCTGTCCATGCCATCATACATAACAGAATCAAACAAGACAAAACAGAATAAAATCCAACCAAATAAAACAATGAAAACAATATAGGACTTCAAAACAAGAATAGGGATTGGCTTCCACAAATCTAGATTAGTAGTCTTTACCTATTTGCTGTTTGGCTTTGTTCTGTACAGCCCCAACAGGTATGGAGGTAACATTGCTGTGCCTATAAATTTCAGGAATGTCTATTTCATGGTTTAAGCACGTACTCAGCCATTTTTAATCCAATTTTTAGGTACTTTTTCAAGCCTGCATATGTTTTAAAAACTAATTTCTAGTGATCCTGATGAAACTATGCAAGAAATTTCTAGTTTAGGATAGTCTAGCCTGCACTTTACTGCCCTCCTAATTTAATGGAGAATACTGCAACTTGATTTTTCCCTTTCTCAGTGTAGCTTCCTGCCTTTCTACCATGGTGCTTCACATACAAATGATAAAGTCACAATGGATTTATCTTTAAATATTAGAGGTACAAATAAGTGCTTATTTAAAAATGTTTATCCTATATTGTCATTTATTTGAAGCTCCATCCCTAAAGAAAGGCTACTATTTTCTTTGTTCTTTTGTTATGATACCAAGGGCACAAGCAGGCTGACTTGTGTTCAGGTCTTCATCCAGCCTGCAGCTGCAAAATAAGGTGAATACTGACATTATGGAGTTGAAGTAAGAACTAAATTCTCTGATATGTGAAAATGCTTTGTTACAAACTTTAAACATAGATAAATAAAGTGACATGTACTGTTGATTCTTTATACGCAGAATTGCTGGATATTTTTTTTAGCCAAAATAGTCAATAAGGTTATAGAATTTATTAGTTGTTAAATGGTACCCCTCGTTCTTTAGATGTTTCCATTGCTTCATTTCTTATATTCTTTTTGTGTCTATTTTTTCAGTTTATATCATTACCTCTTTCAACTCCATCCATCCTTTTATAAATGAATGTAACAAGAAATATGTTTTAATTATTAATTACTGTTGCATTACAATCTTAAATAAAAATAAATGAAATATTTTTATCTTTAAAAACTAAAACGATTTTTTTCATTTCTCAATGAATTTTTGAGTCTTTGTTCCTAGTAGATCAATAGTTTTCATCAGAAAACATTTGTTCTTTATTATTACTTTTCGTTGCTAGGGAGTTACGAGGACTATTAAAGCATTTCTCATTCAAAAAAATTTTCCCTTTGTCTTTCGGAAATGGATTTCATTGATTGCTATGCTCAGTTTTCCAGAAACAAAAAGATACAGTACAGATATGAATGTTCATAATGATAGTGTAGCAAAGCAAGTATTTTGTTTTGGTGCTATTTTTATAATAGTGAGGGATGTAGGGTCATTTCTAATATGAAGAGAGTAATTTTGAAAATTTTAGGTGGCTCAATTTTAAGCTGTAAGGGTTTCAAATTTTTTCCTTTCCAAAAATCTGCTTCATTTCAAGAACTGACTATTGCTTGGGAACTGACAAATCACTTTTTTCTTTAATGGCCAGACAAATCATTCTCAACTCAACTCAACTGTCCCCCCTCTTGTCTTCAAGCCCTGTGCTGAACCCCACTTCCCCAGAAGAGTCTATTTACTTGAAGTTCTGAACATGGACTGAACACACTGTGTTAAGTGACTGGAAATGACAGCCTGATCAAACAGTTCATTTGAAAGTGGGTGCAAGGGGAGGAAGACATTAGGATGATGCCTGCGTAGCAAGAACTAATGGAATCAATGTGTTCTTCTACATCTTAAGTCTTTGTAAAGCAGTTGTAGCTCAGACTCCTTTTCATAACATGTGCATGTGTTTAGAAAGACTGAGCTCTTAGCACCTTGAAGTAGGTATCTTCCATGCTCAAATTGCCTCCTGGTTCCTCCTCATACACTTTTTAGTCTGGTTAACTCCAGCTTATTCTTCAGGACTCAGCTGAAATTTTTCCTTCTCTTGGACATCATCCCTACCTCCTCGTCTAGGGTATATCCCTTTTATGTGTTTTTATATTCTGTTAATAGGGCCTTTCTGTGCATTAAAGTTGCTTTTATGTTTCCCAGCTGTATTGTTGTCTTCTAAAGGTTGAGAACTATCTGATTTATTTTTTTAAATGAAAAAAGAATAAAAATGATGATACAGAATTTCAAAACAATAGGAAATTGATCGTGGTTAATATATTGTGTATTGTTATTCTTTATCCCTGGTCACATTGATAATCAGAGAGAAATATCTGTTGAAGGAGTAAACATGGAATCTTTGATCATTTTGGTGACATTTGTTTTCTTGGCTAGGTAAAGGATGGTTCTATTTCTAAAGACTTTTATTCTAAAAGTAGACTGATGTGATTCTCTTCTACAAACAAATTTAATAAAGAATTATGAATGTCCTTGAAGAATGTCCACTGAAGCTATTTTTGGGAATAGATTGTTTGGATTATTACATTGGTTATTATTATTAACAGATTGAATTATTTTTGAAAATAATGAGTTTTGTGCAGTATCTAACTAAAAATGACAACTTAAAATACATTTATAAAATATATAATTAGCAAACAACTCAGTTAACTCTATAGTTGCTATGATCAGGTAATTGCTCAGGAAGATACCTGACAGTATTTATTTTTAGTGGTTTATTTTTGTGGTACTGGAGATTGATTTGAACTCAGGGCCTTCACATTGAGCTACATCTCCAGACCTTCATTAATTTTTATTTTGAGACAACATCCTCAGTAAGTCACTAAGTTGCTCAGACTGGATTTAAATTTGTGATTCTTTTGTGTCAGCCTCCCAGTGTGGTGGGATTACAGGTGTGCACCACAGTGCCTGACATTTGGTGGTTTATTTATTTATTTATTTATTATTTTTTCATTCAGTCTAATTATTCTGTGTGTGCATGTATTTAACTGAAATGGACTTCCATTTATATAACTACTTCTGTATTATTTTGACACATCTTTTCCCCAAGATAATTTACAGGATCTTCAAGCCAATATAAATATTTCATAAATATTTGGCCATTTGTATATACCTACTCAATACCTCAGCAGTATCTTTCAGCAGGAAAAACACTGAAGAGTAAAGACCTGACACAACGGTAGAATGAAAATCTGCTCCAAATATTTGTTTCTGAGGTAAAGGCACCACAAATAAAGTAAACCATCCTTACAACACAGGATGTTTTTTTTTTTTTTTTTAAAGTAGAGCCTAAAACACTTAACCTAATGGCAGAGCTCCATCCCCAGCTTATGGCATGAATTCATAGGGAGTAGGTTCCAATAACTCTGGCTCCTTCCTATTGGTTCTCACAAAGTGAGTTTCTGAGGGCAGGGCAGGCTGATGCTTCGGTTGAACCCAGATACCTTTCTCTTTGACTTTCCTTTTTCTGATCTTTTTCCTTGACACTCTTTGAGTGTTTAATATGCTCAATACACACATTAATGCTCTAGGCAAGTAGCTTGCCCTTAACTTGCTTGTTTACAACAGTGCCAACTGGATGCTATGTAACATTGTAGACTCTTCCTGTTTTGCCATGGTAACATTTGTGTAGTATTCCTTTTTCCACAGTACCCTTGATTTGATGTTTAAAATATCACCCTTTTTGTAGATTGGCATGTATGTAGCCAAAGGAACAGTCCCATGTTTTCTAAAAAGCTTAGAGAACATATACCAGGCTCCTTTCCTCTTTCCCTTTGTGTTCATCATTTTAGCAAATTACTGGAAGATGGTGGTTCTGGCCAAAAGGGAGGATCAGTCCAGTTATTTTCAGTAAGTCTTCTAATTTACTGATACATAAAAATTTTCTTTCTTAGGCTTAACCATAGTTCAATAATATTTGATTGCCATATATTTAATATAATAGTTTTCCATTTGTTCTAAGGTTGAAATACTGCTTTTTGGCTCATTATGGTCTTAAAAAACACATGTAGGAGGATTTACCCTTTTTGTCTGATAGTTTCTTAAATCTCTAAAATATATAATTAACTATATAGTTGATCTGATCAGAGTGGTGGGAATTGATCAAGAAGGTACCTGACAGTGAATATTGGATTAAACTTTGATTAATTATTCAGGGATTGTGCATCCATGAAAAGCAATCATACCAATAGTTTTGGAAACTGAAAAGATGCTCTTTTGCCATATGTATACCTTATTTTCTTCTAGTATATATAATGACATCTAGTTTTTTAGTATAGTAATGGTTAGTCATTTTAATGGGACTTTGAAGTGGTTCTAAAAATTCCTGTTGTCAGAAACAAATGATTTCACCAGAAAGAAAATCGAAAGGATTAGTTTTACTTACACACTCACACATTCTTTATTCTCCTTTTTTGTTTCTTCTAGTGAGCATGTTTTTGAACACATTAACACCGAAGTTCTACGTGGCCCTGACAGGCACTTCCTCGCTAATATCAGGGCTTATTTTGGTAAGTGGTGGAATCCTTCCCATTTAAAAATGTGCTTATTAGTAATATGCATTACTATACATATAAGAAAAAATCTGGAAGAATACACACCACCAACACGTAGTTATTGTGTTGTGCACATGTACATGCTGGTTAGTCTTCCGGCTTTCACAACCCAGGTTGTATACTTCAGAGGTATTTGAAAAGCATGTTTATGTAACAATATATTACTTCTGCTGATGGTAAGACAAATATAAGTAAAACAGAAAAGAAGGGAAGATACAGTTTTGTATCAAATTCTCGTGTATAAGTTACTATAAAATAAATGTGGCTCTGTTCAACTAAAATATTTTTTATCTCCCTCATCAAAATGGATTATTGGACACAATCAAGATCAGTAGAAATATAGCTCAGTTTCTTTCAGTGTATTGAAATCCAGTGTGGCAAATGTAAGGATTTTTCTCCTTCATTTTGTTTTCTCTCCAATTTACATTTATTTATTTATTTCCTTAAAAGAATTCCAAATATGTAAAGAGTAATATGTTATCATCCATGTGGCTCCATTACTTTATGCAAGTAATAACTGCAGGTAGTTCATTTTAGTAATATCAAATGGGACCATTTAAACTCAGGGGATCACTCTAACATAATTAAATGACTTTAAAGAGAATAAGGATTAAAAAGATTTTTTCCTGTCTTTGTAATCCTGTGGTTACCATTTATAAAACAGGCATAAAAGTATTACAGAGATGATGTTAAAGAAAATGGATAATCAGTAGGGGAAGAAAAGGTTTTAGAAAAAAGAGCATAAATATGTGGAGTAAAGAGCATAAATGGGCTTAGAATGGAGGTTTTCAAAAGCTTGTCAGGGGCCACAGTAAAAAAAGTATGGGGGACAGGGGCAGAAATCTATACATTGAAGGGATGGTAGTAGTGTGGGGAGTATCCTTTTGTGATGAGAGCATATATAGGTTCATTTTGGTCTGTTGTATCACATGGGCTGTTGAACACAAAAGCATGAGATATTTAAAGTTGAAGTTACTGAACAAGGAGTATGAAAAATAACAGCAGAAGCCATGTCAATATGGTTATATCAGTAGAAATTCAAGTAGAAAGTTTAATTCTGGTTAAAAAAAAAAACCCAACCCAAAGTGAGGGGAAGTATATTAAAATGGGTTCAAATAAAGTACATTTAGTAGTTTGTGCCATGTTGCTGCTGTACTGTCCATCAGTAATGTGTTTTCAAAGTCCTTGCTAATGACATAAGAAAAATAAGAACATTGTAGAGAGTTGTTCATAAACCTAGAAAGTTAATTTTTAAATAAGTGTATTTAAGAAGTATATTTTATTTTAGAATTATGTTTCCTCCTGTTCTTTAATATTAAAATCTCTTTCTGAAATGATAGTGATAGTGGCATTATTTTACTTTAATTACCAGGCAAAGAAGCTTTAGCTATATCAGATTTGTCTTCAGATTTGTTAATTAATGGGAAAAGGGAAGTTGAAAAGATTTCAATAGACTGTAAATCCTAGAGGTTGGGATCTACTAGCTTAGGAAACCAACGACTTCAGCAGTTTACTTCTGTTGAACTGGTGGGGGAATGACATAAAATGTCCAAAAGAAAAAGCAGAAACATTGAAGTCCGATTTAGAATGATGAATGGAAAAGAGAGAAACTTCAGATAATCTCTTAAAAACTCTCCATTGTAGGGAACCCAGGGCAGAGGACAATGATCTGAGAGAGGATTTGGTGGATCAAAGCAGGCATAAATTTTTTTGCCAGAAAACCACAGGGGAAAAAAAATGGAATAAATATGGTATGGGAATGAATCATTTCAAAGGTTTCTAATTTTCTTCATTAAATAGAAGATTTACTAAGAAGCCATATACTTGCTATTTAGAGTTATGCATGAAACTGTACTAATGAATCAAAAATTATGCAGGATCCTGAAGAAGACCAAGGGGTAGGTAGGCAATGCGAGAGAAAATAATAGAAAGATGTCAGTTTTGATGAGATGGGTAGTAGGAGAGAGAATACCTTGGGGAGAATCCGGGAAGTTTGACTTTCTGGGATCCTACATTCAATACAAACCCTTTATTTTTCAGTAGGGAAAGTTGTGAATTCCACAGGAAAGAAAAGAAAGTGTTCTGGCTAAACTCCTACGGTTAGTTTTGGCAAAGTCAGGCCTTGAACTTACGTTTTCAGGTTCCTACCTTAATATTCTATATGGACTTTAAAATGCTTTCACACGCTTGATAAATTCTTAAGTATCTTCTGAAAACAAGGCAGTCTTTTATCCTCTAAATTTTTGGGTTTGGGGGAATGTAGTGTAAGTTTTCATATAATGGTTATCATTTACATTTTAAATAATATTTTAGCATTTTGTTTCTAAAATATCTTGGAATTTTTTTGTTTATTAAACAGAAAAAAATGAATTTTTGGATACATCTTCATACTGAAAGATTAGTTCACTCTGATGTAGAAGAATAAGTTTTTGTGCATTCTTTCTCTTGGGATATATTCACTTAAGAAACCTTGCTTAGGTGATGTTTGCTGTGTGCCAGGCACTGATCTAAAGCACTTTTTATGTTAACTTATTCACTCTTTATGCCAGTGTAATGGCCTAATTGTTAGTGTTGTTGCCTTTTTACTTGTAGACTGGCTAAGTAGGTGTTTTAGTCACTTTTGAATGAAACAAAATACTACGAGCCCATAATTTTGGCTCATGGTTTATAGAGTTAGTTGGTCAGCTCGAAGGGATCTGCAAGAGAGAACTTTTCAAAGTCACATCCCCTCTAGTCCACCTCTTCCGACCAGCCCTGTGGCCTAACATCACGTCTAGTTAAAATGCTCTGTAATTCAGTCACCTTTCAGAAGCCCCACCTTTGAGTCCATGAAGTTTTTTGGTGTCATCAAGCTATAAACTTCAACAATAGGAAAGCTAGTAAACTGCCTTAGGTCACATGGGCATGCTGTGCTTTTATCACTCATTTCATTGCCTTTCTGATGAAGTTCCCAGTTGGTTTTCTAGCCTGCTGAACAGATGGCAGATCTGGCTTTTACACTGGCAGTCTGTGGTGTGGACTTACAGAGTATAAGTTAATTAATGTAGTGTAGATTATTTTCTTTCACTCTGATAAAACAGGCCTGGTGTCATTTTCCTTTCTAACTCAGGGATAGTGAAGTCCCTTAGCAGTAAAGGGATTTCCCTAGATTGTGGTGCCTTTGCACTCTGGGCTGATGAGGCAGCTGCTAAAAATGGATGATCACTCCTGGGCTGTCTTATGGTCCATTTGCTTTGCAGCATATTCCAGAAGCAGAAGAAATACTCCAGGAACAGAAGAAAATCTCCCATGTAGGAATATTTTGAAAGGCTGGAAGGCTGAGGCAGGAGGATTGTAATTCAAGCCCAACCTGGACAATTAAATGACTTAGTGAGATACTATCAAAATTTTTAAAAAGTTCTGGGGATACAGCTTAGTGTGAAGGCCCTGCATTCAATCTCCATTACTGGAAGGAAAAAAAAAAAAAAGACTATACTGAAGGCACAGTAGCTACAGTGTGAAGAAATAGCTATTGATAGCTTTAAGCTTCTGTTTTATAGATTGTTGACACTGCTTGGAATCCAGGGTGAGGTTTCTGTGCAATTACTATTGTCTGCTGTGTCCACTTCAGAGAGGGGCAGCATCAAGTAAAGGACCAGAAGCTTTGCAAAATAACTGTGAATGTAGAACACTTGGTGGTTTGTTTCCTGGCACAAAGGAGACAATTACCTTAATGCTGTCCTCTGAGCAATGTTCTAATATCCTGTTATGAACATCCAAGGCTGCCCCTGAGGAAATTTGCTGGGGACCTCAGGATTCCTATGTGGGAGACTGAAATTATGCCATTTTCTCTCATGGTAGAAGAGAGGTAAAAACACCCTCTCTTCCCCCAAAATCTATATTTTATTCATGAAGGAAAAGTCAACTGAAAAAATTTACAAAGAAATTAAGGTCATTTGGCAAATACTGCTCTCTTTTATACTAATGTGCTTAAAAATAAATTGGGATGTATTTTACTAGCTGTCACTGGTCGTTCTGATCTCAGAAATTGAAACCAGCAGTGAGTTTGTTGTAGCACCTGTCTCATTCTTCCCTTTTGTTCCTGCAACTATATTCATCCAGGAGCTTTCTTGCTTAACTTGAAGCTGCTGTCCCTCTGCCTGCTCAGTACAAGCTTTTTCATCTCACTCCAATTCAATGACAAGAACTGAACCTGGGAGCATTTTAATTGATACATGTATATACGGATTATCCAAATAACTGATTCTGGAGATAAGAGTGAAAAAAAGACTTGGGGAAACTTGATTAAAAGGGCTTTTAGGGTGTGAGAAGCAGCAAATAAATATCAAGCTGTGTTAGTTAAAGAAGCAACTTGTCTCGGCTCTAGAACATAGAATGAGAGAGATGCTGTGGGTGCTACATGCCAAGGGATGCTGCAGAAAATAAGCAGGAACTGAGGCTCATTTAGCCTTAGCAGATCACAGCTTCTTAGGTTCACCAAGAGAATTAATGCTCTTCATCAGGAGACCAAGTTCAGGCAAAGAAAGGAGGTAGAAGTCTGTCATGGTCAGTGAACATGAAGATTTTTGAGTGGGTAGGATTAATGAGTAGACATGGCAAAAGTGAGGAAGATGAATTAGCTGCTAGTGAAAGGGAACAAAACTGCCTTTTTTGGGAGGAGGCATTTTCAGTTTGCATTCAAATACAAATTGATGGGCTTGGAAATCATGCAATTGCAGTGTTGGGGTGAGAACCCCCAAAAGCCACCTGGTTTAAACCAGTAAAGACCTGTTATGGTTGATACATTGTGTCAACTTGAGAAGTTTAGAAGTTCAACCCCAGAGACTCAGCAGGGAACCAGGGTTATTACTTTGTAAATATCCTCATCCCATGCAAAGGTTGCCAAGGAGATTTTGTGAGTGCTACACATGCCCTGGGTAGGGGACCAGGGGTTGGGGTTGGGGTTGGGGCTGGTGGCCTGCATACAATATAATGAAGGAGAAGAGGCTTGTTTTCTCCTTTTTGCTCTGGCTGCTGCCTTGAAATGTTGCCCCTGTGCCATGCTCTCCTGTCTTGGAGCCAGCTGATTATGGACTGAAATCTTCACAAATAGTGAGCTAAATAAACCTTTTCTTCCTTCATTTTAGGTGTCGTGTTTTGTCCCAGCAATGAGAGAAAAGTAACTAAAACAAGACCTAAGTAGGAAGCATCCAGAAATAGCTAGCTCAGGTCACCTTGTTAATAAAGATAGAATGAACTCTGGAAGTTAAATTTCCTCTGCTTTGCCCCAACATCATTCTGTCTCTCATAAAGGTGTTGCCTAGGAAAATGGATAGTATATTAGTTCACATTTTCACTTTTAACAGACCCATGGGCTAGGGCAAAGCAAAGAGAAGAAAAAGGAAAGGAAAAGAAGAAAAGTGAGAGGTAGAGATAGAGATGATAACAACCGTCTTTGGAAGAGACTATTTTTTTCCTTTTCCATTTGGCCATGGCTTAGGTTAGGTTTGGCCAGTCTAGAACATGAACCATTGCTTACCACAGTTTATAATTATATTTTATTTGTGTGATCATTTATTGTTTTTTTTCCTAGACTACAGGCATTATACATCAAGTGATCATATTTGTGTTTTTATGTACTGTTACATATCTTGCATTTCTAATTCCATGGTAAATAGTTAAAGAATATTTGTTGACTACACAGAAGATCCAGTGAGTGAAGAAATGACATCAGAATTATCTGGAGAGCTTGTTTAAAATGATGCATTCTGAGCACCACCTCAGTCAGCATCTTCACAGAAGGAAGCCAGGTGACAGGTGCTATCATAGCATGAGTTGGCAGGGTTGGGATCAGTGACTCTGACCAGCTTTTTTCTATTATCAGGGCTTCTGTAACTTCACCCAAGGATAGTGACCCACCCCACTGAGCCACAGTAATTAAGGCTACAGTGAAAAATCTCATCCTGTGAATAAGCTGACACTGAGGGGGGCAGACAGATCCTTGGCTTTTTGTTGTTGTTGTTGTTGGCTTTTAAAATTTTTCTTTCTGTTTTCTTTCTTCCTTTCTGTTTGTTTTTATTTTGTTTTGAGACAGGGTCTTGCTGTGTAATTCAGGTATCCTTGAACTCACTTGGCAACACATAGCTAAGAATGAGAGTGGGGAAGGCACGAATACCATTTCTTCACACAGGCCCACAAGCATTTAAGGGAACAGATGGCTAAGGAGGAACTAACTATGACATAGGGAGCAGGAGACTGTTTGGGGCATGTTAAGTATTTCTAAACAAAGCTGAGAGTTTTTTTTTTTAAGTTATGCCTATTATAAGAAATTGAAAGGAACAATGAAAGAATCAGTGGACATAAAGGAAAGGATATAGTCTACATAATACTCAAGAATTCAAAAGGAAACTAAAACAGTTTACAGATATAACTACCACACATTCCAGTTGCTTTATTTTTTCTCATTAGTTCATATGATCTCTTTTTGCTAAAAAACTGATACTATTGATATGTATATTTTAAAAAGAAAAAAGAATAAAAATGGGGCAGAATTTTAAAACACGATAATAGGAGATTAACAATGGTTAATATATTGTATACAGTTGTCTTCAAAGTAGTTGCTCAGATTACAAAATATAGGCAGGAAAAATTAAACAATGTAAGCAAAAATTATTTTCGATGAAATAATAGAGATTAATAGTATAATTACCTATTATATATGTATATGTATTCTTTTCCCTTCTTTCTTTTCTCCTTTTGCCCATTCCAGTTGTTCATTCCTTTTGAGCAGTGTCTTCTCCTTTCGCTTGTGCGATACCTATTATACATTTTGGATTTACTCTTTCAATTTTATACACTCAGGAGGCAATGTACAATGTTTACATATGTGAGTCTGTTTTATTTCATATATGAGTATGGTCTCAAGTTGCATCCATTTGCCTATAAAAGCCTTGAGTTTGTTTCTTTATAGTTGAGTAATATTCTATTGTGTAAAAATACCACATCTTTTTTTATCCATTTCTTAGTTGATGGGCATTTGGGTTGTTTCCAAGATTTATCTATTATGAGTTATGCTGCTATAAACACACGAGTGCACACATATCATTGTGATGTGATATCTTCATTTCTTCTGAGAAAATAACCAGAAGGGGAATATCTGGGTTGAATGGGACCTCCAATCCTAGCTTTTTGAGGAATTGCCACACTGTTTACACAAGTCCACAGTGTTTACACAAGTCTACTCTCTCACCAACAATGGTGTAAGGTTTCTTTTTCACCGAAGTCCTTCTAGCATTTGTTACTGGTTGATTTCTTGATGCTAGCTATTCTTTCTGGAGTAAGATGAAATCTGTGTTGTTTTAATTCTAATTTCTCAGATGACCAATGATGTTGAACATTTTTTCATATATTTATCTGCCATTTGTATTTCTTCATTTGACAAGTGTATATTCATCTCAGATGCCCATTTTTGATTGGATCTTTGAATTTGGAGGGCCTGATTTTTTTCAGTTCTTTGTATGTTCTAGATAAAGGTTCTTCATTTGAGGGGCAGTTGGCTAAATTTTTTTCTCATTCTGTGGGTTACCTTTTCACTCTTTTGGTGATTTCTTTTGATGTGCAAAATCTTTTTAATCAGATGATATCCATGTTTGATTTTAGTACACGGTGATAGACACACGTCTAGTTTTAATCTTCATCATGTAGAAACCCAGTTTTTCCAGCACCATTTATTAAAGAGACTATTTTTTCCAGTAAATATGTTTGACCCCTTTGTCAAAGAAAGAGTGGCTGACTGCATTTGTAGTTGTGTCTGCATCTTCAAATCTGTTCCACTGAGCCTTAGGTCTGTTTTTTTTTTTTTCTCCTTTTACCAGTGCCATACTGATTTTGTCACAGTAGCTTTGTAATATAATTTCAAGTCAGGGATTGCTTTGTCTTTGCTACCCAGAACAAGGTTTCTTCTGTTTCCAGATGTATTTGAGGAATGCTTTCTGTAGATCTGTGTGGTATGCTAGCAGTATTTTGATTGGGATTGCATTAAATCTGTAAAATAGTTTTTAGAGTATAGTCATTTTCATAATGTTCATTCTTAACAATGAGCACAGATATCTTTCCATTTTCTAGTATACTTCTTGATACTTTTTTTTTCTGAGTGCTATAATTTTCAGTGTATAGATCTTTTATTTCCTTTGTTAGATTGATTCCTAAATATTTCATTTTTGGGATGCTATTGGGAAGGGTGTGGTTTCCCTAATTTCTCTCTTAGTGAGTTTGTTGTTTGTGTATAGGAATACTATGATTTTTGGGTGTTGATTTTGTATTCAGCTAAACTACTGAATTTGGTTATTAATTCTAGAAGTCTTTTGGTGGAGTTTTGGGGGTCTTCTATGTAGAGTAAATGTCATTTGCATATAGATAGTTTAACTTCTTCTTTTCTTATTTATTTATTTCTCTCTCTTCTCTAATTGCTCTGGCTAATGCTTCCAGAGCTATGCTGAATTGGAATGGTGATGCTGGAATCCTTGTCTTGTTCCTGACTTTAGAGTGAAAGCTTTTTTTTTTTTTTTTTGTCCATTTAGTATGATGTTTGCTGTTTATTTGTCTTAGATGGCTTTTATCAGATTGAGGTAGTGACCATCTATTCCAATTTTCTGTAGGGTTTTCATTATGATAAGTGTTGGACTTTATTAAAAGCTTTTTCTGTATCTATTGAGATGATCATTTTATTTTTATCTTTTGCTCTGTTGATGTGGTGTATTACATTTGATGATTTGCATATGTTGAACCATCCTTGCATTCCTGGGATAAAACTCACTTGATCATGATGTATAATCTTCTTGATGATTTGATACATTCTATTTGCTGGTATTTTATTGAGAATTTTTGCATCAATGTTCTTTACAGAGATTGAAATATAGTTCTCCTTTTTGGTTGGGTTACCTTCTGGTTTTGGTATTAGGGTAATACTTGCCTCCAGGAATAAGTTGAAGAAAATTGCTTCCTTTTCAATTTCATTAAAGAGTTTGAGGAGTGCTGGCATTAAATCTTCCCTAAATTTCTTGTAGAATTGAGCCATGAATTCATCAAGACCTGGGCTTTTCTTTGTCAGTAAGTTTTTAACTACATTTTAAGTTTTATTAAGTGATATTGAGTTATTCAGAAGTTTTATATTTTCTTGATTCAGCTTTGGTAATTCATATGTTTCTAAGAATCTGTCCATTTCTTCTGTTTTCCATCTAATATGAGCAAATACTTTTGAAGTAGGTATTGATGATCTTTTGAATTTCCACAAAATCTGTAGTGAATTTGTCCTTTTCATTCCTCATTGCATGAATTTGAGTTTTTCCTGCTTTTTTTTTTTAAAATAAGGTTAGCTAGGGGTTTATCAATTTTGTTTATTCTTTCAAAGAAACAATTCTTTGATTTATTAATTCTTTGTATTGTTTTCTTAGTCTTAATTGCATTAATTTTTGCTTTGATCTTTATAATTTCCTCCCTTCTATGAGTTTTGGTCTTGACTTGCTCTTCTTTTTCTAGAAGCTTAGGGTACAGCATTAGGCTGTTTTCCTGATGTGAAAATTCATTGCTATTGATTTCTCACTGAGGACTGCTTTCATTGCATTCCATAGGTTCTAGTATATTGTATTTGCATTTTTGTTTGATTGTAGATGTTAATTTCATCTTTGACTCATTGGTTGTTCAGGAGGGTGTTATTTAATTTCAATTTTATTGAATTTGTCAAATTGTTGTGGTTTCTTTCATCATTAATTTCCAATTTCATTGCACTATGGTGAGATAACATATATGGAATAATTTCACTTCCTTTGCATTTACTTCAGGATGGTCTATGGATTAGTTTATGGTCTATTTTAGAGAATGTCCAATGTGCAGGTAAGAAGAATGTGTTTTCTGATGTTGATGGGTGGGATATTCTGTAACTGTCTGTTAAGCCCATTTGTT
Organism: Hydrochoerus hydrochaeris; assembly: GCA_004027455.1. Taxonomy (NCBI): domain Eukaryota; kingdom Metazoa; phylum Chordata; class Mammalia; order Rodentia; family Hydrochaeridae; genus Hydrochoerus; species Hydrochoerus hydrochaeris. Next base: position 41,115 of record PVLA01000068.1, read on the forward strand.
CAAATGGCTGATTCAGGTCTGCCATTTCTTTGCTGATTTTTTTTTTTTTTTTGTCTAGTTGATCTATTTCTTTGTGACAATGGGGTATTAAAGTTTCTCATTACAATTGTGTTATTACTTATTTGATTTTTTGTGTCTATTAATATTTGCCTTATATAGTTGGGTGCTCTCATTTGTTGTATATATATTTATGATTGTTATCTCTTCCTCTTGAATGTTTCTCTTTGCAAGTATGTAGTGACCTTCTTTATCTTTTGATCATTTTTGGTTTGAAGTTCACATTGTTTGAAACATAATGCTACTCCTGCTTTTTTCTGAGTTCCTTTTGCATGGAATACTGTTTTCCACCCTTGATTTTTCAATCTATACATTTCTTTTTGAGTTAAATGTGTTTCTTATATGTACCATATTGTTTCTTGATTCATTCATCAATCTGTTTCTTTTAATTGGTGAATTGAGGCCATTTACATTGAGGGTTGTAACTAATATGTATTTGTTTATCTTTGTTATGTTCTTTTCCTGTTGTTGGTTTCCTGCTTTTCCCTTCTGTTTAACTGCTTACCCTACTCGGTAATTTTTTTCTGATGTTGTTTCTGGAATTGTCATTTTTATGTCTATCTAGAAAGTCTTTTAGTTCTCTTTGTAAGATTGATTTGGTGGCCCTGCAGTTTTTCAGTTCTTTGTCATATAGTTTTTCAGGGTACATCAGTCTGGTTTGGAAGTTGGTTTCTTTCAGGGCTTGAAATACCTCACTCTAAGATCTTCTTCACTTGAAGGTTTGCATTGAGAAGTCAGTTGTGATTTTAATGAGCTTTCCTTGATGGGTGATCTGTTTCTTTTCTCTGATAACATTTAATATTCTGTTTTTGTGCTGAATTTCTTTGATCTCAATTTTTATATGTCTGGGTATAGATTTATTTTGGTTATGACTGCTTGGAATCCTGTATGCCTCACTTAACTGTATGTCAGATTCTGTTCCCACACTTGGGAAAATTTTCTGCAATTACTTCTGTAAATGGTTTTTTTATGTCATCCTGTGTTGATTCCTGCTTTTTTCATTGACACTTATTAGTTTTATATTGTTTTTCTTTGCATCTTCTTGGAACTTTTGCATTGTGACTTCACAGTCCCTTGTTATTTTTAGAGATCTTTCCATTTGTGATTGCTAACCACAATCCTGTCTTTAGGGTCTGGAAGTCTATCTTTAATTTCATTCAAGTGATTTTGCCAGCTTTCAATGGAATTTTTAATTTCCTGGATATCTCTTTGAATATATTTTATGCATTCTAGTTCTTTACTATATTGTTCATTTAAGGTTTCTATCATTTTCCTATGCTACTGTGTTTTTTTTAACCTATGCTTCCTCTAGCTATGCTAAGCAGTTCCTTCATTATTGTTATCATTTCTTGTTTTACCTGAGAGATTATTTCTGATCTGATTTCCTCAGTAGTCTCATGGATTCATTTCTTTAATTCACTTGCTATCTTTTCAGATATTTCAAGTGTGTGTCTTCCTAGTTGATGTCTCCTATACTTGTCCTGGGTGGGCAGGGGGTCTGAGATTGTATTTTGCTTTTTGTTGTAGCCTTTTCTATTTGAGAAAAAGTTTTAAAATGTTACTTTCTGTGATGATTCCTGTGAGGTTGTGTAGTAGGTAGCTATATCACTAGTATCAAGGCCTCTTTAGGAAAAGTCTGTTTTTCAGAGATGTCTTCTGTGTGTAAGAGATTCTCCAGTTTGTGTTTTTGCCAGGATCCTACCTTCCTAAGTAATCGATAGTGGGATGTTGGTACCTGCTTGGCTTTATCACCAGTCCTTTGGTGTTTGCCTGTAGTGAGGTTATTACCCCAGAGCTTCCTAGTATTATTATAGAAGTGAGAACAACTAATTAAAACAGATATGACATCCCAGATAAAATAATACAATTAGCAATAATAATAGCATCAAGTACAATTTAGATACTCACAAAGTTTGGTAACTATTGATTTTGTATTTTAGACCACAGGAGTGAAATCTATAGTTATATAATGAATTTGATCATAAATTAGGAGGTTGTATGTAAAATGTTTACCCTTGGTAGAGTGGTTTGACCCTGTGGTGGGAAAATTTAGGGAGTATTTTGTATAAAAAAGATGACTGGAAAATAGATAGAAGCATGACTGTAGATGAAGGATGATCATGCAAAGTTTGGGAAACTAGTGAAGTGAGTAGAAAAGAAAGAATGAAGAAGTTTTTGAGGGATTATCTGAACTTGGTCTTTGACTTTGGGGAATGGAATTTGTTTTATGTGGCTGGATTTCTCCTCAGCCATTTAGAAAAGAGAGAAAAAGAAATAGAAGGAAAAAATTAGAATAAAGAAGAAAGAGAAAAAGGAGAGAAAAAATATAAAAATTGAGAAAAAGGAAAAGAACATAAGAGAAAAACAAAAATAAATCAAAATAAAATAAATTAAATTAAAAGAAATAAATAGAAGGCTGTCCTACCAACCTGGTTCTGTTCCATGTGTCTTTGTTCCTAAGCACAACACTGGTTTGCCTAAGTTACCACCTGTTGCTTCATATTTCTTTCTTTTTAATCTTACTAGTCTTATTTGTCCATTTATGCCTTCATCAGAGTCCTACTCTGTGGCAGGTGTTCCCCCAGTTACTGAGTCCCATAGTGTAGGGGAAGCCCAGTCTCCTAAATTTTTCCTTCAGGGACAATTGGTAAATTCGAGATTCTTCCCAGGCTGACTTTCCTAGGAGTATTGATGTGAACCAACCCTAGGCTTGTATTGTTACTGTTGCTTCAGATTTTTTAGGATTCTAGGCCCACCTGTGCATCATGTGTGCTCCAGGGCCTTACTATGTCACTGGGAATCTCACAGACACACCTGGGCCCTCTGGGTTGAGGTAGGGGTCACCAGTGATCTTATAGTCCCACTGTAAGTCTTGAAGACTTACAGCAACTGTTATTTTGGTAGTCTTTTCATCTGAGAGTAGACTGCCAGAAAGTTTTGTAATCCTCTTCAATTTTCACCATCACTGTATCCATCCTCCTGTGACATCATCATCTACTTTACTTTGTAGCTAATTTCAGGTTTTGGCATCTTTGCATTTTCCATGGATTTAATAGAATTGATGTAGAATTACTAATTTTTCTATATGGGAATCTTGAAACATTTTGGGGTACAGTATAGGGAAATCCCTGGCTCATGAAGAGAAGTGTTTTATATATAGAACATATAAATCAAAAGGCATGTTATATAGGAAGATTCAACTTTATTGTCTTCAAGATGGCGTCAAAGTCCTTGATTATATCATTTTGCCAGACTTTTATTCTCTTTCTGTGGGTAAAAATAACTGCATCTTAGACCGCCTGCAAAGCAGCATCTCTGCCCTCCTCCTGTGCTCCTTGGTTACCCTGTCTGCTTCTGTGGAATAGTACTGGAGGTGGCCACTGAGCATTGATAATGGGCCCTTGCCACACGGCTGTTTTACATGCTCTGGAAGTAGCTTCTGCATTTTCTGCTCTGCAAACTGTAACTCCAAACCATTTCTCAAACTTCATGTTTTTGTTCTGTTTATAATTCCCCCATTTCCAGAAAATAAACCATGTTTGTACCTTCTCAGAGATCAGTGTTACCCAATTTTTCCCCCTTTGTTTGCTGCCTTCTCTGAGAAGCACCTCTTTTCCAAACTAAAATGTCTCCCTTGATTGTTTTGTCCTTTTCTTTTTTTCTTGTTTTATAGCAAGAAAATGTTTGCCTTTCAAGGTAGAATAACATGGGATGAGTGTGCTTCCTGGCCCTGTGGCACTATGCTTTTTTTTTTTTTTTTTTTTTTTTTTGGCTACTGGGGATTGAACTCATGACTTCACACTTGCCAGGCAGGCACTTATGCTGCTGAGCTAAATCCCTGGACTGGCACCATGCTTCTTGATAATTTGTATTCTTTTTCATTTTTAGTTTCTCTCTTTTCACTGAATTCTTTCCCCTTTCATCCCTGCTCCCCTTCAGTACTGGACATCAGATTCAGGGGCTCTGCACCACTGATCTGAATTATAATGCTTTTTAAAATTTTTAGATAGGATCTTGCTAAATTGCACAGGCTGGCTTGAACTTGTGATTTTCCTGTCTCAGCCTCTCATGTACCTGGGATTATATTTGCACGTCCGGCTATTTTTTTAATAACAGGCAAAATAAACACAAAATGTTTATGAGTCTACTGTTTATTTAGACAATATTGCATTATATCTACTAGGTCAACCTTACCCATTCATTAAGTCTTCCAGTATGTCTGTCGAGTATGTAGTCGTAGTCCTTCTCCTCCTCCCCTATCCAACATCAGTGACATGCTTACTCTGATTTTATATGTCAGAAAATTGAACCCCAGAGAGAAAGAGAACCAACCAAGGTCACATAACCCAGATTTATAGTTTAAAGAATTTTTGCTTTTAAACTAGATGGTAGGATCTCTGCTGACTTAATGCCAAAGCCAAATGATACCTTTCAGGTGTCCTGATCTGTACATTTCTCACAGTGTACCATGACTAACTTGGAAAAAAATGCTAGAAGAGTTAAGGTTTTAAAACTAAAGAATTCGTGTGTGTGTGTCTGTGTGTATTTATATATCATTTCATTGTTAGGGAATAAACCCAGAATCTTGCACACGATAGGCAGATGTTATGTTTCTGATCTACATCCTACCCCATAAATTTATACTCTGTATGTATAGGTTTTGGTTATCTGGAAGATCAGAAACTGTTTTGTTCTACTGTGTAGGCTCATGAAGCTATTGGCATGTCCAAGAGGTTCTTTTAAAGTCTAAATTTGTTTATGAGAGGTTTCCTGTTTATATTGTGCTCTAATATATTTGCCTATTTGGGTCTATGCAGCTTTTTAAAAATACTTTGATGCACTCATTCAAAATCTGATCTGTTTTTGAGTAAGAGGAAGATGGTTATATTGAAGTTTCAGAAGTCTTCAAGTTTTTCCTTTCTTCTTTTCTAGTTTTTCACTCAGTACATATTAGGACATTTTTTATATTAGTGTTGTGCATAGCAGGGGCTGTACATCTGATGTGATATGACAGGCCTGTAGATCCCTGACACACAAATAACTTGCACAAGTAACTCAGTCTCTTCTGAGAGCTATTATTCCTGTATTAGAAATACTGGATAGAAGGTATAGCTTCTATTAAAATGCAAATGTTCAATTAACGTAACTCATTTGTTCCTTCAGATGAATTCTCTGAGCACTTTTGATAGACTACTTATGGATTGATTTTATAACTAAGAAAGCACAGAGGGATAATGTTAGAGGACACTGAAAGAGAAATGACTGGCTACATCTGTCTGTGTTTATTTACCCGAAGCAAGGGCATTATAAAAAGAAGTCTGACAAGATGATGGTAGAGAGCCAGGGCTTCTGCTTAGGTGAGTAATTAGCTTAGTGATTTTGGTCAGGTCACTGTATCTTGATGGATAGTACTTTTTCTCCTCTGTAAATGGGTTCTGTAGTCTTTTAAGGTTCCTTTTAGTGCTGACATTCTATGATTCTGCTAGAGGAACTGAGAAATCTGAAGAATCTTAAAGTATTTTTGTGTGATGGGTATAGGCATGCCAGGAACAACCTGTGACATGCATTGTGGGTATGTGGCATGGACTTTTTAGTGACAGGAACTATGTTTTGTAACCCTAGAACATAGCTCATGACTGGTTAGGGACACTTAGTTCTGTGTGACAGAATGAATTAACTAAAGCCTGGCAGGTACCCCAGTAGCACACATAAAAAGCGGAACAAAGACGGGGTGAGGAAAAAGCCTTACCCACTAGTGACTGAGAGACATGCCTGTTCTGTGACCAGTGATCTGGATTCTTTGGTGTCCTCCTCCTCTTTTAATAGTGTCAAATCCATGAATTTCTTGAGGACTTTGTTGAGTAGTAAGCATCCTTTGTCACAGTGATTCTCATGGATTTCCACTAACAGCCTACGAGTAGAAAAGATGCTATACAAACACAAACTGTGGAGTAGCAAAAAGAGGGCTGTCTCATAGCAGTATGTGACATCTGTTACCACTGGGAACCATATACATCACTGACTTAATAAATAGGAGCTTTTGACAACCAACTGGGTGTCAGAAAAAAGTATTTTATTTAAGGTTGGTGTGAAAACAGAGGGCCCTTGAGGATAAGTAAACTGATTCCCACTTTTCAGTCAAAGGAATTGGAATCCAAATAGATCAAATAACTCACCTGGATAGACTGTTGTGTACTCATAGTTTTTAAATTTACCATTCTTAAACTTTCTTCCCTCTTGCAACAAAACTTCTTATTCTAAATGTTACAATAAGTCTTGTGCCTTCTTAACTTTCATACTACAGTGTCATTGCTCTGTCCAGAGAAATTACTTGAATGTTTCAGTGTGAAAATTTATATAGTCCTAAGGAGTAACTCTCTGGAATTAAATCAAAATGTACTGTCATTGTATTGGAAACATTTGATTTGATCGATACTTTCTTTTGGTATTCACAGATGTTCTTTCTGTCTTCTTAGAAAGTTTTGGTAGAACAAAAGACAGACAATACCAGTTTTTACATGAGAAAAACCCAAAGTCTACTTGAGAGTTTGTTTTTTTTTTTCCCTCTCTTTTTTTGGTACTGGGGATAGAACTCACAACCTTGCGCTTGCCAGGCAGACGCTTATGCCACTGAGCTAAATCCCTGGCCCCTATTTGAGAGTATTGAAATGTTGCTTTTATGAAATAAGTAGGGATAATGATACTTAATTCTGCTCTTCTATATTTTATAAAAATATACTATAGCTATCCTGTGAGACTGAGATGTTTTTAATTTTAAAATTTCTTGTGTAGAATTATTTATGAGCGCTTAAGAAGCAAATCCCCAATCAGAGAAGGAGACAGAGATGAGGAGAGGATTTGGGAGAGAGTAACTGAGCAGTGGTGAGAAAGTGTTCAGCGTAGAGGCAGAGAGTTATAGGCAAAAAAGGCTTGTGCCAAGCCCTCCCGCAGTGTTAGATCGTTTGCCTAGTACACACAAGGACCTGGGTTCAATCACTAGTACTACAAAATCAAAAGAAGGGTTTGGGGCAGTGCTTCCTTTGGGGCACTGCCTAGGTAATGCTGACTTCAGTCTAATCACATAAGCATCAATATTCTTGGCTTTTATTAATAAAAATCATTTTTTTCTCTTTCGGAATTTATTGTGCATAGAAATTGGCAAGTTTGTGAATTAAGAAACATTAAGTTTTAGCTCAGTGGGTTAAGGTCCCACCCTGGTAAACATGAGGTTGTGAGTTCCATCCCAGCTGCTGGAGAAAAAAAGAAAGAAAGAAAGAAACATTAATGGTATACCAAAGATATTGCTATATTTCAGCAAGTAAGTGCAAGACGTGATCTCATGTTTTCTTTCTCTTTGTCTCTGTCTCTCTTCTGAAATGAGAGTCCCATTTTGCTGCCCAGGCAGGCCTTGAACTCCTAGGCTCAAATAATCCTCCTGTTTCAGCCTCCTGAGTAGCTGGGACTAAAGTCAAACATCACAGTGCCTGGTTCTCTCTTTTGCTTTTGTTCAGTAAAACCAGCATTTCTCTAAGGAAGTCTTACTTTTTTAAAAGGAATTTTTCTTTGGAAAATTGTATATGTAATAACACAAAATGCCAAGAATTGGAACATTTCACGAACTGTACTTTGTGATTGTTTTGTTTTGTTTTTTTAGACAGGTTTCTTGTTTCGTAGTTCAGGCTGGCCTTGAACTCATTATATATCCCAAGCTGACCTAAAACTCACAGCAGTCATTCTACTTCAGCCTCCCATGCGCTCCAGGTGTGCACTTTGAAAAATGGCTTAATCATATGTTTCTGGATCTGCCTTTTAGCTAAGGTGATTTTGTTATTTGAATATTATGTTAATTTGGAGGACAATAGAGAACAGATTTTGATAATATTCTTTTATCCATGATTGTAGTTGTAGATGCTTTTTGAAAATCTTTAGCAGAGAAAACAACTTTAAGAACTTATAAGTATTGTTAGAATAAGTTATCTTTGAAAAGTGGACAGAAATAAACATAACATACTTTGTAAGAATGTGTAAGGAAATCATAAATGATGATACAGGTCATAAACACATTTGCTGTTTTTCTATTCAGATATTTGAATGGTGGTATTTTCGCAAATATGGAACATCCTTCATTGAACAAGTCTCAGTAAGCCACTTGCGCCCCCTACTGGGAGGGGTTGACAACAACTCCAACAATTCTAACTCCAGTAATGGGGACTCAGATTCCAACAGGCAAAGTGTCTCAGGTATGAAAATTTTCTTACAAAATTACAAACATAAAGCAGTAAGAAAGTTGGTAAGCTTCTGAATGATTTGGCAAATCTGTATCAGAAAATAGGATATAAACATCTCAGCGAAAGAAAATATTTACACTGTTAATTTTACTTTTTTTTTCTTCCCGTTTGGTGTGGAACACAATCATTGAGCTCATTATTATTGGTAGTCTTAGATTTCAGTGAATGGATACATTTTCTTCATGGTAATTTAGAATCTTGTGTCTAACTACATTTGATTATATTATTCACCTACTTAAAAGACTTCATTAGCTCCCATTGCATTAAAGGTAAAGCCCACATTCCAGATTCAATAATACAGGATAGGCTGTTTCTAACCTATCTTACCAACATTAGGTTTTGTCATAGTCTGGTCCCTTTCTTGTGTCCAGCATTCTGGCCTCATAAAGGCAGTTTTCAAGTTGTTTCACTTCTTGTATATGCCATCTTTCTCATGACCCTGTGCCTAGAAATGCTTTTCTTGTTGTTGTTTTGTTTTCCTGTGTTTGTTCATCTGTCACTGCCCAAATCACTGTCACTGTCTGATAACTTTTATTGATAGGTTGTACATTTTCTCTTCCTTCATTGATTCTTAGTATTTTTATCTTTACCAACACTTGTCAAATTGCATTGTAACCTTTAAGGTATGGATATATCATAACATGTTTAGCATCTTGTGGTGTCTATCTTTGAAATTCAGTGAGCAGATGATTGCACAGAAGATCTGTAGATTCTGTATTTATAAAACAAGAGGAAAAATATAATTTCCTAGCTCAATCTCTTCATCAATTCAGTAAATATTTTCTAAGTTCTTATTATGAAACCTGCTTTGTACTGGTTTCTATGAATATTATGAATAAAGAAAAATCAAAACTCCTTGTCCTGGTGAAATACTCTTGTCTATTCAAGGAAACAAAGTGGTAAGTGCTCTGATTGGTATCAGGGAAGCATATAATTCTGTGCAAAACAAAGGAGCTCCTGACCAAACAGAGAAGAAGCACCAGTTCTGAGACTTACAGGATAAAAGAAAGACATTAAAGGGATAGTTTAGATCTTTTTCTTACTCTTTATAATAGCACACATTTATAGTCAGGCAAGGTTATAAATATCAATGAGCATTATACACAATTTTGTTCCTGGTGTTGATTCATCTTTTAAGAGACATTTGCCAGCCAGACATAGGGTAGTACCAGGCATCTGTCTCTTGGTACACATTTGTTTCATAACATGTATAAGAGTTGGCTTTTGGTAACACACTTGTTTGGAGCTTTGTAAACACATCTACCTTACGAAAAAAGAGAAAGACAATTGGGCAAAACAAAATACTACTTCAAACAGTGATTCTTAAATGTGGCTTACTATTCTTATGTGAAAAATCCATCATTCACTTGTCATCACATAAGCAGCTGTGGATAATTGTTACCACTTTGCATCTACTGTGAATGTTCCACCAGTTAATGTGTTGTTATCGGATTCAAGTTCCTATATTCTTTAAATGACTCAGAACATTATAGATAATGAACAATAGAAAACAGAAAGCATTCTTACGTAAGGGCATTCTTTATAGTGAAGATACTTACATTTTCATTAATATCCTTCTTCCTAACTTAAATCTTTTGACATAACAATGCAATAAAAAGATACATAATTTAATAAAATAGGAAAGATCATATTCTTATTATCACTATTATTTTGCTCTTATTCATAGTAGGTGCCATGGTTAAGAATAGTCTTTGTAAAAGGAAACCTATACCCTTAAAAAAATATATTCAGCCAGACATATAACTGTTGTCCCAGCTAGTTGTGGGGCTAAGAGGGGAGCATCACTTGTGCTCACCCAGCCTGAGCAACAGAACAAGACCCAGTGCCATGCAAAAAAAAAAGACAAAAAAGATAAAAATATGATAGTAATAACCATGAAAATTCTGTTATATTTGTATAAAATTTTTACCTTGCTAGATAGAACTGAACTTTTGAGTATCGTTGTCAATTAAATTCCATTAGTGTTTACTGATTACTGCTACTATGCATTCCATATTTCCTTTCATTTCCTTTATAGTAGATAAAGCATTTATACTCTGATTTCATAAAATTATTTAAATAATTATCTTTAGAAAAATGGAAATTACCTTATCTAAGTATGTTTAGGACTCATTCTGCCAACTTTGTCTTTACATTTGGACTTTAGCATGTGGCTCAGTTCAGCAAGCATGGAAATAGTGGATACCACGGAGACCACTTCCCATTTCTCTTTTGTGGTATTTATTTTTTATTTTTTTATTACTATCGGGGATCGCTTATGCCACTGAGCTAAATCCCCAGCCCCAGTATTTATTTTTGAATAAGAAAAATAACTGTATTATACACACTTATCTCTATTTGTAATATTTCCATTTCATAAACTGGTTTCAACTACAAATAATGGAAGAAGATCTAAAACTGAGGTTAATCAATGTAGTTCTTTGAAATAGATGGATTTGCTTTAAATTTTCTAATTCTTCTGTCTCAGTTATTTTCTCATTGCTGGATCAAAATACATAACACCCCTACAAATGAAAGGAGGAAAGTTTTATTTCAGCTCACTGTTTGTAGAGGTTTGGCAGGGCAGCATGACAGAGAAGAAACTTCATTCAGGAAAGGTAGAAAGCAGAAAAACACTGAGCCTCCCCTGTTTATTCCCTTTTTATGCATCCAGGGTACAAGCCTATTGGTTGCTGGCTACAAGTCCATTGGTTGGTGTCACTCACACCCAGAATGGGGCTTCTGTTTTCAGTAAATCCATTCAGCCCCATCCAGATGATGCTAAACCTATGAGTAGACTAATGCATTTGTCACACACTTAATCCAGCCACTTCCAGAAGCCTTACCTGTGAGCACATGAGGCTTTGAGGAGACATCTAGATATAACCATAACACCTTCATAATAAAAAATGACTGTCACATTAAAAGCAGAAGTGTGAGCCAGATTTTCTTGGAGGACCGTAAGACACATCTTTGCCGAATCTTACATGAAATATAATACGGCTAAAAACCTTCGTGAACATTAGCAAAGGTAGCTTAATAATGTTGCTGATTTAAAAGATCATTTTAAAATTAAATGGAAAGTATTAGTTATAATCATTTATCTATCTGAAAACTCACTGTAGCTCTTTAGTTAAAGAATCATTTGCTTTGACTAAAATCTGAAAGACCCAGCCTACCTAAGAATGATTTGGGATGATAGTGGTAGGGTCTGGTGAGGAATGAGAAAGGTTGTGTTATGGTTAGAAGGAAGACTCCCGAGTATATTTTAAAACCTCTGGATCTGTGCAAAGTGATTGCTCAAAATTTGCAGTGGTCGTTATCTGTGGGCCAGTGGTTAGTTACATAGTTTCTCATGCTAGCTATGCTTCAGCTTCAACAGTGGAAGTTAACATTTGTAAACCTTCTACTTGTATTTTGCATTTGTGAGCTAACTGCTATTTTTTTCTTAATACACAGTTTCTGATAAACTTTGCTGATATGTGTCATCACTTCACCATGTCTCTCATTGCCATTTCTTAATTCAATGCAGCTTAAGAAATAATGATACAAAGGGATTTAAAGTATAGCCAATGTCTCCCTTTCTTAAAAAAGGGAATTCTCAGAGTCCAGTAACATTCTGCATTTGTGACCCTCTTCAGACCTTCTGCAAGGTCTCTAAAGCCAGATTAGATCTCCAGTAAAATGGAAAAAGAGCCCCAAATAGTTTTAGATTCTGGTGAACATTTATTTAATGAACTTAGTCTATGATTTCTGCATTATTTCCTAAAGTTGATTGCCTAAAGTCAGAAATGACCAGTGAGAAATATATGACAGATGCAGTTGAAGACAAACATCTTGGCGGTATTCTTAAAGACAGTAGTAGTGTGCTATCTAATATAAAGCAGATCAATAAATATAGTCTCAAAATTCATATTTACTTCTTTTCTTATTTCATAGAATTTGAAATGTTAACATATTTGTTGAAATGAAAGCTATCATTACTTTGTACTTCTGCTTCTAATAATTTTCCCCAGTATTTTGAAAAGCTGTGAAACAGTTAAAGCTTTTCTCTCTCCCTCCTCCCACCTTCTCTTCTCCCTCTTCATCTTCCTCTCCTCTCTGCCTCTATTTCTCTACCTCTGTCTCTCTCTGTCTCTATCCGTGTCTCTGTCTCTGTCTCTCTAGCAGGTTGGGGATTGAACCTAGGGACTACAACTAGGCAAGTGCTCTGAGTGCACCGAGCTGTATCTCAGCCCTTTTGCTTTTTATTTTGAGACAGGGTCTTTGTAAGTTCTCCATCTGGCCTGATATTCTTGGCCTCCTGTCTCACTCTCCCAAGTAACTGGGATTATAGGGGTGTACCACCACACCCAGCTGATACTTTTAATAGTTTTTTAAAAATTAATCTGTATGATGGTAGAGGATTGAGTACAGTATTTATCCTTAGATATCAAAGCTAATATAGACACAATTACATGTTAGAAATTGATTTCCTTGGAGTCAATCTGATTGTTGTAATCTATCCAATAAAAATGTAGGTAGGACCCTTTGCTATTACACTTTGGAACTAAAATATTTAAAAGTGCCTTACATTTCCTAAAAGCATTTTCAGTACTGTTCTTCTGTTAAAAAAATTAATTAATGTCCTAGGATGTTCAAATGTGATGTTTGTTATAAGGTTAACAGATTTGTGATATATAGTAGTTAAAGATTAGGAAGCCTGGATACCAAGCTTTAATCTTATTTACTGTGGACCATGGGGAAATTATCTTTCTTCCTATATTTTACTTTTTATTTTATAAAAAGTATGTAACATGTACATCCTTCTAATTTATATAAGGTATGTAGATCACTTGAACTTTAAGCACTTTTGTAGAAAAGATCAATGAAAATCAAGCTTCAGCTATGACAAAAGTTGCTTCTACTATTGTTTATACTATTGTTTTCAAGTTTAAAGTTTTAGGAAAAGGTAGTAATTTTCTAGTATGCAAAATCTTCTTAGTTTATGATAAGTAATTTATATATTTTGGAATTCTGTGGAATGGCAATTATCTTTTTTTTTAATTTCAGAAAGAAAATGTTTCAGATGTAAGTAAGCTAGATGTAGAATATATTTTTTCCATGTGACTAAAAGTCCTGTGATATTAAAACCTGTTGGCTTTTTTTGAAAGCTGAGTTCTGGTTTTCTGCGAGTGCTATGACAAAGGAGAAAGTCTGTGTTTCTCTAAGTACCATTGCTCCCTTCTCTCCAGCTCTTCATGGGTGCTGCAGTGTCTCATCCCCCCTTTTACTTTCTGTGAAGGCTGTACCTACCTCAAAGTCATAAGCTCTATCTGTTTCTAGTCTAGTGCAAGGATTCATCCATAAAAACCACTGAATATGTCTTTGAACCACACACTCCTATAAGTGATAGGGTGGGCATTTTGAAGAATAGCTGCATAGGGAAAGGCATGAAGCAAGCCTGATTGCTATAGAAGGTTTTAGTAGGGATTAGTAAGGTGCAGAAAGATTTGGAGCTTGCTCTTTTAGAAGTTCTTATAGGTGATAGGCATTCGCTTTTCTCCTGTTTCCCACTAAGAAACTCGTAAGCATCCTATTACGACAAAGGAGCAGGTTCGTTCTGTGGCTGTTGGGAACTAATCAAGTGCTGTTTCAATGCTGGCTGCTTCCCTTACTCTTGAATTTTATTTGTGTATGCATGCTGAGGTCAGAACCTCTCTGACTGCAGTTGCAGCATAGACTGTACCTTTACTGCTGCGAGTGGAGCCATAGAAGGTATGCTTGTCTTATCATGGGCTTCTTAACCACTAGACTAGCGATACTAGTAAGCTCTTGATGATATCCCAGTCAATTTTTAGTGCTTCCCAAAGGCACTAAAATTGTTGTTAATAAAGACTGAAATTCCTTTTGAAGGTCAAAGTTTAAATCTGATTCCTCAAGAATGCATTTAAGAAATGGGACCTTGGATGCAAAATCTTTTGAGAGACCTGAGTTTAACTTCCTCTTAAATTTTCATACACTAACTCTTTACAGTCTTTATCCATATCACTACTGTATCAGGCAGCCTGATATTTATGGGGTATGTTCCCTAGAGTGATTCTGCAGTACTAGAGTTTTTGTAGTAAAGATAAGGTTTTGGAACAAAACAGCATAGAGGACATTAATGTAGCTATGAACTAATTTGAAGCAAAACTTTGATGTGTGTTTATGTATGGTTTTTAGACTACTTATTTCTAAAAGGAAAAAAACCTGTCCTGCATCATCAATTGAAAGGATATAATTCATTAAGATATTTCTTCTGTACCTCTTTATCACATTTTTTTTGTCTTAGGACAGTTTACATTTGTTACAGTTACTTAGATCTTTATTTCTAAGTTTCAGGGGTAGTTGAGAAACTGAATAGAGAATACGTATATGACACCAATGCTAACAAGGATTTTTTTTAAAGCTCAGCTCTCCAATAGAAGTCATAAAAACATGATTTCATAATGTTTGCTGCGCCCCCTGCTGGCTAGATTGTGGTACTTCCTAAATAAAGATTCTGTCCTTAGTGAATGGATAGACACAGTGTTTTCTTTATAGTTATTTTTGTTTAGAAATACTTTAATTTCATATGTAATAAAGTTTAAATTTTAATTGATGGCAACTTTTTCTAATTTGTCAATTCATATGTGAACAATGCTTATCTTAGAGGCAGTATAATAATGCATTTGTTGAAAACAAAATGTTTGCCATAATCTTTTTACTGATATTTCATGTGAAATTCAATAGAGGAAGAGGCATTTCCCCTCAAGTGCCTCTGCTTTATTATAAATAATTATACTGTGAACACCCTTGTACATAAATCTGGGTGCATAGTTGTATGCTAACCACAACCTGGCAACACTCATGAAGCCTTAAGAAAAGCATTTTAAATCTTGAAAGAGTTTTTCTGAGGAAGAGTTTGCAGTGGTGAGTGCCTAAGAGTCCTAAAAGCCAGAAAGGAAATGATCGTGGTTATTTGGCTTGTCAAGATGTTTCTGATACTTCTTTATGTTTGCAGAAAAAGTAAATATTTAAGGGAAACATAATTTTGTAATCAGTGTTGGATGAAGTGACAGCCCTTAAGTCTCAGTTTCTTAAGAATAAATTCAGAGATGCTAGATTGAGCGAGCAAAGATCATTTCTTCAGTAGTTTTTTAGTTGTTTTGTTTTGGGGTACAGGCAATCAAACTCAGGACCTTGCGCTTGCCAGTTAGGCACTTATGCTGCTGAGCTATATCCCTAGCAAGATAATTTCTTAAATGACAGGTTAAACTAAGTGACAAAAAAAATTAGGCCTATTATTTTATAAACACTGAGTAAATTAATGCAAGATTCTTCCCTGATTTAAAGATTCCCTAATTCTGTATCTTCTTTAAATGAAAACATTTATTCCTGTTGTACCATTTGTTTACTATTTTAACAAATATTTACTGATATTATACACAATATTCTCATATTGCTTTATCCTTTCCATTATCACACTTAATTGATGGTTTACTTGTTTCTCCCACTCAATGCTCATTGGATGGACGGATGGATGGATGGATGGGTGGATGGATGAGTGGGTAGAGAATGGATGTTAGATATACAGGACAGGGTAAAACCCTAATGAATCATCACATGACCTTTAATATCCTTGAATTTTGCAATAACTGTGTGTGTGTATGTGTGATTGGGTGTGTTTTTGGCTGGTTATATACACAGAGATGTTTTGACTATGGTTAGCTGATTTTATTTTCTAATAAAACTATATTCATCCAAGGAAATCTAGTATTGTGAATCAGTAGAAAGTCTTAATCATAGGGTGTTTTAAAAGAATTTTAGATTATTAGTCACACACTTTCAGTAACAACCTTAATGCTACTGCCTGGGTTTTCTAAGTTAAAGTCCTGTGGTACTAAGTTTCTATGATCTTTGTATAACAAAGAAGCACAGTTGATTAGTATCTAACATGAAGGAAGTGATGTAAAAAGGCTTTCAAATAATTTATTTTCATAGCATTCCAACCTATAATCATGATAATTTTATTATTTTTCTTGTTACTTTTCAGAAAACCAAAAATAATCTAATGGATTATCACAAAATCATAAATAGTATAGCACTTAATTAATACTCTACAGTTCTGTGTATTATATTGTACTATTTAAGTTTATTTTGTCATGTATGACATTATTGTAAGATATATTTTGAATAATAGAAAGTTCTCTATCTGTAAGTTTTACCTATAACTTTACCAGTAAATTCATAGAATCTGTTCAGATCAAAAATAACTACAGAAGTTGTGAGCAAGCTGATTTGGCATGTACTTTGGTAATGAGAAAATGTGGACGCAGAGAGAGTAGGCAGAACTTGCCAAAGTTCTGGTGCCTAAGCCATGTTTTCTGATTAACCAGTAAGTTTTTCTATCTTGTTTTGTATGCTAAGAATAGAGAGTAGA
Organism: Hydrochoerus hydrochaeris; assembly: GCA_004027455.1. Lineage (NCBI taxonomy): Eukaryota > Metazoa > Chordata > Mammalia > Rodentia > Hydrochaeridae > Hydrochoerus > Hydrochoerus hydrochaeris. Next base: position 57,903 of record PVLA01000068.1, read on the forward strand.
ACTGCTTTATCAAATGCCCAGGGAGAGTGCTTTGCTGAATTAATTCGCTTATAGTGTCATTGAACTTATGTGTAACATTTTATATTTCTCTTGTTGCAGAATGCAAAGTATGGCGAAATCCACTAAATTTATTTAGGGGTGCTGAATATAATCGGTAAGCATTTTAACAACTTGGGAAACAAATGCATCTGGTTCAGAAAGCAAAAACAGTAGCAAATACTTTTGCTGGTTCATTTAGGGGTCATATAGCAGTGTTAGTGCTTCTATTTTTTGAATATCCTCAAATATTTTGATTTTTCTGTTTTATGAATGTTATAGCATTGGAGTCTGAATAATGTACAGGAGTGTATAGTTTTTAGAATTTTTCTGTTACAATTATTCTTTTTAAATATATATTATACAATTTCTTTTTAAATATATATTATACAATGAAAACATTTTGAAGCTTAGCTGGAGTATGGTTATAAATTTGCCAGAGAAGTTATGCTAAAATTTAATTTAGTGAAGTCATTAGCCAAATTAGAATTTTCTTAGCCTTTGGAAAATGTCAGTCATAATTTTTATTAGTGAAGGTTTTCCATCATCAAGTGTTAGTACAATTTTAAGGCAAAAACATTAGGGAAAATGTTTACTTCTTTCCTGCTATGTAATTCCTGAAGTAGAACAGGATGATTAAAAAATTGTTCTATTCATAACTTAGTTATTAATGGTTTATATTTCAATTAATCTGCACCTTACTATTTAGTATGCCTTATTTTACTCTCTCAAAACTGTCTGACCATCTTATTTTTCCTTTACAGATATACTTGGGTGACAGGACGAGAGCCTCTGACTTATTATGACATGAATCTCTCTGCCCAGGACCACCAGACATTCTTTACTTGTGACTCAGACCATCTGCGTCCTGCAGATGCAAGTATGGAAAAATCCTTCAAATAGTTGCTGGGTGGGAAAGCTTTTTGATTTTCTTTTTAGCTTGTCTTAAATATTAAGGTTACTTCTTTCAGAATATCTACCCTATTGAACCCACTGTACAAAATATTCACTTGATGAATGACTAGTAAAACCCAGAATTCTGGTAGTTCAGTGGCACAGTATATAAGTATTATATGCAATGAAGAATCAGTGTAGGAATAAGTATACAAAAAAAAGTTTGATATCTGTAATTGAAGAAAAGTGACTTTGGAGATTTATGCTGACCCTTGTAGTAATGAAATAGTTTCTTGTAATTCAAACTGAAAGCTATTAATGTATCCATTGGTGCTTCCTAATCATAATATACTAATTGACTTGATTTTTTTTTCTTTATCTAAAATAGTAATGCAGAAAGCTTGGAGAGAGAGAAACCCTCAAGCTAGGATTTCTGCAGCTCATGAAGCCTTGGAGATAAATGAGTAAGTGGGGGAAGGGCAAGTTTTACTATTAAAAAGGAAATCTCATCTTTTGCTGAATCTATTCAGTTGCTGTTGATGGAAAACTTATATTGAGCTATACATTTGAGCTGAGGGATTACTTACGAGATGTATTCTATAAAATTTTCTTATAATATTTTACAGACCACTATGTGATGGTAGTTTTAGTCGAGTGAGTGGCTTTTCTGTGACCTTAAATGAAATCCTTTAAAGGCTATCTCTGGCATACTGTGAGGACATAAAGTAAATATAATTCTTTACATATCTAAAACATTTTGACAGGAAAATTCTTCCAGATGTAGAAAGATCATGTGTACTATCACATTTTCTAGGGAATACTTCTGTTAGTGGGGGGAAATATAATAAAGACACAAGGTGAAAAATACTTTAAAATCAAGACAAGGAAAAGAGGAAACATTGTCCTTCATGTTGTTAAACATTCTGTGGGTTCCCAAGGAAGGCTGGGAAATCTTTTCTAGAGATCTCAGAAAATGAGAAAGATTCTTAAAGTCAGAATCATAAAAACTTAGAATTGGCAGAGACCTTAAAGGTCATTTAGCTCAGCCACCCATCTGGTGCTTGAATCACCTCAACATAATCCTTGCCAAGTGGTCATTGTTAAACTATTTTATGATTTCTCTGAAGATGGTTACAGAATCTTCTCCAGAGATCTTAGAGAAAAAAAAATCATTTGAGAATTGGAAATCCTGCCATTGTAATGAGTTGACCTATATGATTTCTGATTTTGTCATGCAAGATATTTACTTTCCACCTTCTTGTCATCTACAAATTTGATATGCCTGCATTCTGTGTTGTCTTCATGTTTCTAAGAAAAGGATCAGGTCCAGAAACAGAACCCTGTGAGTGACGTATAGAAACAACATTGCAGGTTCATCGCCATTCTTTGGTATTATTCTACTAAGTCCCTAAGCTATCTAGTTACACCATGATTCAGTCTGTATTTCTCCATTTTGATCTTAATGATGCCGAGTTGTAGCTATTGATCTTTAATTTATAATAAATCTAGAAAAAATAAAACCAGCACAACCTGACTTATGTATTCTTAGTAAATCATACCAGGCTGCTAGTGGTTATTTCTTTTTAACATGCTTGGAGACCATCTTTTTTTATTAATCCATTAGACTGTCTTTCTAAATCACTGTTCTGTGGTTTTAAGTCAACCTTCTTCCCCTTTCTGAAAATGTATGCTATATTTGTCTTCTCATCTTCTAGTACCTTTTCATTCTTTGCAGTTCGACTATCCACAGAGAACAATTCCATGGCCTGCCTGCAGGGCCTTTTAGCTTTCTGGGATTTGCCCATCCAGCACAGTTATTCATTTAGAATGGATCAGTTGTTCACTGTCTTATCTTTCTACCATTTCAGGTTAAATTTCTCTCCCTTTTTCAGTCTGATGCTCATTCTTCTTGGTAACAGGTCAGGAACAAGATAGGAGTGAGAGTTTTTTTGTTTTGTTTTGTTTTTTTCTTTTTTATTATCCACTGCTGTTAACCCTGTACTTTCCTTGTTTTGCTATTGTTTTGTCATTTGCCTTTTTTGCTTATTGGTTTTTGTGGTTGTTTTGAAGAAATGAGAACAGAACTTACAAACATGGAACAGTTGTCTTTAGTGGGTCTCTTTTGGGGGAATCTTTCTTTTCAAGTCTAAGGTAATTCGGTATTTTAAATCTCCTGATACTATTCTTATGAATTCCTTCCACTTTCTTATATTCTTTCATAACTTTCACTCTTTTCATCTTTTTGCATATGTCCTTTAAAAATCTGACCAGTAAGTCATTTGTGAAACAATTTGGTTACTTATGTCCATCCCGCTATTCTTCCTGAGTGGATCATTTGTGATTGCAGTTACATTGGACATTTTGAAGCTGCTCAATGTTCTTAAACCATTTTTCTGAGTCTCATGCCGTTGAGCCATACCTCTTTGACAATTTTGAAGTCCAGCTTCCCCTCTTTGATTACCTTAAACTTCAAAATGACATAGTAACTCTCTCTGAATGTTCCTATCAATTTCATTTCACCAACTATTTTTTTCTTCTTGGTCAGAATTAGGTCCAGAGTTGAAGTTCCCCTAATTGCTTCCTCTACAATCTGGGAGATAAAATTGTTACCAAAGTAAGTCAAGAACCTGTTGGGTGCCCTCCTTCTAACCAAGTGAAACTTCTAGCAGATACCTGGATGGTTGACACCCCCATCACATTTTCTTGCTTCTGTATGTGTATTGTGTTGTGACAAGGATGCATCATCTGTATCTTCCATCAAGCTGAGCAGTCTGTTCTGTACTTCCCAACCATTAGCACTTCTATTGCTCTCTTCTTTTTCCTTTCCTCACAAGCTCTTAGCATGTTTTTATCCCAAACTCATGAGTTTCCACATGGATGTTTGTTTCTTGGCCAGTAGTGCTACTCTGCCTCTCCTCCTAAGAACACTGTTTGAAATATAAATAAATAAATCAAGTAAGCTAGCACCAGTCATTCTTGAGTTCCCAACCTACCAGCTGCAATCTTATAAGCTAGTTCCTCGGATATTGTGTCTATCGCTATTATTATCTCAATTTTCATTTCATTGCCCTTGGCCTATGTTTATATGCAGGCATCTGAAGTTAAATATTTCCTCTGATGCCTATCCCAGTTATTTTTCCCAGCGAATCATTGGACAGTTTCTGCATCATTATAGTTCTTTTCCAAGTCACATATACTGCCTTTCATAGTAATTGATTTTCCAGCTTTTTTTCTGGACATTTTTTTCCTACTTCACGTCATTCAGTTTGAATCTCAGTTGATGATTCCCGCCTAAGAGAGATTGGCTAAATAACTTGGGAGACCCCTCCTAAGGATAAGGATAACTAGCTATCCCGATCCTCATATTATCTGTTAAGTTTATGCTGTTTATACTAGCTGGCTATAACTGTATGAATAGTAGTAGCATTGGGTTTTACTTTCAGCTTATTTTCTCTCTTGTGGTGACATGAAATTAAGTAGAGAAATGGCCACAGAGAGATTGAAGAAGCAGGAAAGTAAAGGATGGGTGATCAGAACCTATGTGGTCCTTTCTGGCCATGCCGTTTCTCTATTATGTTCCCTTTCATTGGTAGTGTGTTGTTCTTCATATGATTTGAAAGGTTTAAATTTTCAAGAGTTTCCATGGTTCATTTGTTAAATGCATATCCTTTCTGGCTTCCTATGTTAAAGGATAGGAAAGGATTATATGAGATGATATATGTGAAGTGCCTGGTACAGTGCTTAAAATATACTAAGCAAAAAATGGTAGCTTGTCATCAAAGGCATGAGATTTAACTCTTGCTAGCTACTGTGGCTGAGTCAGATTTTAAGCTCTTTAGAAACATCAGTACCTGTGGGTTTTTCTAGTGTTCTCCAGAACTGAAAATCAATGGTGTTTTGAGATATTGAAGCAGTTTTTTAAAATGAGTAACTGGACTTAATGAATTTCTCATCCTGAAGAAATCCTTAGATTGAAAAGAATTTGTGTTTACTAAAGGAAAGTAAACATATAGAACCTCTAACTTTGTTGGAAGGAGACATTTAATAGCAGCTGTTAAAATTTCCATTATTGGCTGATTATTGAGCATTTACTGCATGCTGGCTACTGTACTGAGCACTTCACATGCATCACCTTACTTAAACTTCACAACAGACTGTGAACAAATATATTCCATTTTGTTGTGTATCTGGGAGGCAGAGTAATAACTTGTCCACAGTGGCACACTGATGAGGGGCTGAGTCCTTATATGAGCCCATGCCTCTAACATTATACATCCTACCTCCCAAGCTAAAATACAGACATTTCTTTTGTACTGTTATTTTGTATCAGCAGCTACAAACAGGGATGCATGAACCAGATGGCCACTCTGCATGTTTTGGCATCACTCCTTGCCCTTCTGCATGAGCTCCTGTACTCTATTACCATGCTCTTGGATTTTTAATTGATGGTGGCTATTATCTGAATGGACAGGTGTGCAACTGCTTACATTCTCTTGGCTGAAGAGGAAGCAACAACTATTGCTGAAGCAGAAAAACTGTTTAAGCAGGCTCTGAAGGCTGGAGATGGATGTTACCGACGTTCTCAGCAACTGCAGCACCATGGATCCCAGTATGAAGCCCAACATAGTAAGGTTTCCTCTGGTTTGAAGTGTTGGGGAATCAGAGCTGTAAAATGAATAATCAGAGTGAATTTTAATTCCAGTTCAAAACTTGATTCTCCTAGATGAAAATAAATATTGGCTTTGGCTTTTCTTGGTTTTTATTACTTTTTTGTCTTTTTGTAAGAGCATCTGGTACATAATAACTTCATTATTGTTTACGTACACATTCTCTTTCCTTACCATAGACTCCATATACCAAAAATAAAAGGCAATAATCTTTAGCAGTATCCTTATTTTTTCCCAGAATTCTTAAGTATTTGTGTTCATCAGTTGCTTCCTTGTCTCATAATTTTTAGTGCAGAAACAAAATTTAGATCAATGTTACCAAAGTTCTTATCTTAAAGATCTTCTACAGCTTGAGTGGAAATAGGTCAATTAAAAATATGATAGCCACTCTTTCTGGAGTGAGATATCTCAGTGTTGTTTTAATTTGCATTTATGAATGACCAATGATGTTGAACATTTTTTTCCATATATTTATTTGCCATTTGTGTATCTTCATCTGAGAATTGTGTCTTCATCTCAGATGTTCCTGGATTGGGTCTTTAAATTTGGTGGCCTGAGTTTTTTCAGTTCTTTACATGTTCTAGATAAAAGTCCTTTGCCTGAGGGACAGTTGGCAAAAATCTTTTCCCAGTCTGTGGGTTTCTTTTCACTCTGTTAGCGATTTCTTTTGATGTGCAACAACTTTTTAATAAGATGAGATCCCAGTTGTTGAATGTTTGAAGTACTTCCTGCACAGTCTGGTTTTTGTTCATGAACTCTTTTCCTATCCCTATGTCCTCAAGATTTCTACCTACATTGTCTTCTACTAGGTTTAGTGTCCTAATATTTAGATCTTTGATCCATTTTAATTTTAGTTCAGTGCATGATAGACATGGATCTAGTTTAAATCGTCAGCATGTAGAAATCCAGTTTTTCCAACACCACTTATTAAAGAGGCTATCTTTCTTCCAGTGAATATGTTTGACCGCTTGTCAAAGATAAGGTGGCTGAGTGTGTTTTTAGTTGTGTCTGTATCTTCTGTCCTATTCCATTGATCCTCATGTTTGTTTTTTTGCCAGTACCATGCTGATTTTATTATAACAGCTTTGTAGTATAATTTCAAGTCAGGGATTGTGATGCTGCCTGTCTTGCCTTTGTTGTCCAGGATTACCTTTGCTATTCTACGTCTCCTATGGTTCCATAGGAATTTTAGGATTTTTTTCTGTAGATCTGTGAGGTATGCTAACAGTATTTTGATCAGAATTGTGTTAAATCTGTATAACAGTTTTGGGAGTATGTCCATTTTCACAGTACTGGTTCTTTCTATCCATGAGCAAGGGATATCTTTCCATTTTCTGAATTCCTCTTCAATTTCTTTTTTCAGAGTATTGTAATTTTCACTGTAGAAATCTTCTGCCTTCCTTGTTAGATTGATTCCTTTGTCTGTCTGTCTGTCTGTCTTTCTTTTTTTGATGTATTATGAAAGGTGTGGTTTCCCTGATAGGATTAGAGATTCCATTCCACCAAACTATTCCCCTTTTGGTTATTTTCCAAGAAGAACTGAAAACATCATACTACAGTGGTATATGTATACCCATGTTTATAGCAGCATAATTTGTAATAGCAAAATCTTGGAAACAACCCAAATGTCCATCAATTGGGGAATGGATAAAAAATATGGTATTTTTATATAATGGAGTACTACTCGGTCATAAAGAACAATAAACTCAAGGCTTTTATAGGTAAATGGATACAACTAGAAACCATCCTCATAAGTAAAATAAATCAGACTTGCAGTGTAAACACCATATTGTCTTGTGAGTATAAAAAACTGAAAGAATAAATAAGATCCAAAAGTTACACTAGATATAATAAACAGGAAAGAAACTTCTCAAAGGAAAATTATATTGTTTGATCAATCTTGCATGTCTATATCTGGTTGCCTGAGCATTTACTTTGAGGACAACAATATGCAATGTAATAACCATTGTTAAATTCCTGTCATCTTGTTTTGAAATCCTGTATCACCATTGTTGTTATCATCATTTTGCTTTTGCTATTGTTTTTAAATTGTTTGTTTACTTCTAGATTTTTGTTTTTTTCTCTTTAAGAAAAATATATAATAGGTATTTGTGAGTCTTTAGCATTTAGCTTTTAAGAAACTGATAATTATTGGCTTCTAGAGAGAAAATAGTTTAGTGTGTAATTATTTTTTATATTAAAACAACACTTTCTTTTATATAACTATTTAAAATCTGAGACTTTTCACTTTAGTAACTAAACAGAGTCAGTGATATTATGGAAGAACAGTATCAAAATTAGACAAAATCTTTTCTGAAATTCTCTGAGCCGTTGACTCATTATTGGTTATTTTAGCAGAATTCAGTGGTACTCTGGAGAAAAATGTTTTCGTAGTCCAACCAAAATGTGGATTGTTTTTGTAAGGTGGAATTGCTCTCACTTCTTTTATCTGTCCTTCATTTTTGAGAATATGAAAAAACTCTTTAATACTTGAGATTTTGCAGTTATATTTCAATATTAAACTTTGATTTGATGTAGAAGTTGACTTCATTGATATCTATAGCTAAGGTGCCAGGAAGATCTTTGTCATGCTTTCTGTGTATATGTGAGCATATTCACATACAGATTTTTATTCTGTAGTGAGGTTTTATGTTAATGAGATCTCTAGCCACATCTGTACCTTGCTTTTTTAAAAAAAAAAATCTAACAATATATTTTGAAGATATATAGTAAATTCTATTTTTTAAGTAAATGACAATACATTAAATTATATCAGTTATAACTTAAGAAATTTCATTTTTTTATTCTTTAAATTTAATCCCTCTAACCTGTTGCCTAAATCTACCCAAAAAAGTATAATCATATCTTTAAAATAATTTGTAGATATTTGGCAGTTTTTCAGCACACATCTTGTTCTCATTGTTTAAAACTTGAAATGTTCAGACTTTAGTCTTAACATCTTTTAATAGCTACGTATTATATGTATACTTAATCTATAACAGGTGTGTCATATTTTTCTCAAACATGGTAATTTTATTGAGGATTAAGCAAATGTATGTTCTCACTGGTCTGGAAACATATCCAAAAAGACATATAATTAAATGAAAGATTAAGTTAAGAAGTTGTTAATGTACTTTTTAAGAGCTATTTTAGTGACTATTGTTATAACTATTTAGCTTGTCAATGCTTTCTCTAACACTAGAGTAGTTTTTCATTTTGTTGCATACTCAATTGTCATATCTGGAATGTGTTATATTTCCATCTAAAACCGGCTGCTTTGGGGACCTGGAGATGATTATGATGTCACTAGTGTTAGAGAAAGACTAATATAAAACAGAAGTTCAAGATGAGGCTTCTCCATACTTAATGTCAAAAATGAAAAAAAAATAGTTCATCAGAATGTAACCTGAGATTCACCTCTATGCATCTTTACTGAAGCCATGCACACTTGAAGAATGTGGGATCTTATTACTTATGAAATGGATTCAATGTGGGTATATTTATTTTTCAAGAATTTTGTGGCAGATTTTATTTATTATCAAATGTTAGCATCCTAGCTCAAAAACATGGATTGGGTATTTGGGTACATGATTTGACATTTGGAAATCTAAATAAGGCTACTCTACTTTGTATTCATTCTACTGTTAAATAAAATTGTCAGTGCTTCTGGCAGTAAGAAAAAGCCAAAGGACTGGTCTCTTGACTGTGAGGTTTTTCTTGCTGCTCAACTGAAAGCTCTTGATTATTCATTTATTTATTGGTTCCAGGAATCAAACTCACAACCTGACACTTGCTAGGCAGGTGCTGTTCCACTGAGCTATATCCCCAGGCCAAGCTCTTGATTTTTAAAACTTTAATGTTTTATATCCCCTTCTATAGGACGCGACACCAATGTCTTGGTCTACATCAAAAGAAGACTAGCAATGTGTGCCAGAAGACTCGGGAGGACCAGGGAAGCAGTGAAAATGATGAGAGATGTGAGTCTGAGTTTGTGTTTGGGATCTGTGGAAATATATCTAGCATACAACTGTAGAACCCACTGAATGGACCAAGCAGACAGATGATGGTGTGTTGCTAATGGGCTCTGGAGCCAGTTTCCAGCTGACCAAATGAGTGATCTTGGGCAAGTTACTCAATTTCTATGCCCTTGTTTCCTCATTTAGAAGATGAGATAACAATAACAATCCTCACAATAACTCCTTAGGATCACTTTAAGAGTTCAATGAGCTTTCACATGCAAAGCTCTTATTAGGGTGAGTAGCGTATTAAAAAATTTCAGTAGATGTTCTCATTAGTAAGCCTTTGGGGCTATAGCTAGAAACCAATAATGAGATCAGCATTTTAGCTGACTTTTTCTGTGTGGAGTTGTTAGGAGGGTCTGAATAAATTATGGATCAAATTGCTACTCTCAAACTTAGTAATATTATGAGCTAATCTTATGATAGTCATTTTAAGCATTTTCCTAGATTCTTTTTTTTTTTTTTTTTGGCAAAGAAAAAAACACATGTCTTATATTTTATCATTATAGTTTCATGATTACATTTTACTAGTTTCTTGAGAACAAGGTACTTTATCAGTTGTAGTCAATGTAAGAAGAAGAAAGTCAATAGGTAGGAGTTTTTCAAACAGACAGAACCTAGATAGATTATTGTATAACTTCAGAACAGTGGTTTTAAAAGAAACCGATTAAGAAACTTCCACATTTTAGTTGTTACTGTTGGTAATAAATACTTTTCATAAAGAAACTAAGTGTAAACTGTATTTATAAGTCACTGTTTTAAAACCAATCTTAGAAAAACCTCTGTCAGTATTGATTCTTCTACTGTATTCCTGAATTAGAAGACATTAGACAGCTGCTCTTTATAAAAACAGAAAAATCATAGGCAAGATAAAAGTAGTTGAGCACAGGACTGTGCACATCTAGTGAACTTTTTCTGTGCTAATCTTGGGAATGGCAGTTATTTGTGTGGATTTTAAGGTACTTTGAAGAAAACAGGCTGTACTCCAGGTCCATCTAGTTATTTCTGCAAGTTACAGGACAACAGGAAGGCAAAGTGAGACTCAGGCTTGGATCTGCCTACTCCGTTAAGCAGCAATGTAGTCCTCAAATTTGATGAGAGAAATAAATGGAGGAAGATTATGGAAATGATATATGCTCAACTAAGATTAAGTCCTTATGATTGAAGGAAGAATTTAAAGAATATTTGTTTTATATTGTAAGAGTCAATTTTAAGGAAAGATTTCTGCAAGACAGGAACTTGCTCTCACATCTTTTTAGCTTGTAGAAATTCCATCCCTGATATAGCAAAGAAATTCAGCTATCACTTTCTGAAGAAGTGGGAACTTTATGAAGCATGTAGTATTTTAATCTGTCCCAGTCATATAAGCCTGTATTACAGTGTTATATCTTTATTCCCTCTTCTTAATTCTAATTAGAGTAGAATAGGCATACATGGAAAAGCAGATTCTAGTGATTTTACTTATAATACACTTAGGAAATTTTATAGGAAAGCAGAATTTGCCTATTATGATTCCAGTTTTATCAGTTTCATTCTGCTTACCATTTTCAGTGTCGTATATTTAAAACCTCATATGATCAACATCAGTACCTTTAATACCATATATCTACTCTGATTTACTTTTTAAATTTAACATTATACTTATAGTTCTGTTTTTTTTTTTTACCTAACCCAAATACAAGTTTAGGTAGAAAAACCTGGGCAGGGAGTCAAAAAATCTAGTTGTTAATCTTAGCATTGCTCTTTCACTAGCTTTGTAATGCTAGACAACTTACTTACTTTTTATGGATTGAGGATAATGCTTGTTACCAGAGTAATTAATGAGGAGAAATAGATGAGATCATGTGAAAGCACCTGGCATACAATAGATATTTATATTGGTCAGCTTTCCTATTGCTGGGACAAACTTATCTGTCACTCACAATTTAAAAGAACAGAGGCTCAATTTGGCTCATGTTTCCAAAGGGTTCAGTCCACATTTGGGCTGCAAGGCAGAAACTTTATGGCAGAAGTGTCTGATAGACTAAAACTGTTCAGTTCATGAGAGCCAGAAAGCAGAAAGGGAGAACAGTGTCAAAAAGAACAGCACCCACAAGTGTGCTTTACTAATCTGCTAGACATGTTGTAATTCAGTGAGAATTAAAATTACTATCAATGGTCACAGCATTTTTATAATATTTTCCCATGTTTTCCTGTTTATATAAACTGTTAATAATTTGTTGTTCTACTCTTGGATATCTTGGGGATAATTCTGATTTTCTGTTTTTAAATTAAATTTAAAAAATTAAATGTTTTTTCTTTTTAACTGAGTCATTAAGAATTGCACATATTTACAAGGTACATTATAACATTTTAATATATGTATGTAATATATAATGATCAGATCAAAGTAATTGACATATTCATGAGCTCAAACTGATTTCCTTTTCTTGAATGAATTAATAAGTGATCTCTTTCTGTATCTATGTGTATGAACACAGATATGTATTATGTATATTTATATCTATATAGAGAGGTGTGATTCTTGCATTACATTTTTAAAACAACTTGTCATATTCTTAAAATACCAGTGCACGTTTCCTTTTTTCTGGGTTTATAGAAGACCCCAAACATGTGGGCCCTACTGTTATGACAGTCAAATGGGAGATTCTGTCAGTCATAATGGAGATGTGCATTTTGAAGAGAAATATTCCAAGTGTTTTTTACTTCAGACATTCCTTTTATCAGTCCTTGTACCTCAAATAAAGCAGTTGGGGTTGAAGATGTCTCTTTCTGTTTAAGCTGCAGCTGAGCTTAGCCTCCTGGCAGGAGACATTTGTTGTTAGTCAAGCCTGACCTGTTTGACTCCACTTCAGTCACAGGGCAGACTTTACTGAGCTTACTAATTGAATGACATAAAACCATCTTGCTGTAAAACTTCCTCTGATTAAATGGCACAGTAGATTCCAGGATGCCTGCTAATAAAGCATATAGTTAGGAGGACCTCGTTTTTCATTAAGGTATGACCATCCGCTCTCCATATAAATGGATTTAAATTTTACTAAAGCAGATTTTACACTAGAAATAGAAATGCCTTAACTGGAACACCTTCAATGTAGAAAGTAGTGCCATTTAAAAAAAAAAATCCTTAGAAACACCCTAATGGATGGACTGTTAATTGGTGAGATATTATGAAAGAAAATGGAAGGAATTCTGGGAAGTGGATATAGATAATTCCTTACATTCCATGGCTTGAGAATACAATGACTTAAATAAAATATTAATAGCATCAGTGAAATGGTGATGAGGTAAACTCACATTGATTCTTTAGCTTTAAGATTTGTGGCTTCTCATTTTCCTTTCCTTTTTTATTACTGTGTATTTATAGCACATAATAGTTTAGTTTATATTGGGGAATTGGAACATATATAGAACATTCTTCATTTTGATTCCTTTACTCTTCTCCTTCCCCTTCCCTTGCTCTCCTTCTCTATCTGATAGTCTGCCTTTTTGTTTCCTACCATCATTTATTTAGTTAGTTACTTATTTACTTATTTAAATGTTAGGTTTCTCATATGAAACAAAGCATGTGTTATTAAATTTCATGTGTCTGAGCTGTTTCACTTAACATTTTGGTCTCAGGTTCCATCAATTTTCCTGCAGGTGTGAAATGATTTCATTCTTGAGTAATACTCCTTTTTGTAAATATACACATCTTCTTTATCCATTCATCTATTGATAGTATTGGCTGTTTTCAGAGACTAGCCACTGTGAATTGCACCGCTGTAAACATGGGTATGCATGTACCACTATAGTAAGATTACTTTTATTGGTGGGAATGTAAACTAATAGGATGATTATGGAAATCAGTATGGAGATTCCTCAAAAAACTAAAAGTAGAAATTCCATTTGACCCAGCTATACCTTTTCTGGTTGTAGTCTCAAAAGAATTAAAAGACACCATACTGTAGCAGCTTCTCATTTTCTAAGGCCACATGCTAATTATTTTGAATTGCTAGGATGTTCTACTTTAGCTAGCTCTCTTTTGTGTGGAAATACCTTACTGCTAGATTTTTGGTAGTGGGCAGAGGCTGGCATGGTAGTTTTGGAAGTTCACTGTAAGGTGTATTTGTTATTCAAATGAAAAAAGTTAAATTTTCTGCTTTCTTAAATTTAAAGAAAAATCTGTATATTTATTTTCATTTTTAAGTGATTATACCTCTTTAACATTTGGTAACAGTTAACATTTGGTATATAGCATTTTTCTTTTTAACATCTACCTAAATCATAGCCTAAAGTTTTTCCTCTATATTTCCTTGGCTCCATGTCAGTCGATTTGGAATGGAATTTATAAGATTGATGACTGTGGTTGGGTCACTCAACCATGCCCTGTCAGACCTAGTGTAGATAAATAGGTTAAAATGGGATATTCTGCTCCTGTGAAAGAATTTAAAAGTTCGTATTACCCCAGGTCATTTGATGTAGAGCAAGGTTTCTCACCTTCAGTACTATTGACTTTCTGGGTCAAATAATTATGTGTTGGGGGATGAGAGAGAATCTGACATGTGCATTTAGGATGTTTGACAACATCTTTGACCTTTATCTAGTAATGCCAAAAGCAGTCTATGTCCCTGTCACTCCCCAGGTATCTCTAGACATTGCTAAACATCTCCAGGCCAGGGGAGTGAGTGGTGGTCATTCCCCTGTTAAGAATCACTGGTCTGAACAATTCTGAAGTGTGTACATCTATTTCTGGGTAGACATTGGGTTTTTGTGTATTTGTAGTCTGAACTTCCAGTAGATAGGCACAAGGCTCTAAAACACCCCTAGGCTTTACTAGCACTGTTTTGGGGGCTGTTCACCCAGATGAGATTCCCTAAGAGGCACCCCAGAGCAAAAAGAGTAAGTGAATTTGGACGTTTCAGTGGAGCTCTGGCAGAAGAGCTGAGAAAGAAAGGAGGCCTGCTGTGGGTAGTGCTCTTTCTGGCTGGTGTATCATTGTTTCCCTTGATTCCTTTGAAAGTCACCTGGAGGTTCTCTGACTTTCTCACCTGTTTTCCCTGCTTTTTGTAGTTTTCTTTAGGTCTTTGAGCCATTTTCCTCATTCCTGTTTACTCTTTCTTCATCACTACCTTCTTCCCGAATCTCACCTCTATGATGTAGAGCACCACACCCTTTTTTGTTTTAAAGATTTTATTTAAAGAGAAACAAAAGCATGATAATACAGAATTCCAAAAAAAAGATAAGCAATAAGAAATCACTAGTTAATAAATTATATATTATCCTCTTAGAAATAGTTGTTCAAGTTACAAAATTAAAGCATACAAAGTAGATAGTCAAACAGTGAGAGTGTGAACAGCTACGCATGCATGAATCTCTATGTGTATTTCTATCCTTTCTGTATTAGAGGGAAAAGCAAAACTTAGCAAGACAAAATAAAACAAATTCCTGTAAAAACACGAAACCAAAAAGTGGAATAAAACCACAGTACAAGGTGATCTACAATGATTACTGTGCTGTTTCTTATTATCTTCAATAGAATGTCTATATCATCAGGCATAATTGAATATAACAGTATGATTGCATATAGCAGTAGATAACAATATGAGTAAAATAAAACATTGTGGACAGTATAAAACTTCAAAGGCAGGTAATAATCAAACCAGAGTGGATATTCTAGTGGATCTTGTCATCTTAAGTGCAGTTGTCTATACTCTCAGACTTGATACTATCAATCATAACAGCTTTGAATAAACTCTATCAATACAAAAAGCGATCCAACAAACCAGATTCGATTATGATCAGTCATGGTAAAACTGTGTGGTTTTTACAGAGCTTTAGATTAAGTTAATAGGAAATTAAGGACGATTACCATACTATATCCTGTTATTTTCAGGATTACTGTCTGTGCCCTCAAATCTAGTACAGGTAAAAATGACTGGAACAGAATATAATACATCTAGGCAGAGTAGTGTAAGTAATGACTACACCCTTTTTGAAGCATTTTATTCACTTAATTTTGGAAACCATGCTCTCTTAACTCTTCTAAAACCTTAGTTTCCACAATTTATGAAAGTGCTGAAGTGTTTCTTGTCAGTCCTGAGTAACTGTATTCAATTTCAGAGTTTGAATTCCCATCTAACTGCTGACAAACATTTCTGTAGTGTTTCCTGTGCTCTAGACATTATTTTAAGCACTTTATAAATACAGAATCTTTTAATTTTCCTTGCAACCCTTGATACAAGTTGTTCAAGATCACATAGTGAATATTCCTGAGAGAGTGACCTATTCATCTCCTGTGTCAGAAGTGCCATGCTGTCTTAGTACTCAACTCATAGTGGTGGTGTAGGATTGTAATGCAATAATTCATGCAAAGCACTTGGCATAGGATTTTATGAATAGTAAGCACTCATTGTTAGTATTCTTACTATTATTGTCTAAATTGTGTTCTCAAATGAAAAGGAAAAGTGTAAATGGTAGGTATAATTAGATTCCATTTTTCAATCAAAATTAGATGTTAATATTGATCATTGGTTCTGAAACTTTCTGGTCTCAGAACCCCTTTAAAATTATTGAGGGGCCCCTAAACTTTGTGTGTTTGGGTTTATTTATTGACATTTACTATTTTAGAAGTTAAAACTGGAAAATTTAAAAATACTCCTTTTAAATAATAAGTTACAACTGTATTGTAAATGGAAAGAGGACCAAGAGATGGGGGGAAGAGTGAAGGAGGGGAGGGAAAGGGGACATTTAATATGTGTTATATCCGTGTACCAGTCCAGCACAATGAATGTAATTATGTACTACAAATGTGTACTAACAAAAATTTGCAAAGGAGAAATATGTTACATATTAACACAAATGACATTTATGTGAAACATAGCTCTTTTTCAATAACTATTGCTGAAGTTAGTAAAAGGAATGATACTACTTTTGTGCTTTTGCAAATCTCTTCAGTGTCTAGTTGAAAAAGAGAGTCTCTGGTCACTAGTCTCATTTTAGTCTGTTGTGATATCACCCAACATGTGACCTCTGAAAGTGCCACTGTGTACTGTCACAAGAAAGGGAGAGTGAGATAGAAAAAAATACATATTACTATGAAAATAATTTTCAGTAGAATTCATTTCATCTGGGTGATGTGTGAAATCAGTAAAAAATAAAGTCTTTCAGTGAAAAAAAAGAGAAAGAAAATAGTTGAGTTCCCCTGAGAAAGATATCAGAAACTCTCCAGAGGTTCTCTAGTCATACCCAACAGCCGCTTATATTAGTAATAAGAAGAAACCTTGAAATGTAGAGAAAACTGTTACAATAACATTATAGCTGTCTTTCTATGTTATATATTTATGCAAGATTGAATTATGGTAGTAAATATTTTCATTTTCTTATGATAACAAATATAAACTTTAAAAATGAAGGCTGAGAGCACTTTCAAAAGAACAAACTAATGGGCCAGGGATTTAGCTCAGCCGTGTAAGTGCCTGTCTGGCAAGTGCAAGGTTGTGAGTTCAATCCCTGGTACAAAAAACAAACAAACAAAAAACGAAATAGTGAATACAAAACATAACAGACAATAGGATAGAAAAAGAACATGAATATGGTGAACAAAAACTTCACTTATTGAACATTTTAGCTTAAACTCAGACATATGAGTTACTAGGTAGATTCATTTCCCAGAGCTGTCATAACAAAGAAGCACAAACTAGGTAGCTCAAACAACAGAAATATATTGTTTCACATTAAATTGAGGCTACAAGTTCAAGACCAAGGTGTGGCAAGGCCATGCTTCCTGTAAAGTCTCTTGGAAAGAATCCTCTTTTTTTCTAGTTTTCTCCAAACTCTGCCTCTGTCTTCACAGCTTATTTGCATCTCTGTATCCAAATTTTTTTCTTCTCATTTGGACATCAGTCATAGAGTCGTATTGGATAACCCCCCCGTGGGGGGGTGTCAAAATCAGACCCCATGCTTGCCAGGCAGGCACTTGTGCCACTGAGCTATATCCCTGGCCCCTTATTGGATGTTTCTTAAATCTTACCCTAACTTGATTATGTCTGCAAAAAAGTCGCTGACCAAATAAGGTCATATTGATAGGTTCTGAGACTTAAGATTTCAACATGTGTATTCTGGGGGACACAGTTTAATCCATGATAACTGGTTGCATACTGTTACTGTGTATATACTTTCATGCTTTCTAAAACTTCACTGATGTATTAGGTTAGCCAAAATCATGTATTGTGTGCTTTTGCACTTCCTAAACCCATTTTAAGACTGAGTGCTAAGTACAAGTGGACCCTCGAGGTACAAACTCACTTTGTTCCTGAGGACTGATTGTAACTCAAGTTGGTTGTAAATCAAGACTGTTTTTCCCATAAGAAACAGTGGAAATACCCACAATGTGTTCCAAACCTCCCAAAGCACCTCTTAGCTAATCTTTTCTAATAAAAAAGGGTGGTATAGTGTGCATAATTTACCACAAACACCAATGATTTTCCTAGTGTATTCAAAAAGTTGTAAAATATCCCTAGTTCACCAGAAACAAAAATTTCATACTGTATTCACCATTCAAGTAGACATCTTTGATTTGTAGAAAGGGAGGATGAAATGGAAGGGGGTTATTGTTTGGAAGGAGAATCTCCTTCTATAAGAACGTCAGGAATTTGGCTCTCTGGTGTCCTTTCTCTCCTTGGGAGAGTCTGTAGCCCACTAGGACCTACTTCTTCTGGCCCACTAGGTCTCAACTGTTTTAGAACCAAAAACTCATCTAAATTTTTGTCTTTCCTTTAGACTGTTCTGTGGTATGGTATAACATTGTCATCAAGCAAGTGAATATAACAGTTGGCTTTTTCTTTGTCTTGTTGGATCTTCTCTATAAATATTTATAGTGCTGTCCATTTTTTCAGGATTTCCTTTGTTTCAGAAGAACTTTGGTGCACTGCCTGTTGATACTCCCCTCCTTCAGAAAGCTCCTCAGCTGCCATTCTGTGTTGCTCAGCCAGAAGTTGCTGAAATTCCTCTGTGGGAATTTCCTCTGAATGTTCCTCCACTAGTGCCTCAGCATCATCTCTGTCTACCTGCAAGCCTATGGACTCTGCTATAGTAACAGTGTCATCAACCACAGAGCAGTTGAAGGCTAAGGCTTCTCTATCCGGCCTTCAGAATCTTTCTCATGTAGTTCTAGGCCATACTTTCTTCCAGGCTGATCTCAGTGTCCTTAGAGAGACATTGGCCCAGGATTTCTCAATTACCACCACATAGGAAAGGATATTATGATGTTCCTTCCAGAAATCTTTAAAGGTTAAATCTGTATCTGAGACCATCTGGAAGCACTTTAGGAACAGTTTCTTGGTGTATAGCGTCTTAAATTTAGCTATAACTTGCTGGTCCATAGGCTGCAGTAAAGGAGTTGCATTACGTGGGAGTAACTCGATAGAGAATCATGGGAATTCTTCAGCCAGTTCTTCTTACAAATTGCATGAATGAGCAGGAGCATTGCTCACAATGAGCAGAATCTTGAGTGGTAAATCTTTGTCCTCTAGATATTTTTTAACACAGTAGGACAGAAAGCCTTCCTGAACCATTCGAGAAAAAGTACTCTTTTTTGCCCAGGCTTTTGTATTAGATCTCCATATAACCCTTAGCCTACTCTTGATGGACCTATGTTTTCTGAGCATTCTAGGGGTCTAAGAGTGATAAACCAAGAGAGAGGCTTTATCTTGAGGTCACTATTCACATTGGCAAATAGCAATAAGTTTGGTCTATCCTTCATAGTCTTGTGTCCTGGCATTTTCTTCTCTTCCTAGGTAATGTATGTTATCCTGGGCATTTTCTCTCAGAAAAGGCTGGTTTCGTCACAGTTGAAAATTTGAAGAGAGCCAAAGCCATTTCTCTCTGTCATAACTTCAAAGTGGTGTATGTAATTTTCAGCAGCCCTTTTGTCAGCACTGGGTGCTTCACCATGCCTAGTTATACTATAAACCCCAGTTCTCACTTTAAAATTGTGGCACCACCTGGTTACTGGCAAAAAATGCTTCACCATTTTTAGTCACTAATAGATTATCCTTTTGAGATCTGCATTTGTAGCCCTAGTTTTTTGTTTTTTTTTTAATAGATTGTAGACTCAGGCTATACCCTGCTGTCTGCCTTTCATTTATCCACACTAATAATAGCCTTTCTACCTTATCTAACACTGTTGATCATGACTTACTAATCTGAGTAACAGCCTTAGCAACACTAGCTTTCCTGTAAGTCTTTTCTCTGTAAGATTGTTGAGATGGTGTACATATTAGAAGATTGGTCACAAAAATGACACTCTTATGTTTATCCACAGTTTCCTTGTTCTTTTTTTTATTGTGATTGCTTTGTTTAACTTTCCTTTCCTTCCTTAGTTTCTTTTGTAGTCTTTTTGGGGACCATTTTGTTATCATAGTGATTACATAAAGTACTAACTAAAAAATCATGTCCACAAACACATGCATCTAGGCTCAGACTGATGCTTACGTATACTTACATAAAATGCTTTTCTGGCATTGCAAGTCTTTGTTTACAACCACCCAAGCAGCCAGCACCTAGGTCATATCTGAAAACTTTCATTGTAAGTTAAACCTAAAACTGCAGTCATAATATGCTGAAACCCCTGTGGAGGGCTCAGGTCTCCCACCTAGCAGTGTGGCACATGGATACAAATTAAAGACAGAGTTCTGCAGTTGAGGAGCTCCGGGATGACACAGTGCTTTCTATGAAACAAAGAATCATGAGTCCAAAAACTCATGACTTTTATTTGTATCAATCAGGGAGGTAGGTGAGGGTCACAGCACAGGAAGTAAACTTTGCTAGGGAAGTAAACTTTGTAGACAGTGGCTGTTGGGAGAAACAGCAATTTTGAACTAGGCACAGAAGCCCCCCAATAAGCAATACAATGGATAGCTTAATGTCTGCAAGGCTGACACCTTTATTGCCAAGAAAGTATAATGCTGTCTAAGTCCCATGGCCTCAGCTGAGATGTTACCTAATGTCTTAGCCCTGGAATCTTAGGCTCTTGCTCAAGCCCCTATTCTAGCCATTAGCAGAGCAGGGCGGAAGGGCAACAATTCTTACTAGCATACTGCAATGAAACATGTTGGCATCTCAGCCCAGACTAGATCACATTCTTTTAGCCAGTTAAGGGAATATCTGCTTCAGTATAACCAGCTCTGCGTATTTCCATGAATAGGGGTTGAAGTAAAGGTTAGGGTCCTTCCGAGGAAGGGGCTCTGTTTCTCAGAATGCAACTTAGTGGTTTCCCACAGTAACCCAAGTTGTTAGTATGTGAGGCTAGTTGAGACTCAAGGGTCCACTTATCCTTTTCTGTCCTTACTTTTGATTCTATAAAAAGTAAGCAGAAAAAGTTACAGTTGATTACCCCATTGTTGGGCTTGTATCCTTTCTGTATTTTCATTAGCTGCAGGATTTTCAGGTGAGAATTAAAAAGCATTTTCAGTTTTCATTCTGTTACGAAATTTACAAATTATAGTCATTTAATTAATGCATATTATGGGTATCCTATTAAATTACAAAAGTAATTTATGCTTATGGTAATGAATACAAGAACAAGAAAGTTGTAATGCTGCTTCACTCTTATAATTCCATCTCATTGAGGTTGTTAACACTTAACAGTTTCCAGCCTTCTTTTTTGGCTCATATAAACACATACCTGATCATGTAAGGATTCTGAGCAGAGTTGATCGATATTTTAACATACTTTTAGCAAGTCTTTATCCTGTGAGAAAAATAAGTATTGATGGGGATTTTTCAATTTCTAAGCATCTTTTGTAGAGACTCCCTGACTTGGGAAAACATACAAGTTTTAAAGTAATGTACCATTTCTCTTGACTTCTATTCAACACATTTTATCTTTATTCTCAGTTTTTATCTAAATGCACTTACTTTTGTAATCCTTTCAAAAAAGAGAGGTTAGGGTTAAGTGAGCAGAGATAAATTATTATTATTATTTAGCCAAACTTTAAAAGACCAACTGAAATGCGCCAAATTTGAAGCTTCCTGAATGTGGGTATGATTTTTTCATGTATGTTCCTCCCAGCACACAGAGTAGTCTCATGCTGACAGAGGCAGACCAAAAAATATCAGAGTTGGTAAACCCAAGGTATGTCTTATAAGTTCGCAGTTCATGTTTTGCTCCTATGACCTTTAATTTCTAGCTTCTCTCTGACAACTCTACTTCTTTGTTATTGATTTAATTATGTTTTTTTTCACCTTCCTGAAAAGTGGTAAAATACCTGTGGGGTTCTGTTCAGTAAGTCTTCACATATACCTGTCTTCAAGAATTGTACCTATTTTACCTTCCATCAGGTTGTTTCTGTTTTAACATTTAGATCTTTGATCCATTTGACTTAGTTTAGTATATGGTGAGATATATGGGTCTAGACTTCTGCATGTGGGTATCCAATTCTCCCATCACCATTTATTAAAGAGGCTATCTTTTTTTCAGTGTATGTTTTTAAGTCCTTTGTCAGAGATAAAGTTCTGTATATGCCTGGGGTTGTTTCTGCTTCTATTCTATTCCACTGATCCACATGCTTGTTTCTGTGCCAGTCCCATGCTGTTTTAATTACTGTAGCTTTGTAGTGTAACTTCAAATCTGAGATTACCATCCCACTGGCTTAGCTTTTGTTACCCAGGATTCCTTTCATTGTTCTGGGTCTCTTCTGATTTCACATAACCGTTAGGATGTTTTTTTCTATCTCTGTGAGAAACAACATTGGTATTTTGATTAGAATTGCATTAAATCTGCATATCAGTCTTGGAAGTATAGCCATTTTGATTATGTTGGTTCTACCTATCCAGGAACAGGGTTATATTATCATTTTCTGATATCCCTTCTTTATTTCTTTTTACAGTCTGATATAATTTTTATTGTGGAAGTCTTCTATTTCCTTCAGTTAATACTTAAAATATTTAATTTTTGATGCTACTGTGAATGGTATTTTTTCCTGCTTTTTCAGTTAGTTATTAGTGTATAAGAATGCTATTGATATTTGCATGTTTGTTTTATACCCTTCTACTCTGTTGAATTTGTTTATCAGTCTAGGAGTTTTTTGGGTCTTATAAGTAAAGAATCATATGATCTGGAAATAATGATATTTTGACTTCATCCTTTCTATATGTAACCCTTTTATTTCTTTATCTTGCCTAATTGCTTTGGCCAATATTTTGAGGACTGTGTTGAACAGGAGTGGTGATAAATGAACATCCTTGTCTTGTTTTCTATTTTTAGAGAGAAGTGCTTTCAGCTTTTCCCCTTTAATATGATATTAGCAGTAGGTTGGTCATAATGACTTTATTATGTTGAGATGTAGACTTTCAACACATATTTTCTTTAGGGTTTTTTTCTGTCATGAATGGATGTTGGATTTTCTCAGAGGCCTTTTTTATATCTATTGAGATCATCATGATTTTTGTTTTTATTTATGTAATGAACTTCACTTACTGATTTGTGTGTGTTGAATCATCCTTGCATGCCTGGGAGGAATCTTGCTTCATCATGATATATGATTTTTTTTTGATGATTTGTAGTATTCTGTTTAGCAGTATCTTGTTAAGGATTTTTGATTAGAGAAATTAAACTTTAGTTCCCTCATTTTTAAAAATATTTTTAAGACAGGGTCTCATTATGCAGTTCAGGCTGGCATTGAGCTCACTTTATAGCCCAGGCTGGTCTTGAACTCACCACAATTCTCTTGCCTCAGTTTCTAGAGTGCTGGGATTATAGGCATGTTTAGTTCTCTTTTTTGGTTGAATTTTTGTCTGTTTTTAGGATCAAGATAGTGTTAGCTTCTGAGAAAAGATTTTGGAAGTACTCCTTCCATACCATTTTCATTAAAAAGTTTGAGGAGTTTTGATGTTACATCTTCCCTGAAGTTTTTGTATAATTCATTTGTGAATCCATCAGGTCCTAGGCTTTTCTTAGATGGCAAAATTTTGTGATTACCTTAATTTCATTGTCTATTACTATATTGTTCAAGATTTTTAAGTCTTTATGTCTCGGTTTTGGCAATTCACATGTACTGTGAGTCCCCAATTTAAGAATGAGTTCCATTCCTAGAGAACATTCGTAAGTCAGATTTGTTCATAAGACTGACAAAGTAATTCTTATATGTGTTTAACACAAATTATATAGTATAAAGCATAAAAAGCCAAATGGATACACAAAAGTACTGTAAATAAACTATTTTTACTCTTAAGCACAGTAAGCATACAGCAGCAGAACTGGATAGTGTCCAGCAGGCTTGTGAGCTACTTTTGCAATTTGTTCATATCTACAAATGTTCATAGTGTGAGGTTCATTTGTCTGTGCAAATTCACAATTTCAATGGTTCTAAGTCAGGGACTTACAGTGTTTAGAATTTTATTTATTCTCCCAATTGTTTTGCATATATGTTTGCAAAGCACTTGCTAATAATTTTCTAAGTTTTGACAGTGTTCGTTGTGATTTTATCTTTTGCATTTCTAATTACATTAATTTGTGTCTTTCCTTTTTTTGGTATTATAGGCTAAGAGTTTGTCTATTTTATTCTTTCCAAGAATCAGCTCTTAAATTCATGATTTTTTGTATTTTTTAAAATATCCACTTCATTTCTTTTATTTCTGCTTTAATCTTTACAATTTCCTTTCTTGTACAAATCATTGATTGGGATTGTTCTTGTTTTTCTAAGACCTTGAGATTCATCATTAGGTTATTCATTGGACTCATTCTATTTTTCTGAATGTGGCCATTCACTACTGTAAGTTTTCCCTGTGGGACTCATTTCATTGTGTCCCATAAGTTTTTGTATGTTGTACTAGCATTATCATTTAATTCTAGGAACTGTCTTATTTCTCCCATAATTACTTTTGTGACCCAGTGATTATTCAAGAGTGTGTTATTTAATTTCTATATGTTTAGATAGTTATTGTGTTTTCTTTTACTATTAATTTCTTGATTCATTGCACTGTGGTACATTATAAAATTTTGGTTCTTTTTCTTAGGCATGCTTAATCACTACTATGGTCTATTTTGGAGAAAGTACTATGTGCCACCAAATAAAATATGTTTTGTGTTGTTGCTGGGTGGAGTTAATTCCATTTGTACAAAAGTTTGGTTGAACTCTCATTTTTTTTGTTAATATTTGTTTAATTGATCTATCTATTTGTGATAGTGGGGTATTGAGATCCCCAACTGTAATTATATTTTTATCTGATCTTCTATGTCCATTAGTTCATTTCATCAACTTGGGTGCACCATGGTTTGGTGCATCTATTTTTGTGATTGTTATCTTTTCCTGTTGAATAGTTCCCTTGAACAATATGTAATATCCTTTTTTGCCTCTTTTGATCAGTGTTGGCTTGAACCCACTTTGTCTGAAGATAGGATCATTATTCCTGCTCATTTCCAGGTGCCTTCACATGGAATATTGTTTTCAATCTGTCTTAGTTACTTTTCTCATTGCTGGGAGAAAATATCCAACACTCATAGTTAAAGGCAAAAGGCTTATTTGGCTCACTATTTGTAGAGTGCATTGTTCAGTGCATAATCATCTGGCACCAAGGCATAGTGGCTTGGCAGAGAACAGTTCATGGCACCCACAAGACAGCAAAAGCAACAAGGAAGAGGAGACAAGACTCTTTCTGTCCCTTATATTGTATGTAGGCTATCCCCTCTAGGAGGTATAGCACTCATGCCCTTAATCCTAGCCAGAACTATGCCAAACAAATCAGTGTAATGATGTACTAATCACACACCCTTAATCCCAGCATCACACTCTAGATTCAGTCACCTTTGAAAAAGTCCCATAATCTTACACCAGGCTTGTGGGGGACATCTAGACACAAACCGTAACACCATCTGTGTTGGTTACTTTTCACTCATTGCTGAGACAGAATACCCAATACTCAAAATTAAGGAAGGAAAAGTTAAAGAAAAAGGTTTCAGTCTGTAATCAGCTGGCCCCAAGGCAGGGTGACATGGCAGAGGAACAGCAGTTCATGGTAGCAGAAGACAGCAAAAGAAAGAAGAACGAAAAGGGAGTGGCATGGAGAGAAGACTCTTTTTGCATTTAAATTGTGTGCCACACCCACCCTGGGGTGGGTGTAGCACTCACATCTATAATCCCAACATTGGACAATGAATTAATAACAAATTCTAGAAGCCTGCCCCCATGACTGCCTGAGGTTTTGGAGGGATATTTAAACACAAATCATAGTATCATCCTTTAATTTTTGCTCCATGCATTTCTTTTTGCTTTAATATGTTTCTTGTATACAGCAAGCCATTAAATTTTGTTTCTTGATCTGCATTATCTGATTGGTGAGTTGAGTGTATTATGTTGATAGCTATAAATAATAGATATTGATGTACTCTTGTCATTGTATTGATTTCCTGTTGCTGTTTTACTCTCTTTCTTCTCTACTTAATTGCTAGCCCTACCTGATATATTCATTGTATTGGACCTTCACTGTCTCCTTCTAGGATATCCTTGGGAATTTTTTGGAGTGTTAGTTTGGTGGGTTTTCTTTATCATGGGAAGTTTTCTGTATCACGGGACTATCTTATTTCTCCATCAATTTTTAAAGATAATTTTGCAGGCTGTACCTGTCTGGGTTAGAAGTTGTTTTCTTTAAGAGCTTGAAATATTTTATTCCATGCTCTCTTAGCCTTTAATGTTTGTGTTGAGAAATCTGTTGTAGTTTTAGTAGGTTTTCCTTTATAGATGATTCATTGCTTTTGTCTAGCAGCCTTTACAATTCAATTCTTATGTTTTATTTCTGATATTTTAATGATTATTTGGCATGGAGTGTTTTTTTTCTTTCTTTTTTTTCTGATTGTCACTCTTTGAGGTTCTGTATCTTTGCTTATCTGTATGTTAAATTCTTTTCCCATATCTGGAAATTTTTCTGCTAGTCCTGTGTAAACAAGTTTTAATGCCCTTTGTTCTGTCTTATGATTTTTCACGAATTCCAATGACTCTTATGTTAGTCATCTTTGAATCATCTAGGATCTGTTGGAGCCTTTTTTCATGTTCCCTTGTTTTTAAAATAACTGTCATTAAATATTCACTGGCCATAGCCCTGTCCATTAGGTCTGACACTCTATCTTCACTTTGGTAACTTCTGCTACTCATATTTTCAATCATGTTTTTAATCTCCTGGATTTGTTTGGAACTTTCTTATGGATTCCCATTTCTCTCTATGGTGGGTATTCATGTTTTCATCTCTTTCTTTGGCTGCATTAGCTGTTTATTAGTGTCTTCTGTAGAATTACTGATCATTTGCTTCAGTATAGTCATTATAGTTATATCTTCTATAAATTCACCAAATGCCTTATAAAACTATTTTACCTCCATTAGTATCCTGTCTGCTGTGTAGCTACTGATGTCCTCCATACTCCCTAGTACCAACTTGGGGGAATTGGGAGTTTTGGGGGCATTTTGTTGCCTTATCTTTTCATTCTGTTTTGTTTTTGATGGGGTTTGGAAATTCTTTGGCCCAGTGTCTCGTTCTTCAGAATTGAGTGACAGTGTTGTTTATGATCTCCCAGCAATTCAGGTATTGGCATAGAGAGAAAACCAGTTGCCAGCCTGGTCTGTTACCTCGTGTATGGTAGTAAATTCAGCAAAAACAAGGACACCAGATGTTGACTGGATATAGACAAACCCTAGGAGCTCCTCATGAAAGGCCGTTTGCCAAAAGAAAAAGGACTAGGATTTTAGTAAAGACATTTAGGACTCTTGAATTGACCAATAGCAGTGGTGGCGAATCTATGGCACATGTGCTGCAGCGGTTTGTTTTTATTATTGAGAGCTCTAAAAAGCTCACTGTTATTAAATTGTAGTAATTTAGAGCACTAGTTTCTGCTGGATGTTAGCTGCAGTGCCAGAGCTCAAACATATCACTAGTCTATGATTTTTTTCTTTAGGACAGCCCCCTCTGATCATTACTTCCACTCAACCTGGGCTACTACAACACAGGCCCTGTGATCTTCCTCTTCGGAGTCCAGGCTCCCCAGAAGATTTATATTTAGCTGTCACACTCTCCAAGCCTATTTCTCACAGCTTTCTATCACTGAGTCTCTATCACTAGGTCTCTGTGAAAGAGTATCACTTCAGTCCTGAAGTAAATTCTCCTTCTGGGTTTTGGTCTCTTCTTCAATCAGGTCAGTCAGTTGATTGTCAACTCTATTGCCCTGTACTGTGGAGAACCAGGAGTTGGAGGCAGAGTACACAGTTTCTAGGTCCTGGGTCCTCCTGGCACCAGCATGGGGGTGGTCATTTTGGCTGGAGGTCAGGCATGGAGGTTGGCACTAGAAGTTGGTGGCATTGGCTAGAGGCAGAGAGCACACTTCCAGGAATCTGTTGGGTTTGATGTAGAGCTCTGGCAGGTGGGGGCATTAGCTGGGCATGGGATGCATGCTTCCTGAGACTTTCTGAGTCAGATGCAGGGCTCCAACCCCAATTATCTATTACTGTATTTTTCCTATGTTTAGTTGTTATGGTTTGTGTCTAGATGCTCCCCCTCAAAGCTTCATATGGTCATAGGTGGAACTTTTTGAAGGGTGGCTGGGTCTAGTGGTGTGTCATGTTGGAATTAAGGTTGTGTGATTACTAAATCAGTCCACTGATTTTTTTTGGCACTTCACTAACCCCAGTAGTTTAGATAGAGTATAAAAGGGACAGAAAGAAATTACCTTGCTTGCTTTGCTACCTTCTGCCCACTATGAATGTTTCTTCTCTGGGATGCCTGTCTGCCATGCCTTGGAGCCAGCCAATTATGGACTGAAATCTCTACAAACTGTCATCCAAATAAACCTTTCCCCCATTAACATTGGGTGTTGGATATTCTGTCTTTGCAGTGAGAAAAATAACTAAGTCATTATTTGTTGCCTTGTGTATTTTGAATTTTACTGTTAGTTGCTTTTATGTTGATGATTATCCTATTTTCCTGATATATTAACATTTAGAATATGTAATATCCTTTGTTTATCCTTTTTGTTTTTCTACCTTGACTTTTAAAAAATTGGATGAAGATTAGCTACTCTTTATTATTTAGACTCATATTTGACTGTATACTTTTCTCCAAATTTTATGATAAACTTCATAAGTTATTTTCTGTAACTTTTACTTATTCTTATTTTATTTTTTTGGTACTGGGGATCAAACTCATGACCTTATGCTTGCCAGGCAGGTGCTTATGCCACTAAGTCCCCAGCTCCTTTACTGTAACTCTTTAATGGCTCTCTTGGATGTGTAAAATTTTAGAGAATATTATCTTTATTCACATATGAGAGCTTTGTAGTTTTAGGTCACGTACCATTTTATCCTATTTGTTTTATTATCATGATTGTTTTATTGACAGTAACAGAATAATTATTATTTTATTGATTTTTGCTTTTGTTTTTTGCATCTAGGATACTGTTTTTCTCCCTTTCTTTTCCATTGTATTGATCTTCTACTGATGCCACAGCACATATTTTTATTTATATTTTATAGATTTTTATATTAGTCTTTTTTCATTAATACATGCATTGTGGGGACATTAATACATGCATTGTGGGGAGGTGGTACATATCCACATCTTGTCTTAGTTCTTTCAATTCCCTTCATGTCCCTACCTTCCCTTCTCCTTTTATCCCTAGATCCCCTTTGTATCTACAAAGGTCCTCCTCCATGTTTCCTATTGTATCTTTTATTTTGATCTTTAAATTGTTTGTACTTTAGGCTTCTCATATCAAAGGAAGCATGTAATATTTAACCTTCTGTATCTGATTTATTTGTTTTGTCTTATGGTGTCAAGCTGCATCCATTTTCCTCCAGATTACTTCATTCTTTCTCCGTTATTCCTGCAGTTTACCATTCTTTATGACTAGGTAGTACTTTATTTTGTATATGTACCACATATTCTTTCTCAGTCTACTGATGGACATGTAGGCTGTTTACAAGATTTAGATATTTTTTAAAATTAACTTTATTGGTACACTTTAGATATATGTAATGATCATATTCATCAGAGGAATTTATATCTGTATATGATATAGCTTGACTCTTCTTTTTCCCTCAATCCCCTCCCCTCCCTTCAACCCTTCTTCTCTTTATTTATAAAAGCTTTGTTTACATTTTTTCTTTTTATTCTTTTTTCTTCTCTTACCTTCTTTTTCCCCTCTCCCCTTCTGTTGTTTCCTTTTGCATTTGAATAAGGTCTGTTTCCCAAAATCTGTTATACACTTTGGCCCTTATTTATCATTTTGGTTTCTCACACTAGAGAAACAATGTAATATTTAAAAATATGTCTTATTTCTTTATGGTAGAGTAGTATTCCATTGTATAAAAACCCTGCATCGTCTTTATCCATTCATCAGTTGATTAGCATTTTGGCTGTTTCCAAGATTTAGCTGTTACAAATTGTGCTGCTATAAACTTGGATGTGTATATATCACTGTGGTATGATACATGTGGAAAGCCTGTTTTCCCTATGCCATTTATTAAAAAGCTATCTTTTTTCCAGTGAAGATGTTTGGCCCCTTTGTCAAAGATATACTGGCTGAGTGCGTTTAGAGTTGTTTCTGATCTTCTAGTTTGTTCCTTTGATCCCCAGGTCTATTGTTTGGCTAGTACCATGTTTTTTATACCTTTGTGATGTACTTTCAAGTCTGGGCTTGTGATGCCCCCTGCCTTGCCTGTGTTCCCCAGAATTGCTTTTGTTATTCTAGGTCTCTTCTGGTTCCAAATGAATTTATGAATGTTTTCTTTAATTCTGTGTGGTATTTTGATCAGAATTACATTAAACAAGATTTAGATATTGTCAGTTGTGCTATTATAAACATGGATTTGCAGGTCTCACTGTAATTTGACATCTTTTTCTCTTTTGGGAAGATGCCCAAAGAGGTATAGCTGGGTCAAATTTCTGTTTTTAGGGTTTTTGGGAAAGCTCCATTCTGATTTCCATAGTAGTCACACAAGGTTAGATTCCCACCTCCCACTGTAGGAGGACTCTTTTTCCCCTACAATCTCACCAGCATTTTTGTTTTGTTTTGTTTTGCATTCGTGATGATGTCCCTTCTTTTTGTAGTAAGATGCACTCTTGGTGTTGTTTTAATTTGCATTTCTTTAGTGGCCAAATGTCTTAGTTACTTGTTACTCATCACTGAGACAAAATAACTGGTGCCCAAAGTTGGGAAAGGAAAGGTTTATTTCTTATAGTTTTTAGAGGTTTCAGTCCATACTCAGTTGGTTCCAAGGCAGGGTGGCATGGCGGGGCTGCAGTTCCTGGCAGCTGCACACAACAAGGTGGAAACCCGCAAGAGAGAGAGACACACGTGCCTTCTTCCAGCCATAACATTGTATGCTGGCTCCACCCCTAGGCAAGTGTAGCACTGATACCATCAATCAAAGCACTAGATAATGAACCAGTCAGAAATGCACAATGCAAACGCATGAGGCCTGGGGGCCACCGACATAAACCATGACACCAAGGATGCTGAACAAATTTTCATGTACTTACCTACCATTTGTACTTCTTAGAAGTGTCTAATCATTTCAGTTACTGACTTTTTGATAGGGTCTTTTATTTTGATTGGGTCTTTTTGAGTTCTTCATGTGTTAAAGATATTAACCCTCTGTCTAAAGAGTAGCTAGCAAATTTTTTTTCCCATTCTTTAGATTGTCTCTTCACCCTATTGGTTGGTTCTTTTACCGTGTAGAATCTTTTTAAGTAATATAATTCCATTTATTAATTTTTGAGGTTACTTTGTATGCAGTTGGAGTTCTATACAGAAGGTCTTTGCCTATGTCTATGTCTTCAAGGGTTTTACCTAGTTTATCTTTTGGCAGATTCAGTGTTACTGTTTTAATATCTAGGTCTTTGATCCCTTTGGTTTTATTGTAATACAAGGTAAGAAATATGATTCTGTGTACAGTGCTCAGAAATTCCAGTCATTCTGGATTCTGTGTTCTGTGTGTACCTTGGGTCTCATGACTTTGACATATTGTGCCCGCTTGCTTGACTGATTTTGCCCCAGTCGTAATCTCCTGCGTCACTCCCTGCTGTAGTACTCCCTACATTCCAGTATTCCACTCAGTCTCTGGACATCCTAGACCACTGTGTTGGGCCTATGGCACATGTGCTGAAGCAGACTGTTTATATCATTGAAAGCTCTAAAATGTTCATCATCATTGCCCTAGACTTTGGCAACCATCCAAACCAAGGTATGTCCTTGCTTACGTTGGTAGATGAGGAAACCAGTTCCAATGGGATGCTTCAGGAGTGTGTTGGGAGGTAGACTGACCCACACCCCAACATGAGCTACAGATGGCACAGCTATAGCATGAGACCAGATGGTAGTGGACAGAGAAGAGCACTTATGGTGAGCAGGGAGCAGGTAAGACAGGCCCTCCTCACCTGATACACCAAGACTACTGTTCTCTATGCTGGATGTAGGCAGTGGGTCAGAGGTTCAAGTAGGCTTCTGCTCTTAATGGCAGCACTTTCCACTTCTGAAAGCAACTCTTGCTAGTCTGATTTCTCACCATGGAGGGCAGGGACTGTGTCCTTCCTGGCCTGAGTTTAACCTTCTCAGGAGGTTTGTGTCTATCCCATACCTCTCTGCAATTGTCTCTTGTGTCTTTCACCCAGTTAGTCGTGGGGTACCATTGGAAACCCTGAAGTGATGCTGTTCTATAGTTGTTCTATGCCTCAGTCAAATGACTTGATTAAACTCTCTCAGATTTGATGAGTGCTGCTCTGGATTTCTTCTTCATGTCTAGCCTGCCATGTAAAAGGAGTCACTTTTGCAGTAAAACTCCATACTGTTGTTTTTGTAGTTTATGGTAGCTATTGGCTTTCCTTGGAGCTAGTGTTGGTTACTGGTTTCTCCCTGGAGCTGCCTTCCAGGTCTGTCTTCCCTCCAGGTGTTGGCCTAGTCCACAGTCTGATCGGTCAGTCAGTTAGTACCTGCATTACCCCATGCTGAGGAGAAACAAAATACAGAATGGGCTTGCAGTTGGCTGGCAACTGTAGCCAAGGCACAGAATCCACAGGCTCAAAGTTGGCTGGGGGAGTTGGGGATGGGTGTGATTACATCTATCAAACTTTTCTGGGCCATGTCAGTAGCAACAGTTTAATGTGGCTGAAGCAGTGCAGGCCTCACACCAATGAAGTTAACTTTGACCACGCAAAGGCCTCTAGGGTGATCTGGCAAAATCTCAAGATTTAACTTGCCACCTTCACTGCTTGAAGTCCCTCAGATAATTAGAGGCAGAAAGTAAGAGTCTAAACCATGCTTTTGTGGCTCTCTATCCTGCAGATCATATCTTCACTCCAAGAGTCTTGCCAGCCTAAAAGATGGCACCAGCCCTCATCTTAAGAGGGTGGAGCTTCCTGGAGGCTACTCATCCACCTGCCCTGGAGACTGCTGTTTATATATGACTATTGCTGTATACCTGCTCCTTCCACAATCTACTTTTGCTTTTTGTCTCTGCCAGCTTTAAATTTGCAACCTCTGTGGAGTTCTTCTAGGAGAACAACTGCAGTTTTCTATTTCCTCTGCTATGTTTTAATCCAGATCCATTTAGTTTGCTTAGAGAAATTTATTAAACTCTCTTATTCTGTGATTCTGCCGGCCATTTCACCCACTCATTTGCTGTTTTCATCATAGGTATAGATTTATGTCTCTGGGTACTATTTTGTGATCATTTCAGTATGAAATGTGATCAGATCATATTCACAAAATAGTAGTGAATATTCTGTTGGGAGATGCATAGAGCCTTTGAAGTAGACTTTGAATTTATGCCTTAATGAATGAGTCTGCCAGGTGTTCTCACACATCATTTCATGCTGAGAACAATGAATGTTTCTTAGGGGCTAGTGTCACCCCTGTATTACTTTTGTCAACTTTGCCTTCTACTTTTGAATAATAGAGAGACATCTAGGACTCTGAATTTAACTTAGTGGGTTCTGTTAGAACAACCCAGGTCCCGTTTGAGAGGTTTAACAGAGAGAGAATTGAGAGAAGCCAAAACTGAGGAGATAAGTTCTGTTTTTACTAGGGTATTGTGAGGGAGACACAAAGACAGGGATAACGCTGAATGTATCACTTGGGAGATAGTGATGCCATTTTGGGAACTGAAATTGTAAAATAAATACCTAGTTTAGGGGACAGGAGGTAGGAGGAATGATTTCAAGTTTAAACATGCTACTCCTGCTATACTTGTATGTCATCCAACTGGAAATGTCTAGTAGGCAGATTTTAAGCTCTGAAGAGGAGATTCAGAGTAGAGGAAGTTCTGGGAATAAGCAGCATGTAAAGTGAGTATAGTCACAAGTGAAGTTTAGGGAAGGAAGAATGTCCGCAGTAAAAAGGGAGAGGTCAATGTTGAAGAAATAAGTCAAAGAAGACTTTAAAAGAAGTAACCATAGAGGAAGAAATTCTAGGAAGTTGTTGTATTGTATTGTTAAAACCATAGCAAGAGAACATTTCAAGAGGGAGGATATGATCAACAGTATCAAATGCTACAGAGAAGAAAACATATGGGTGATCTGAATAATAATTAGCCCAGGCCTGGAACCTCCCCCGTGGGCCAGCCCTGCCACCAGGAACTTGGCAGAAGCCTACATCCGGGGTAAGCTGCCTGGAACCTCCCCTGAGGGCCTGCCCTGCCACCAGGAACATCAAGGAGGCCTGCCTCAGGCTTAGGCTGCCTGGATCCTCCCTTGTGGGTGCACCCTGCTGCCTGGAACATCTCGGGAGCCCGCCCAAGACTGAAAACTGCCCTGGACTGCTTCGGCTGGGCCCGCCCTCCCACCTGGAACATCAGAAGACCTCAGCAGGCTCCAGTTAGTGTGAAAAACTTTGGAACTTTGCTCCTAGGAGGCGAACCTTGGACTATAGCGAATTAATTGTATCGGTGTGGTGAATATACCCCTAAAGTAGAGGTGTACAATGGATAAATAGGGCCAGTAGTAAAACCCCCTCCAACTAACTAAGTCTAAAAAGAGTGTATGTGATCCCCTCCTACACATAGAAAACATCAGGCAGAGTGAAAATGACAAAACGAAAAAGCAAAACGCAGTCTCAAACATATAGTTCACCAGAAGCAAGTATAGGAGACATTGAAATAGAGGACTCCAAAGTAACACACCGGGAATCTCTGAAAAGATAGTGAGTGAAATAAAAAAAAACAACTCCATCAGGCTATAGAGGAAATCAAATTAGAACTACTCTCCCATGTAAAGATAGAAATAACAACTTTAGTAAAGGAGTTGTTAAATTCAGCTAAAGAAGAAATAGAGAAAAAAGTATATGAGCATGGGAAACTGATTGAAACTTTGAATGAACAACATAGAAAACAAGCAGAATTCATGAAACAAACTCAAAGAGGCATCCAAGAAACAAAAAATTCTATTGAAAGCATGCAAAACTGCCTAAAGGAAGCTGAGGATAGGATTTCAGACCTTGGGAACAGAATCACAATTAGTGATCAGGAAAGGATAGAACTTTTAAAAATAACAAAGCAGCTTGAAATGACAATCCAGAAGCTTCATGATGATACCAAGAGCAACAATATAAGGATAATGGGCATTAGCGAAGATACAGGAGTCCAGGCAAATGACATACATATTTATAGAAATAATAGCAGAAAATTTCCAAAACATGGGGAAAGAGTCTGATATGCAGATAAGTGAGGCACATAGAACACCAAACAGTCACAATCAACATAAATCCACACCCAGACACATAATAATTAAGATCTCAGACATACAGCATAAAAACAGAATACTAAAAGGTGTCAGAGAAAAGACACAACTCACCCATCAAGGAAAGCCCATTAGAATCACAGCAGACTTTTCAGCACAACCTTCAAGTCAAGAAGAGCTTGGAGTGAGGTATTTCAAGCCCTGAAAGAAAACAACCTTCAACCCAGACTGATGTACCCAGAAAAACTTTCATTCAAATTTAATGGAGAAACAAGATATTTCCATGACAAAGAACAACTGAAGAAATTCATGTCCACCAAACCAACCCTAGAAAGAGTACTGAAAGACATACTAGACAGAGATAAAAATGACCACAATCCCCAAAACAACAACAGAAAGAAACCACCAGGTAGGAAAAGCAATTAAATAAGGGGAAAAGCAACAACTGGAACATAACATGGCAAAGTCAGGCCAGTACATATCAGTAATATCCATAAATATAAATGGCCTCAATTCACCTATAAAAAGAAATAGATTGACAAAATGGATCAAGAAACAGGACCCCACAATATGCTGTATACAAGAAACACATCTGACCCAAAAGGAAACTCATAGATTAAAAGTCAAAGGATGGAAAACAGTATTCCATGCAACAGGAACACAGAAAAAAGCAGGGGTAGCTATTCTATTTGTAAACAATGTGAACTTCAAACCTAAAATGATTAAAAGAGATAGAGAAGGTCACTACATACTTGTTAGTGGTAAAATTCAAGAGGAAGAACTAACAATTATAAATATATATGCGCCAAATACAGGAGCACCCAACTATATAAGACAGATACTAATGGACATGAAAAACCAAATACACAAGAATACAATTATAACAGGAGATCTTAACAGCCCATTATCACAAAGACATAGATCAACTAGACAAAAAGTCAGCAAAGAAATAACAGAACTGAATCATACCTGTGAGCAATTGGACTTAGTAGATGTTTACAGAGTGTTCCACCCAACCACATCAGAATACACATTCTTCTCAGCTGCACATGGGACATTCTCCAAAATAGACCATATGTTATCCCATAAAACAGTCTTAAGTAAATGCAAAGATATTGAAATCATACCATGCATAGTATCTGACCATAGTGCACTGAAATTGGAAATTAATGGCAAAAGAAATTGTAAAACCTGCATAAATACATGGAAATTAAATAACAGCCTTTTGAACAACCAGTAGGCTACAGATGAAATTAAAGAAATAAAGCAATACCTACAATTCAATGAAAATATAGAAACAACATACTATAATCTGTGGGATGCAATGAAAGCAGTCTTAAGAGGGAAATATATGGCAATAAATTGTCCTATAAAGAAAACAGAATGAGCACAAATAACCTAATGCTCCATCTCAAGCTTCTAGAAAAAGAAGAGCAAGCTAAACCCAAAGCCCATAGAAGAGAGGAATTTGTAAAGATTAGAGCAGAAATCAATGGAATTGAAACTAAAAAAAAAATACAAAGAATTAATGAATTGAAAAGCTGGTTTTTTGAGAGAATAAACAAAAGTGACAAACCCCTAGCTAACCTTATCAAGAGAAAGGAAGAAAAAACCCAAATTCATGCAATAAGAACTGAAAAGGGAGAAATTACTATAGATTCCATGGAAATTCAAAAGATCATGAATACCTACTTTGAAAATCTCTACTCACAGAGTGGAAAACACAGAGGAAATGGGCCGATTTCTAGAAACATATGAACTACCAAAGCTCAACCAAGAAGATATAGGAATTTTGAACAACCCAATATCAGCTATTGAAATTGAAAATGTAATTTAAAACTTAGCAACAAAGAAAAGCCCAGGTCCTGATGGATTCACAGCTGAATTCTACAAGAAATTTAGAGATTTGATGCCAATACTCCTTAAACTCTTCAATGAAATTGAGAAGAAAGAAATCCTCCTTAAATCATTCCTGGAGGCAAGTATTATTCTGATACCAAAACCAGAGTAAGATCCAACCAAAAAAGAGAACTATAGGCCAATCTCACTAATGAACATTGATGCAAAGATTCTCAACAAAATACTGGCAAATAGAATGCAGTAAATCATCAAGAAGTTTATACATCATGATCAAGTGGGGCTCATTCCAGGAATGCAGGGTTGGTTTAACATACGCCAATCAATAAATGTAATACATCACAGCAACAGAGCCAAAAACAAAAACCATATGGTCATCTCAATAGATGCAGTAAAAGCTTTTGACAAAGTCCAACACATGTTCATGATAAAAACCCTTCAGAAACTCAGAATATACGGTGTCTACCTCAACCTTATAAAGGCCATCTATGACAAACCAACAGCCAACATTATACTAAATGGACAAAAACTGAAAGCTTTCACTTTAAAATCAGGAACAAGATAAGGATGTCCACTGTCACCACTCCTTTTCAATATAGTTCTGGAAACACTAGCCAGGGCAATCAGACAAGAGAGAGAAATAAAAGGAGTAAAGATAGGAAAGGAAGAAGTTAAATTGTCACTATTTGCAGATGACATGATACTCTATATAGAAGACCCAAAAAATCTTCATTAAAAGACTACTAGAAGCCGGGCGTGGTGGCGCACTCCTCTAATCCCAGCACTCGCAAGGCTGAGGCAGGTGGATCATTGCAAGTTTGAGGCCATCCTGGACTACAAAGTGATCCCAAGGCAGCCTGAATTACATAGTGAGACCCTGTCTCAAAAAGAAAAAAAAAACAAGTAATAAGTTGAGCAGTGTAGCTGGATACAAAGTTAATGCTCAAAAATCAATAGCATTCCTGTACACAAACAAAAAACTCACTGGGAGACAAATTATGGAAATATAGCCCTTTAAAATAACATGTAAAAAATGAAATACTTAGGAATTAACTAAAAATGTAAAAGACATATATGCTGAAAATTATACACTGAAAAAGGAGATTGAAGAGGATATTCCTTGCTCTTGGTTAGGAAGAACCAACATGTGAAAATGGCCATACTCCCAAAACTGTTATACAGATTTAACACAATCCCAATCAAAATACCATTGACATACCTCACAGATCTAGAGAAAACACAAATAAAATTCATTTGGAAACAGAAGAAGCCTAGAACAGCAAAGACAATTCTGGGCAACAAAAGCAAGGCGGGAGGCATCTTAATTCCTGACTTGAAACAGTACTGTAAAGCCACAGTGATAAAATCAGCTTGGTATTGGCAAAGAAATAGACCTGAGAATCAATGGAACAGATTAGAAGATGAAAGCACAACTACAAAGACACTCAGCCACCTGATATTTGACAAAGGGGCTAAATATGTCCATTGGAAGAAGGACAGCCTCTTTAATAAATGGTGTTGGAAAAATTGGCTCTCTACATGCCAAAGTCTGAAACTAGATCCAAGCCTATCACCGTGCACAAAACTAAAGTCTAAATGGATCAAAGACCTCAATATTAAAACAGAAACACTAAATCTACTGGAAGACAAGGTAGGTAGAAGTCTTGGAGACATAGGGGTAGGCAGAGAACAAAATGCAAACTACGCGGGAAACACTTCAAAGAATCAACAAATGGGATCTCATATTATTGAAAAGTTTCTGCACTTCAAAGGAAATCACCAACAGAGTGAAAAGAAAACCCACAGAGTGCGAAAGAATTTTAGCCAGCAACCCCTGAGACAAAAGACTTGTGTCCAGAACATATAAAGAATTTAAAAACATCAAGCCCCCCCAAATTCAAAGACCCTCTCCAAAAATGGGCATCTGAGATGAACACACAATTCTCAGAGAAAGATATACAAATAGCAAATAAATACATGAAGAAATGTTCACCATCACTGATCATTCAAGAAATGCAAATTAAAACAACATTGAGATTCCACCTCACTCTGGAAAGAATAGCTGCCATCAAGAAATCAACTGATAACAAATGTTGGCGAGGCTGCGGGGAAAAAGGAACACTGCTCCACTGTTGGTGGAAATGTAGATTGGTGCAACCATTATGGAAATCCATATAGAGAATTTTCAGAAGACTGGGATTGGAAGCCCCATTCAATCCAGCTATTCCCCTCCTGGGTATTTTTCCAGAAGAACTGAAAAGTTCATATTACAGTGATATATGTGCACCCATGTTCATAGCGGCACAATTTGTGATAGCTAAATCCCGGAAACCAAGATACCCATCAACTGCAGAGTGGATGAAAAATATGTGGCATTTCTATACAATGGAATATTACTCAGCTATAAAAAGGGATGATCTTGAGGCCTTCACAGGTAAATGGAGACAACTTGAGACTATTCTCATTAGTGAAATAAATAAGAATCATATTGATAAATATATTGTGTCTCTAGTGTAAAAAGTAAATAAGAACTACAAGTGAAATAAAACCAAAAACGTGTAATTGCTATTGTAAAAAAGAGGAAGAGAAAGTGCTCTAAGGGATATAACTGCATGTATGTTTGAGTGTGTAAAATAGATGACCATATTGCTGAATCTTTGTTGGATCTTTGAGCAGAACTGTTTGTAGTCTGACTGTTTGAATGTTTACTATGTACCCTTTAACTTTGTAACTTGAACAGCTACATCCAGGATGACAGTATGTAATTTATAAACTATTGGTTTGTTAGTGGGGCTTTTTCTCATTTTCCTTTTTTTATTTCTTTTTCTTTCTTTCTTTTAAAAATCTGTATTGTTGCTACCCTTTTTTCTGTTTTGCTTTTTTTTTCCTTCTCTTTAAATAAAATTTAAAATTGTATAATTGCTATTATAAAAAAAGAGGAAATAAGCGCTATAAAAGATATAGCTGCATGTATGTTTAGGTGTGTGGGATTGAGGACCATATTTCTAGGTTCTTGTTGGATTGTTGAACAGATCTATTTGCACTCTCACTGCTTGAGTGTCCACTTTGTGTGCTTTAATTTTGTAACTTGAAAAACTATTTCTAAAAGAACAATATGTAATTTATCAACTAGTGATTTCTTACTGTTTATCTTATTTTCTTGAAATTCTGTAATATTTCTATCCTTTTTCTGTTTTTTTTCTCTTTAAATAAAAAAAATAGCCCAGTACCTGCCACTTAATATTTGTCATATAGAAAAATATTGGTTACAATTTAACTGCAAAGAAGTCATTGGCAATTTAGTGGAAGCATAGGCAGTAGGTTGTTTTAGTCACTTTTCTTGTCTCTGACATAACCCCCAATACCCACAATTTGAAAAAGGAGAGCTTTATTTTGGCTCACATTTTCAATCCATAGCTAGCTGGCTTCAAAGCAAGAAGGCATAGTAGAAGGGGCTGACAGAGGAAAGTTGTTCAAGTCATAGCAGCTCGGAAGCAGAGAGAAAAGATAACAACCCGGAAGGAAAGTACAGCCTTCTGGGTCATGCCTTCACTGATCTGCCTCTCCCAACTAGACCCCCCTTCTGAAAATTATATTTATCTACAGCACCCCCATGATTCAGTTACCTTTCAAAAATCCCCATCTATGACTGCATGAGGCTTTGAGAGGGGACCTAGATATAAACCATAACAGTTGCAAATAATATAAAGTAGTATATTGTATTGTTTCCTACATTTGGGTTGACATGTTTATTGGAATAATAAACTACTCTCTTCTAATAAGTTTGCATGGAAGAGGAAAAGAGACCTGAATGCCTATAAAGGAACATGTAAGCAGTAAAAGACCTGAACTTGATTAAATGTTAAAGGAAAAAGACTGAGAGGAAAAGGACAAGCTAAACATATATGAAAGAGTGAGACTCAGTGATAGAAGAAATTCTTAGGAATATATAGTTATGAATTCTAGAGCACAGAAGGAGAAAGGAACATTATGGACAATGTTTGTTTTCTCCTAAAATTGAAATGTTGAGCTCAAATCTCCAGTGTAATAGTATTTGGAGGTGGGGTTTTTGAGTGATAATTAGGTTATGAAGGTAGACTTTCATAAATAGCATTTGTATTCCTTCAAGAAGAGAGAAGAGAAAAGATATCTCTCTACCACATAGGGATGCATCAGGAAAGCATCTGTCTGTAATGAGGAAGCAGTTCCTCAGAGACATCAAATCTGTCTGTACTTGAACCCAGTCCCATAATTATGTGATTTATATGTCTTGTTTAAACCATCCAGTCTGTAATGTTGCTTTGGTTCCTATAGCTTGATAAATGAGTATGTAGTGAAAGGATATAATTGAAGGGATCAAAAGGAGACCTTTCTGCAGACTTTTGTGATTTTAACTCAGTTAAACAGACGATCATCTCCTGAGATTTAATGAAGAGGAGCTGGGTTTAAATAATGAAGCGAACAATGAGATAGGAGTCTGTCACAAGGGAAACTGGGAGCTTTGGCCCTATAGAAGTTAGAGAAAATTACATGTGCATTGTGGAGAACGGAGGGCAAGAATACAAGTAAGGGGTCCAGATAAGCAGTTATAACCACAGTCTCAGCAAGAGTTTATTGGGGGGCGGGCAGTGGAGATGTGGATTTATTTACGATGTTTGAACTCACGAGCAACAAGATTTAACTATATGGTAAGTCCTACTGGCTCTACCTTTAAAATAAATTTAGAATCCTACCATTTCTTACTGTGTTCACAGCCCTTCCCTTGGTCTAAACTATCATCTCTCCCCTGGTTTTTAATAATAGCTTTTGCAGCTGCTCTCCAGACTGTAGCTAGAATAGAGCCATTTAAGGCATTGTTAGGTAATTGTATTCATTAGCTTAAAATCTTCCATTCACCTCTCATGTCTCTCGGTTTAAGCTTGAAAAGTGGCCTACATGGCTCAACACATGCACCCTATACTGGCCTTCTTGCTGTTGTTGAATGTGGCAGC
Source organism: Hydrochoerus hydrochaeris (assembly GCA_004027455.1). Classification (NCBI taxonomy): domain Eukaryota; kingdom Metazoa; phylum Chordata; class Mammalia; order Rodentia; family Hydrochaeridae; genus Hydrochoerus; species Hydrochoerus hydrochaeris. The sequence goes on from PVLA01000068.1 coordinate 100,059, forward strand.
TTTTCACTGGAATACTTCTTTCAGATACCCTCATGAATTGCTCCCTTATCTTCTTCAGTTCCCCTTGAAGTATCACCCTGTCAACCTTGTCTTCCCTAATTATTTAAAATTACATCTGCCTGCTACACTGCCATTCTCTAGCCCCTTGCCTCTCTTTTTTATTCTTTTCAGAATTCATCACCATATGATAGTCCATATACTTTCACTAGAATTTTACTCTTAGGTGGGTAAGAATTTTGTATCTATTTACTATAATATTTCCTAGAACAGTGCTTGGCACAAAACAGCTAATCAATAGCTGTTTGAAAAATTAATTCTAAATAGATTGGGAATAGAGAAAAGGAAATAATTTGCTCAAGGAAAACCTAGACATGCACAGGTTTTTAACCTGATCATGGTGGTGGTTGTCATACCACTTGCTGCAAACGGGGTGGGTAGGAAAGAAGCAGTTTTAATGGTAAAGCAATAACTCTGTGTGGATCATACTAAGTTTGAGATGCTTATTATGTCTCCAGGTGGAGATTTCAGGAGGGTAAATTGATATAGATCTCGAACTCAAGAGTAAGGAGTTTAGGAGCTATCAACATTATATACAGAAAATGTTACTGTTAGAGCTTGTGTCTAGATGTCCCCCTAAGCCTCATATAGTCATAGGAGGGGCTTTTTCAGAGGTAGCTAAATCTAGCGCATGTGATTGATGCATGGTACCATACTAGGATTAAGGGTGCTCAGATTAAGGGTGGGTAATTATCAAATCAGTCCACTGATTGGTTTGGCTCTACTCTAATCCCTGTAGCCTGGATACAGTATAAGTGATAAAAGAGCTGGGGTCACCCCTTGCTTGCTTTGCTACCTTCTTGACCACCATGAGCTGTTTCTTCTCTGTAATGCCTGTCTACCATGCCACTCTGTCTTGGAGCCAGCCAATTATGGCCTGAAACCCCTACACACTGTGAGCTAAAAAAATCTTTCCTCCTTTATGTTTGTTACCAGGTATTTTGTCTCAGCAATGAGAAAAGTAACTAAGACAGTGACCTACATACGATAATGTATTATTATGTTATATATCATATATGTGACTTAATGCCATGGTTTTGAATGCAAACATACATGTAGAGAGATAGAGAGAGTAAGAGTAAGAGCGAGATAGAGTCCTGATTGTCTCTGGCATTGATAGCCAAGGTACAGGAAAAATAGCTCATGATTTCTGAGAAGCAACAGCTGGAAAGTTAGGAGTAAATCCAGGCGACTGCTATCTCACTGGAGCTAAAAGAAGAACTTTGAGTTATGAGAGTGGCCTGAGAAAGATAGGGGCCATAAAAAAGTTATGAAAGACAAACCTTTGTGGTCTCAGCAAAATTAAAGAGGAAGGGCAGTGTACAGCTAATGGTATAATAGGATAGCAGTTCCTTCTGGTAAGATGTTGCATTTTTGAATTTTAGATAAACCATATCTAAGTGGTATTAAGGTCTGGAATTTGCCTATGCCTTGGATCATTTAATCACAGTGGAGAGAGAGAGTCTTTTTGCATCAAGAAGACCCAATCTAGATTATTAGGTAGAATGTTTGTGTGAAACGAAATCATTTACATTGAGGGTAGGTCTTGAAGTCAAGAGTAATAATAAAGAGCTGGATGCCAAAATCTTCAGTGTTTGGAGATCTGTTACCCAATAGAAAACATGATAAAGATGGTAACAAGTGTTGGAGTATTATGGCATGAGTTCTGTAGAAGCAATACCTGCTGCTCAAGAACTATACAATAATGGTTTGTATGTATTTTGGGAACTAGGAGAAGCCTTACAACCTGGCTCATAGATGGAAGTTTTGTGGGAGTAATAAATAACTGCCAAAGAAATAGTGAATCTGTGCTATTCTTGGGTAGATATGTTGGTGGTGTGTGATCAGAGATACAGGTTCCATGAAGATTCACTGGAAAGACTTGGGGAGGAAAGAGAGCACTGAAAGATAAAGTGATTATAGAGCAGGGTATAGATGAATGTCACGCAGGTTGGAGTGTTGCCCTAAAAGAATCTCCCATTATAGCTCACTTTCAGTATGGCTGAAATGAGATGTCTTCCACAGTATGTGTTCCTTCTGTCCCAGATTTTCTGACCATTACCCATGTGAAGGTGGAAGGGTATCTGCCAAATGCAGTGATAGTGCTTTTGGCATAAAAAGTCCTTCCAACAGTAATAGTTGACTAGTGTGATTAGCTGCTTTTTGAGGCCACTCCTAGAACAGGAGAACAGCACTGTGTTATAACGGAAGGAATGATGCTTATGGTTCTCTTGTCCCTGGGCCTGCTTCCAAGCCATTCAAGTATGCATCAAAGTTTGTTCAGGTTTGTTCATGATCTCAGAGCTAGCATACAGTCTCATTTTAAGCTGTTTAAGATGAAAGAAAAATACTCAGAGTGTTATCATAAGTTTCAAGGAAAGTATCAATTCTACTTCCCCCTAAGACAATATGAAGGCCACTTCTTTGCTGCCCCCTTCTTCAATTCAAAGGAGAAATGTCTTCTATAAAACATAAACAGTTTTATTAGATTTTTGACTTTGCAAAGGAAATTTCATAAGTCTGTTAAAGTAAGCTAAAAAATTGTCATTCAAGAGAACAGTGATTGAAGAATGGAATCTGAAGATTTGTAAATTTTGCCTAGAGTTGTGCTTGTTTTATCTTTAACTAATTGAGAAACACACAAGAGGAAGTTTTACACTGTGAATATTTTTGTTAGGAGCTTGTCACATTCACTAAAATTTTTAAGGAAAAGTTCCCTCTAGAATGAAGAGAGCATAATTTTGATAGAAGTAGATAATTTATTTAGATGATCTCCTAACCTTTTCAGTCTGAGAGATATCAAATTTGTTGATGATCATCATCATGCCTATAATGTTCTCTTTAGTCCTCAGTAATGGATGCATTTATATAATGCATCAGGACAGTGAAGAATGAGTTAACTAGTGGTTAATTGTCTGCCAAGCAGATCATGTATTACTCATGTTACTTTTCAATACATGCAGTTTTTATTTGCCTTGAATTGGTTCTGAAAATGATATTTTCTTACTAGTGTGCATTTAAGCACCTCAAGGCTGTGTTTATAGTGATCTGTGTAAATGGAACTTTCATGGGTCTCTGTGGATTCTAATAAACAATTCATTCTTCTCTTTCATAGTCCAACATGTCAGTAAAAATCACTAACAAAATAATAACCATGCAATATGGAATGTCTTTCCTATTTTCTATTTATCCCTTTATTTGAAACTATAATTAAATAATGTCAAACTTGCAACTATAACAAAATAGTATCTCCTGTTTGAATATAATACAGGCCAAATTTTTTAAACTTTAATTAGGCTAAGCTTTCATTGACCTCAGTAGGAATCTGGCTGAGGTACTCACTTAATTACCTCTGCCTTAAAATATGTAAGAATTTTCCCATTGCTTTTCTCACTCAAGGAACAATACATGGATGGCTAAACTAATAACGCATTTCAAATAGATACAGATCAAATGTGAAAGTTTAAACTGTTATTTTTATCCTTCAAGTTAGCTGAGAAAAGCATACAGACTCTCCTTCTAAATTATGTCCATGGTGTATGTCAACTCCAGTGAATTAATTCTCCTTTCTCCCCAACTTGAGCTCATAAATATTAACCTCAGAAGTGCCTCAGATTCTTCTATTGAAATAAACTTGAACTGACAATAGCCAAATGATATAAAATTGAAACTGAAATTTTATCCTTGGCCCATCCCATGTTCTTCCCCATAGATATTAGACAAATCATAGGAGAGTTAGTGTTTTCATTCTATGTAAACTGTAATATTTGGGCAAAACGGCATATAAATTTCTCGCTGCCAGGAGAAAGCAATTATCAGTGTGGAGGAGATAACAGACAATAAATAAACAGAACTATGCTAGATAGTGAGTGAATTTAAAGATTTATTTAGAATGACTTATAGAAAACAGGCCTCTATATTTATCATATGTTTTCATTCAAGCTCGATATGGAAACTGGGCTCTTTTCTTAATAGAAATGCTAATTATGTCAACAAGTTGTCTTTCTCTCTGTGTGTGTCTCTCTGTCTCTGTCTGTCTCTCTCCCCTCCTTCTCTCTCCCATTCCTCCCATGCTTCTTCCCACTCTTCCTCCCTCTTTAACTGGGGATTGAACCCAGACCCTTCATGCTGAGCTACATTTTATTGCTTATTTTGAGATAGGTTCTTACTAAGTTGCTGAGGTGCCCAGAATGGGCTCAAATTTGGGATCTTCCTGCCTCAGCTTACTGAGTAAGTGGGGTTACAGATATTTGTCAGTGTGCCTGGCACCAAGTCACTTTTTTGTACATTATTTTTAAATAAATAAAGATACCTTATATGGTATTGTACAACTAAAAACAAAAAGGAAACTAGTCACGTTATTGCAAAAATTCTGCCTACTACTTGAAAAATGCGGTATTCTTATGCCAACATCATGTAATGATAGTGGTTCCGTTCTGTCTGGAGCTGTGTGTACTGACAACTGGATGTCATCCCTCTTTTACTGGAGAGAAAGATGAGCTCACCCAGGATGCAGAAACTCCACTGTCCCAGAATATAAGCCCAGGTATAATCACTTGCAAAGATGTCAGTGCACTTAGCATTTGTAATGTGTTCCCTTTCCCCAGTGAACCCATTTCTCTCTCTATAGGACACCAGCGGTATATGAGGGGCAAGTTATTTATGTGGTTCTGAAGAAGAAAAAACATGAAATTTTATGACAAAAAGATGTTCCTATTAGGCAATCTTGTGTAAGCCAAACTATAACATCAACACTAAGGATTAGACTTGGAGGGAATTTACCATAGAGTTAGTTTCATTCTGACATATCCTTCAGGATGAAATAGTAATTTTTAGATTTCCTTGGGCCACAACCTTACTAAATTTCTTTTCTGGAACTCAAATGGAAAATGAAAAAGTGGGGCTATCAACCATAATTTATGTGAGATTAGTTGTAAGTTGAAATTGCTAGAGAATGAAGGTATAGCATATGAAAATCTGTTGAATCACACTTGAGGGTGGGAATTCTCTAGATGTTGCTTAGTCAGAGACAGCTGGTTTTATACATTAGCCCTACTTTAATGAGCTAGAGTCAAAGCTCAAATGGGAAGGTTATTAGAAAAAGAAATCAGTCCAATGAATTTGAGCTCCTCTTGAGGAACTGTGCATGAAAAGTACTTCTAATGAACTTGCTATCAAAAAATAACTTGTTTTTATTTGCATAAATACTAGCTTGCTGAATTGCCTGGGCTCAAATTTATAATCCTCTACCTCAGGCTCCTAGAGTGCTGGTTTTATACACCCAGCTTTGAAGAAACTTTAAAAATATAAAAACATAGAAGTAATAATATACAAAGGTTATTAAAGAAACATTAACAATCAGTAGCCTTTTAAAATACCACTAATGGACTAGCCAAGAAAGAAATCAGGGAAACAATTCTATTCACAATAGGTTAAAAAAATGAAATGCCTAGGAATCTAAGCAAGAGATGGAAAAACTCTATAATGAAAACTACAAAATGCTGAAGAAAGAATTTGAAGAAGACACTAGAAGATGGACATACCATTCATGTTCATGAATCAGCAGAATGAATATTGTCAAAATGGCCAAATTACAAAAAACTATATAGATTCAGTGCAATTCCCATCAAAATACTATGACATTATTCACAGAACTAGAGAAAACAGTCCTAAAATTTATGGAAACACAAAAGACCTAAAGTAGTCAGAGCAGTCCTTAAAAAAAAAAAAAGGCTGAAGACATCACAAGAGCCAGTATGAAATTATACTACAAAGTCTTAGTAACAAAAACAGCATGGTACTGGTCCAAAAGTAGACAATTAGGGCAGTGGTACAGAACGGAGGATACAGAAACAAATCCATGCAACTTCAGTCATCTGATTCTTGACAAAGGCACTGTGACAAATATACACAGCAAAAAAAGATAGAATTTTTAACAAATGGTGCTGGGGAAACTGGATATCCATATGTGTAAGACTAAAACTAGGTCTCTCTGTCAGTTAAAAAAAAAACCAGTTCAAAATGTATTACAGTGGTAGGTATAAGACCTGAAACTTTACAAGTGCTACAAAACACAGAAGAAACACTTAAATCCTGTGGTACAGGCAGACTTCCTAACTACGACTTGAGTAGCATAGGAAAAAACAGAAAGAAACAACAAATGTGATGACATCAAATAAAAAATTTCTGCATAGTAATGGAAACAACCAACAGCATCAAGACAGCCTAAAAAGTAGGAGAAACTCTTTGCCAACTACTCTTGTCACAGAAGAGTAATTCCCAGAATATGTAAGAACTCAACTATTCAACAGCCAAAAATCAAGTAGCGCCATCAACAAATGGACAAATGGATTGCATAGAGACTTTTCAAAAGAAGTACAAGTGACTGATAAATACTGCACATGGAAAAGCATTCAACATCTTTAGTCACTAGAGAAATGCAATTCAAGTTTACACTGAAATTCTGTTTCAACCCAGTCTGAATGACCATCATTAAGAATACAGAAAACAGTAAATACTGATAAGGATGTAAGGAAAAAGACACTCTTCTACACTTCTACAACCACTACAGAAATCAGGATGAAAGTTTCTCAAAAGTCTAAAACTAGGACTGCCATTTTGATTGTACTATATCACTCTTTGCTCTGTGATCAAAGGCATTAAAGTCTACAAACTATAGAAGAACTGCACCCCCATATTCATGGGATAGAATTCACAATACCCATGAAATGAAAAGCTTACATGCCAAACAACAGATGAATGAAAAAAATGGTGTATATATATCCAGTGGAATATTACTCAACCACAAAAAGAACAAAATTATGTCATTTTAAACAAAATGGATAGAACTAGAGATCATCATGTTATGTGAAATAAGACTCAGAAAGACACTATCATATGTTTTCCCTAATATATGAAATCTAAACACAGACACACACAGAGACACACACACACAAAGATGGCATGAACATTGAAGGAAGATTGTCCCTGTACCAGATGAAGGGAAGGAAATATAAGGGCAGATAATGCAGGGTGGATATAATCCAAACATGTGATATGCATGTGTGAAAATGAATGAAACAGTATTTTGCAAAATTAGTAGACAGTAGTAGAAATATATTAAAAATAATAAAATGAAAAGTAGTAATATATAAGAAATAGCTGTACTACCTAGAATTTAAAATAATGATTCAGAGTAAATTTATAATGAATACATTTTTTTTCATTTTGTTCTTGTCAATTAAAAAAATGATTGATAAGCTACAGCTTCTATGTGATCACCATTCGCCTCCTACAAGGTACTAGTGAGTTTTTCAATTTGTTTTTATACATTTTCATAATACCTATAAACTATACATAATTTTGTTTTGTGTACAGTTTAAATTTACTTAAATGGTTTCTCAGTAGTGTACTCCTTTACTCATCACTGTTATTTTTGTCCTTATTGAGATATGCTAAGTTGTAGCTTATTCCTTTTATCAGCAGAATAGCATTTGGTCATGTGTGTAAACCTCATTTCATGTATGCAGCCCATTGTTTATGACAAGGCTTCCTTGTCATCCAGTTCATATTCAACATGTGAATGGCTCTGGGAATTTAGCTGGAAGAAGACCCTTGGGATATAGGGTAGGCCTTTTTCCACTGTACCAAAGTTTCCAAACCAGCTATGGGTAAAAGATGTTAGGTTTTTAAAGTGTTAATCACTGCTAAAGTCCTTTTATGGACTTGTTTTGATTGTTAAATTTTAGTCCTAATTGGCCAACTAAGGACTGTGGGCCAAGTCCAGTCTGTTGTCTGTTCCTGTAAATAAAGTTTTATGGGAGACAGCCTTGCTTATTCATTAACATGTTGTCCACAGCTGCTTTCAACCTATAATTTCAGTGCTGAGTGTCGCAATGGAGACCATATGGCTTAAAAAAAAAAAAAACCCAAATAATTACCCCCTGTCCCCTTACAGAAATAATTTCTGATCCCTGTATTAATAGCAATACCTCTTATCATTCTTTTTAATTCTTTTTGTTTTGCTCTTCAAATTATCTAATATTTTGTAACATAAAGAGGATTTCAGGAGGTGATAAAGTAACAAAAATGGCAGTGTATATGGTGGTTGGTGCTATTAGGTAGGATGGTAGAAAATACCTGAGATGTCATATGAGCTGAGACTCAGGAGGTAAGAAAACCGAAGCTAGGGAGGTTAAGTAATTTGTATAAAATCACAGAGGTAGTAAGTGGCAGAGGTTGAATTACAACTCAGTAATATGAAGCTCTTTCCTCTAAGAGACAGCTGTTTTCTTAAATTCATGTAAAAACAATATGAAGGAGGCATATAAGTATTGTGTCAGAAATGTAAACAAAAATTGTTTAGTTCTCCTGGATTTGGCAATCCAGACACTCGGATTCTGATGTGTTGAAATTTGGACTCATTGCTGATGACTGGATTTGAATCATAGTCCCAGCATTAACCTTGGCTGAATCACTTAAATTTGCAGGCTTCATTGTGTTTTGGTGGGGTGGGATGAGGTGGAGTGGGGTGGGAAGGAGTTTGTAAAGTGAGGAGGGTGTTTGGATGATCTCCCCGGACTCTTCTGGCTCTCACAACTTGTGTTGCTGTGACTTTAGTAGGTGGCATTTGATTTGGGTTTTAGAGGGTGGGGTAATTTTGACAGGCTGCCTTGTAAATGAGGGAAAAGGTATTCCAGGTGGTGAAAATGATTTGAGCAAAAACATAGTGGCCAGTAACTAGCAAGAATCCTAGGAATTGTGTGTAAATAATCTGCTCTGACAAGGCCAAAGTTTAATCCTGCAGAAGACAGGAGAGGGAAGAGGAATCTGGCACAGAGTGGAGAGAGGACCTTGAAGTTATGCTTGGACTCTGGGAATTTTTTTTCTGGAATTACAAAATTTGAAAGGTCCTTGGAAGTATCCTTGTTCCATGACTGGCTTCTCTATATAAGTAGTTCCAGGGGTAGACTTCTTTAGACCATCTATTTCATTTTTAGACAGCTCTAAGTGTAACAAAATTATTCTGTACATTGAGTCAAAACTTATTGATTCTAGCTATACTTTATCCAAGTTGTAGATAATGGAAGATTATAAATAGTAGAATAATATGTTCAGGGATATATAACCCAAGGCCTGAACTAGACCTGTGGCAGTACATAAATAATATGTCCCCAGAGGAACAGGACTTTCAAAACCAATGTAACCATAAAGTGTGTATTGAGTAAGTGGGATAGGTCAGTCACTGTCCAAGAATACTGCCATAAGTCAGAGGTGTTCCTCATGAGGAAGACAGATTAGCAGGGTACTGTGACAAAGACTGTGATAGTTCAGGTCAGGAGTACTCAGCTCACAGGAGGTCAGGAGTTTAGGAGGCAGGTAAGGGTTCCTGAAAGTTAGTCAAGCTGACCAAGGAGGCAGAAGGGAGGTGCTTCCCCAAGAAAGTATCAAATGTGTGCACATTCCTTTAAAATATTAGAACATACAGAAAGCATGAAGGAAGAAATAAAAAATCATCCTTAATCTCAGCAGCCAGAAATAACCACTGTTAAAACATTTTGGTGTTTTTCTGACTGTGTGTATTCCTGTGCATAGGTACAGAACAAAAGCATGACCTTATTGCAAATATAGTTTGTGTGTGTGGCATTTTCTTAGGTTATAATACCATATCAGCATTTTTTAGCCTTGTCATTAAAAACTCTTTGTAGCTGGAGATATATCTCGGTGGCATAAGCACCTGCTTTGCAAGCATGCAGTCATGAGTTCAATCCCCAGTACCAACAAAGCAAAACAAAAAAAAAAACAAAACCACCTCTTTGAGACATTACTTCTAAGAACTACACACAGTAGCCCAAAAAATGACTGTATTTTATTATACTTATAGGTCTAATATTGGGTAAATTTTAACTTGCTGCCTTTTATTTTTTACGATTGCCAATAATGTTGTGATAAACAACTTGTTAACTTGCATTCACATCTGATTGTTTCCTTGGGTTGTGTTTAACCATGTCCATGTTCCAGTGGGCTCGGTCTAGCTGTACAGTGGCATGGTGGGCTTTGTGTGCATTATAGCATTTATGACAGCATTGTGAAGGTTTGTCTGAAGAGAAGTGATCCTGAGATAAGCAGCCTCAGGTGGTTATTTGAGCAACATAGACAAAGTATGAAGGCCGATGCTAACTTACTGGTAATAAGTTTAGAGAAAAGAGGAGATAGCACTGACTCTTGAGGTGTTTGCATAACATCTTTCTGTAAACTTGATGAAAGCTCTTGGCACCATTTACATATTTATTCAAGGATTTCAGGATCCTCTGAAGTGGAGGGTTTCAGGATTAATGATGCTCTTCACCAAGATAGGTAACATCAAGGAAGAACAAGTTTAATGTTTTGGTCCAGGAATGGAAAAAATTATTGGTTCAGTATTAGTTGTGGTGCCTTTAAGAATGCAGAGGTAAAGCTGTCAGGAAGAAATTTATAAATTGGTCTCATAGCTTAGGAGAGAGGTCAGACCAGAATGTTAGCATGTGGGAGCAATCTTCACGGAGATGGTGGTGCTGAGACCCTGCACAGAAAAATAAGGAGTTCTGGAGATTAAGGATTTGTGGTTAGTCATGGAAAATGACTTAGAAGATGACTTACTCCTAGGTAGCAGACAAGAGAGAAGCTAGAAAAGGAGCTATGAGATGAGTACGAGGATGGTATTGAGGATATTAAGAGAGGCAAGAGGTTCAAGGAAAAGCTCATCAAGCTGTCATATAATGTAGCAGTAAAGCAAGAAAAGGGCTGGGGTGGGGAGTGGTCTACAGGACCAATTCAAGTCACTGGTACTCATGGGATGGCTAAACTGAGAATTACAGGGAGGGGAGCCTGATTGTAGCATTAGGGTGAAGAATAAAGAGCCAAAGGAATGGCTTTCCTGGACTTCTTTCTAAGATGAGCTGAGGAGTATGATGAAAGCAGCAGAGAGTTTACTTTTTCTTCTCATTTATTTTTAATTAAGGGGAGCTAGGTTTACAAAATTGTTATGTGACTTACATTACCTCTCAAGCTTTTGGTATTCTTCATGTTTAAAATCCTTCTCTTGGCAGTTATTTTATGTTGACACAGCATACTCCATCCAGGTTCCCAGTGGAATCTCAAACTCCTAGTGTCTTACATCTCTGCAGAAGCCTGTGAGGCCAGTGCATCTGTGCACGGTCTCATTGGGTTGTAGTAAGACTGCATTTAAACTTCAGCAAATAATATTTGGAAGTGCAGCTTTAAAATTATGGAATATGCCTCTGCCCTTGAAGTTTAATTGTTACCTGAAGAAATGGTCAAAAATGATAGATGTTTAAAAGTTGCAGTTTAGAGAAGTCTTTTTTGTATTGCCAATTGCTGAATGACAGAGGGCTTTAATTCTAACAAGCTTTAATTAGAGAGAAAAAAATCAAAGGGTAGTGTCAAGCAGAATCATAGTGAGCCAGAACAAGAAAACTTTTATTAGTTACAGAACATCAACATTCTGTGGTATTGTCTTTTGCACTTCCTTTCCTGACAGTGAAAATACTGCAGGCATCTCAAGGAGGCTCAGACTGTCAGTCTTCTTGAATACAGAATCATTTTGATGGATGTTTTTCATTAGTAGCATGTTCCTTGAGGTTGCAGAAAGTTATTTACTTTTAAAGATATGCTAGGCTGGGGATATAGTTCAGCAATGCAGCACCAGCCTGGCAAGCCCAAGGTTCTGAGTTCAATTCTTGGTACCAAAGCTAAATTCTTGGTTTCAAAACACAAAGCAGTGAACATTCTCAGTAAAGGAGGAAGTAGATAGTGCAGTGTACACTGGTTTATAGTTTGACAGTGAAGTAGTCTATTTTTGAATATTATTTCTCTCAGAATAATTACTTTAAAGATTTTGACATTAAAAAGAGTTATCACAGACTGAGTGTGGTGGTGCACACCTGTAATCCTAGCTATTAAGAGGCTGAGGCAAGATGATTGCCATAAGTCCAAGGCCACTTTGGGCTAGATAGTGAGTTTAAGGCCACTGAACTACACAGTGAATTTAAGGACACTCTGAACTATACAGTTGAGATCTTGTCTCAAAAAAGAAAAAGAAAAAAGTTATTAGTAGTCACTTTCCTAGTAGTCATTATGTCATATTAAAAATTTTTCATGTAGAAGATCAAATAGAACAGCATGAATACGTGACTTTGATTTTTATAAAAAAGCTTAATTATCTTTCCCTTAGGATGAGATTTTACCATTTTCTAAGACATAATTTTTACACCTAAAATTTTCAGCCCTTTTTTCTCTTTGTTTTCCAATGAAGTTTAACATTATTTTAACTACCTTTGACATTTTCTAAAATACTAGGAAAAGTAATGCTTTAAAAACAAAAGTTGTGAAAGTATATAATCTAATATCAATCATACTTTTATAGTATGGAAATACATTATAATTCAGTATCAAATATACCCTGAAAATAAAGAATATTTACCAGCTGGGGATATAACTCAGCAGCACAGTGCCTGCCTGACAAGTGTGAGGTCGTGAGTTCATTTCTTGGTAACAAAATAAATAAATAAAACAAACAAACATTTAGTTCTTAAAATGCCTGACTGTGGTGATCATTTCAGTATATACATTAAAACATCATAATGTAACAATAAAAATATAATAAATATACATTAATTATTCTTTGGTTTCTTCTTTTTTAGTTAATGAAGGAGTTTCCACTCTTGAGCATGTTCAACATCCATGAAAACCTTCTAGAAGCCCTTCTGGAATTACAAGCATATGCTGATGTTCAAGCAGTTTTAGCAAAGTATGATGGTGAGTCTTGGGGTATTTTCATGTGCTTGAGAACTCCTCTCTTCCTGATATATTGAGTGATTAGATAGGAAGGATCTTTTAAAGTAGCACAGCACTTTTAGTAACTGTTCTGTCCAAAAATTTTCACCTACAGTTTAGTGATGGTGTTTTATAAAATCTTTGAATTTCATGATCAACAGAGACTTGTGGCCCATTCCTCTGTTACCCTTCCCACACACTCCACTGGCATTCTCCCTATGAGGCACTTAGGTATACTCTACTTCACTCCTCCATGGTCAGAACAAATCACTCCTGCCCTGCTTGGACACCACCAGCTATTAGAAGTCTTGCCATGACATTCCTTGGTTCACTGTGACTATTTTCTGTTGGCCATGTACATCCTCTGGAGCAATGTAGAAGAGCTAATGTGGCCCTGCACATGTGACAACTCAGTAAATACTTGAAGATAAAATTATGTCACTTTCACTCTTGATCTTTTCTTCATTGCAGGATTCCTATGTTTCATGAAGAGCTTTCAACTCCCTTTACCACTTTACCTACTCATCCATGAACTTACTCTATTTTTCCTATTTTTAACAAACCAGAAAAGTAAACTGGCACATCCTAGAGATTTTCAAACACATCTCATGTTGGTATTATACATGAACTCAGTATTTGATTAATCATACAAAAATTATCTGCATAATTATCTGCCATAACTTATCTACTGGAATATCTGCAGAACTCCATAATGTTCTGCTTTATTTCAGTACTGCCCCTAAAATAAATACCTTTGCCTATGAAATGGATATTACAGAATGAAAATACAATCACTCTTCACTTATAAAATATTCTTTCTTTAGTATGCATTTTTACTTCTCTTAAAGAAGCAGAGTTTGATAACTTCCAGGAATTCATCAAACAAAGAATAAACCATACCATTTGAGTATATTATTTTATTTTGAGGCAGGGTCTCACTATGTTGTTTAGGCTGGCCTTAAACTTGCTTTTGTAGCATAGGCTGACCTTGAACTCATGGTAATCTTCCTGCCTTAGCCTCCTGAGTGCTGGAGTTACAGGCATGTGCCATCACACTGGCTTGGTCTTATTTTTGACACAAAATTTTTAAGCTATCTCTGAAATAATAGATGGGTTTGTTGTCTCTCTCAGTTGGTACAACTGAGGCATTGCAAGACCTTTTTTTGTTTAGTTTTTTTCAAACTTTTGCTCAAATTTATAGAAACTAAGCCCTCAGCCAGTGATGGCATTATTTTTCCATTGTAGACATGAGCACCCTGGGTAATAAGATATATTCTTAGTATGGAAGTCATTTTAGAAAAGAGAAAAGTATTTGTAGAGCACTTTAAAATAAACAAAGACTGGACCTCATGTCAACTTATTTTTTTTTTTATATGTTAGAATCTCACTATGCAGCTGAACAGAGGTATAAGCTTGGTGACCTAAGTTAGGAGGCTTCCTCATAGGCAAAATACCACATTGCAATTCTTTTAGTATCAACTGAACCCCTCCCCATAGGTTTAGGTGCCAGTGTACTTTCCATAGCAGGGTTCCAGTGTGCTCATCTCCAGTGCTGACCTGTGCTCAACTTCCTATAGCAAAGCTTAAGAAATAAGATTTAGCAAATAGATTCTTTGGGATCATAAATCATATGAGGCCCCTTTCATGAAGATCTTGATTCATTACAGAAACCATTATTCTTATGTTATAAAACTGATTGCAGAATTAAAAATGAACTCATTTGGAGCTGTTCACTTTCTTTATGTATCCTCTTGCAAGCCTCTGTTCTACAATAACCAAAGGCTGATTTATTGGATTCTGATAACATATGTTCATATTATTTGTTACAACAGTTCGTCCCACCCTCCACTAAAACTTGGCTCCCACTTCGAAAAATTCCTTTGTTGCGAATGGACAAACTCACCATATCAAGGCTCTTGTGTTAAGCTTTGTTTGTGTGTGTACCTGGCAACAGAAATAATGTCCTTGTTCATTATTCATGGAAAAAGAGCTTCATTAGTGGCAGGATACATACTGTTGCTGAGATGCCTCATTAGAGGTTTTGAGTTCACCAGTTGTGGATAGAATGCAGATGACCTAACCTTGACTGAATTCTGAAGGGAGTTTGGTGCTGACTTGGCTCAGCTCTCCATCATTTACAGTAGAAATATAACAAAGTGGCTGCTGAAGTTGCTGTTCTTGAGGGGTGACCTGCATCCTCTCAAGACTGTTGAAAAATGTGTCTCGTTCCTCATCCCTTACCACAAAATGGGTTCTTTCAAGTTCATCACTATTCTTTTTCCTGGAGTTTTGAAGGACCCTGACTAAGCTTCTGGCCCATTATCTGGCTCCATGCAAAAGAAGTGGATGCTTGAGAGTACTAGGAGTACAGATAACTTTTAATGACATCCTATTCACTCTACCTCAAATGGCATCATTCTTATCTATGAGATGTTGGAGATAGCATTTTGAATTCCAGTCCTTCTATCCCTTTCCATTGAACCACACCAAGTGGAAGAGGATTATATGTCATGTTTGCTAATTGCAACACTCTGCTTGGGCAGCTGCTTCTTGGATGGCTGACAGGCAGGTATGCCAGTATGTCCCTCCTGCCCTTTCACATCATCCTTTTTTCTTGATATAGTGCATTATTGGCTATACAGACTAATGGAATTTTTAGCAGATTCATCCATGTATATAACATACTTCGATCATTTTTATTCCTCTTACGCTCTTTCTCACCCTCCCCCTAGTTTCACACATTTTTGGACGGTTCAACACATATATTTTGATTATATGCATCCCCCCCGCTATTATCAGCCCTTACATATTCTCCCTTTCACCCTTATTCCCATCCTCTTGTCTAATGACCTCATCTATTTTCATGTCATCTTTTTATAGGTTCCACATATTAGAGAGAACATGTGATATTTGTCTTCCCGAATCTGGCTTATTTTCCTAAATATGATAATACCCAGAGCCTTCCATTTTCCTGTAAATGACATTTTCTTTATCCATTCCTCCACTGATGGGACTTAGTCTGGTTCCATATCTTAGCAATTGTAAATTGTGCTGTAATAAATATGGTTAATGCAGGTATCTGTATAATATACTGATTTTAATTCTCTTGGTTGTAGGATATACTCTCTTGGTTGTATAATATACTGACTTTAATTCTCTTGGTTTAATTCTTTTGTAAGGAGTGGTAGAGCTGGGTCAAACAATAGCCCTATTTTTAGATGTTTGAGGAACCTTAATACTGATTTCTATAGTGGATGTACTTATTTACATTCACACTTACAGTGCAGGAGGGTTCCTTTACCCTACAACCTCAAAAGTTTTTGTTTTTGTATTTTTGGTGCCAGAGATCGAATTAATGACCTCGAACTTCCAGGCAGGCACTTATGCCACTGAGCTAAATCCCCAGCCCATCCTCAACAGTATTTACTATTTTATATATGCATTTTAAAATGTTTTCTGTATTAATTTTGTTTTAAAGAGAATAAAACAGCAATAAAACTAAACAAAACAGTGATAAGACAGTAGGAAATCTATAATGATTACTATATTGCGTATTGTTGTCCGCTAAATATTTGCTCAGAACACTGGCTGTAGGCTGGCTCACAGTGGAGGGTTCAGGTTCCTTCCTGGTTTTCCCTGATCAAAGCTCCACCTGGCTCACAGACTATTTTTTGTATTCTCAATGATGGTCATTCAGACTGGGTTGAAACAGAATCTCAGTGTAAATTTGAATTGCATTTCTCTAGTGACTAAAGATGTTGAATGCTCTTCCATGTGTAGTATTTATCAGTCAGTTCTTTTGAGAGGTCTCTGTTCAATCCATTTGTCCATTTGTTGATGGGGCTATTTGATGTTTGGCTTGTTGAATAGATGAGTTCTTACATATTCTGGATATTACTTCTCTGTGACAAGTGTAGTTGGCAAAGAGTTTCTCCTACTTCTTAGGCTGTCTTGATGCTATTGGTTGTTTCCATTACTATGCAGAAATTTTTTATTTAATGTCATCACTTTTGTTGTTTCTTTCTGTTGTTTCCTATGCTACTTGAGTCGTTTTCAGGAAGTTTGCCTGTGCCAGAGGCTTTAAGTGTTTCCACTGTATTTTCTGGCATGTTTAAGGTTTCAGGCCTTAGCCAGACAAGTTAGCACAGCTGGTAATCCCAACATTCAGGAGGCTGAGGCAGGAGGATTGCTGTGAGTTTGAAGCCAGCCTGGGCTATGTAGTGAATCCAGACCAGCTTGAGCTGCATAGTAACCTGTCTCAAAAAATAACAACAACAATAATAATAATAATCATTAAATAAATTTTAAAAAGAAAAATAAAGTTTTAGGTCTTGTACCTACCACTTTGATACATTTTGAGTTGTTTTTTTTACAGACCATGATAAAGACCTAGTTTCAGTCTTACACATATGGATATCCAGTTTTCCCAGCACTGTTTATTAAAGATGCTGTCTTTTTTCCTGTGTATGTTTGTAGTGCCTTTGTCAAAAATCAGATGACTGAAGTTGCATGGATTAGTTTCTGCATCCTCTGTTCTGTTCCATTGGTCTGTGTGTCTACCATGCTGTTTTTTGTACTTTGTAAGGCTTTTCTACTTTGTGTTAAGGCTTTGTGGTATAATTTCAGATTGGCTCCTGTGATGCCTTCAGCTTTGCTCTTTATTATAGGACTGCTTTCACTACTTGGGATCTTTGTATTTCTATGAATTTTGGAATTGTTTTCTCTAGTTCTGTGAAGAATGTCATTAGTATTTTGATGGGGATTGCATTGAATTAGTTTTTGTAGTTTGAACATTTTGACAATATTCATTCTGCTGATTCATGAACGTTGGTTGAATGTTGGTGGTATGTCCATCTTCTAGTGTCTTCAAATTATTTTTTAAATGTTCTGTAATTTGTATTGTAGAGTTCTTTCACTTCTTGGTTACATTGGTTTCTATGTTTTTTTTTAAATTCACTATGAATGGAATTGTTTTCCTGATTTCTATTCCTTAATTGTAGATAAGCTATTGATATTTAATGTTTATGTTATGTCTTAGGTCCTTTCTTACTTAGGTGGTTAGTTTTTTTTTATGGTGATAAAGAATAATGAGGTTTATTTTGGAATGTTGGAAGTGCTTGAATATTTTAATTAGTTGGTTGGGAAATAACACAAAGGGAATAGTGATGATTTTCTGACCTTTGCAAAAATTACTTAGAAAAATAGCAAGACACAAGTAGGAGAAAAAGAAAACCACTTGTTCAAGGAAAGGAGCAAGGTAAAATGTATTCACTTTGCTGTATTCTTCTTCTGTACCATTAAAAAAAACTGCCTGAATGAAAATCCTCAACAATTCCAAACTTCTTTGGTAGAAAACTTTAGAAATCATAGTTTTCTTTTTTCTTTTCTTTTCTTTTCTTTTCTTTTCTTTTCTTTTCTTTTCTTTTCTTTTCTTTTCTTTTCTTTTCTTTCTTTCTTTCTTTTTTCCCGGCACCGGGGATCAAACTCATGACCTTGCGCTTGCCAGGCAGACGCTTATCACTGTGCTGAATCCCCGGCCCCTGGATTACCTATTAAACTCTCAGAGCCTAACACATTTTTTGTCATTTCATGGCACAATCATGGGATTGTCATACCCACATTTATTCTTTAGAATATTTGTGTCGATGAGTTATTAATTTTAATTTTATGAGTTTTATCACATTAAACATTGAGTACGTACCAGAAAAAATATCACAAAAATATTGAGTTTATGATATTGTTTATAAAAAAACATCAAAATTTTCTACATTGACTGGATTTTGGTGTATAAAGTCTAAAAAAGAACATCAGTGAAAATACTAACAGAACTGTACAAAAAATCTTTATTTCAGTTATCACACCTAAGGCAGTCTGCACATATGACAAGAGCATGTTCCATATACATGTATCACTTATACTAACAGCACACGTATTTTGCTTTTCTGGCCTTTTTTTTAGGACATGCTTGACATATGGTCTTGCTGTGTTGTCAGGAAATTCTTATGCAGTGTTTTAACAAGAACATAAAATATCAATAAAATAAGTATTAAATTCTTAATATGTATTGTGTATGTAGAATAAACATCAACATTTTTACATCAGCTGCATACTTGCTTACAAAACCTAAAACATTACTTCAGAAATAAATTCCTACATGAACTACAATGAAAATACCAATTTTTACTCTGTAAAAATATCTTTACTTCATTTATCACACCTAAATAATAAGAAAAATAAAATGTCAATACAATAAAATATCAAATGTATAATGAGCACTTAAAATAGACATTAATATTTTTGTATCAGCTGTGTGCTTATTTATAAAACCTAAAAGGTAACATCAGAAATTAAAACTTATGTAAGTTGCAATGTAAACACAAACAAAAGTGTATAACAGAAAGAATCTTTGCTTCAACCATCACATCCAAGGCAATCTTCACACTTAACATTTGCATGTTACATGTACACATCTTGTTTAAACTAACAGTGCATGTGCTTAGCTTTCTTTTCCTATTAACAGGCCATTCTTTTCACCTCTCTTCGCTTCCTGTCTTGCCAGGAGCTTTCTACTATATTGTATAATGTTCTTTTAGCAGGAAAAGTAACAAAAATAATAGCAACAAAAATAATCTTTGCCTCAATTGTCACACCCAGGGTATCTTCACACATGAAAATTACATGTTCCGTACACAAGTATTGCTTATACTAAGAGCCCAGATGTTTTGTTCTCCTGCACTCACCTGTAGGGCACAATTGACCTCTTTTTTTTTTTTTCTGTTGTCTTAGTAGGTCTTTGGGATGCTGCACCTGCCTGTTCACCTGTCAGCTCATCAGTGTGCTCCACAATTTTTTTTGTGTAGTTTTTCCTTTGATGTAAATGATCTGTTATTAGTTCCAGTCCCAACCCTTTAAGAAAATTTCTCCATGGTATTTTGCACTTACTATTTTCTTTGTAAACTGTTAAACTATTCTATACATTTTGGATTGAGTAAAACACAACCATTGGCCAAAGCTTTGTGTTTTGAGAGATGTCATAGTTGATGCATTACTCATCAGTGACAACTTCTCTGCCTTTGGTTTGTCATAGAAAGTTTTCATCTCCCATTTAGTCATGGTTTCCCTATCAATATTTCTATAATGGTGCAATATTGACATCAGCACTTCCAGTTTGTTTTTTATTGCCCTATACAAAGCCAGTATAAATCTTTCTGAAATCTAAAGATTGTGCTGTACAATTCTCTGTTTTGCAATTGAAACATTTCATTTAGAGTTTCTGCTTTGTTTCTGTGTACAGTTCCTTCACATGTCAACTTGTGCTCTGTTAGCAAATGTAACATTAATTGGAAACTGGTAAGCCAATTTTGAATGTTACATTCCAGTTAGTTTAGGAGAAGGAAGCAACAAATCTGTTCACAACATCATTTGGTTTATTACTGTACAAATAAGGACCTAATGGCTGGTTCAGGACAGATGTCTAAATTAAAAAAACATAATGTCTTTACATATACAAAGGCATAAATTTTTATGCCGTATTTTGACTCATTGCTCTCCTGGAAGTCTTTGACATTCCTGTGATCACCATGAGAAATCTATGCTAAGTATAACAGACCAATGAATGCTTTTAGTGCAGTTAGTGAGATGTCATGATATGTTTTTTAATATGGGTATTGATGCATATGGAATGTTTTACTTATATCTCTGCCTTTGTGTATTTCACAGCACCTTGTAGCATTTCATCTGTTACAATATCCAATATTGAATAGTAGTGCTGGCATTCTGTCTAATACGTTTCACCCCTGAGTTTTTGGACCTAGTTCTAACATTGGATTGTTTCATTTGGTTGTGTGGCCATTTTGCAATATTTCAGCTAGTCAGATATATACTCAGATTGCTATTTTCTTCATCATCTGAATCAAGGAGATCTTTATTCACTATTTCTGTAGCAATCAACTCTTGCTCCATTTCACTGTCACAGGAACTTTGGCTCATATGGCCAGCATCAAAGTCATCATCATCATCATCATCATAATCATCATCATCCACTTACACTGCTCTTCTGTTATGAAAGCATGTTTTTTACCAGAATGGATCATCTTCGTCATCCATGCATAAGTAATTTGATGATTCACTTTTGACCTCCTCCAAGACTTGCCGATCTGGTTTTTTATATGCCCTTATGATGAATTATGCTTATGATGAATTATTAGAAAAAGCCAAAGAAAACTTTTTTAAAAACTAATTTTAGAGTGATGTGGATGTATTTTGTGATGCTTAGGTAAACATACACAAAAACCATTCCATGGAGTAAATAACATGGGTGCAAATCCTGGTTTGACGTTTTGCACATGTGCATACACCTTACCTTTTGTTATGCCAAGAGTGTAAACACAAAGATTTAATCCTGTATCCTTTAGGGAAAGGTACTTAGACACACAGCCTGCTACTATTATGCTAAAGTAAAAGTTTATATTAGAAAAATAAGGGGTGTATACTTCTTTATAACTTGCAGTCTAATTTTAACTTTGCACTTGCTGTAACATCTCATGTTAATAAAACTCCAGTCATTAGTCTAAGATGCTATCTCTTCATCTTCAACAGCTTTTGTACTCTTATTTTCAGTTGAATAAAAGTTGAATAAAAATTACCAACATAAAAGTAGGTAATTTTTACCTCAGTAGCTGGTCCTGGTGTTAGCCTGTCAATTCCAACAACTAAAACAACAGCAGTAACAACAGCTAATAGTTACTAGGTTTTTATAATGTGTTTGTGTCAGACATGATTCTAAGCATGCATGGGTAATCTTATTTATCTTCACCACAAGCATGTTTGGAGAGCCTCATTTTAAAGATGTGTTATAGATTAAGCATAAAGTATATTGCTCACAGGAATGGCTAAGATGTCAAAATCAAGTCACGTAGATGTTATGAGAGAAAAGAGATCAACTGAGAACAATCATTGTTAAATATGAGAATGCTATGAGGGAAAGAAAGCCAAAAATAAAAATTGAAGTGTTCCACTTCAGGCCCATGCTTTTAACGATTAAGCACTCAGTTTGCTGTTCACAGTATTTTTAAAAAAGTTTTAGGGATACCATTGTTCTTGTTGTTATTGTTAGCTACAGTTTACTGAGTAACCCCCACATGACAGGCCTATCTCTCCCACATTAGCTATACCCTCACCATAACCTTGCCAGGAGGTAGTTATTCTGTTTTAGCCAATGGAGAAAGTGAAGCTTTGTGAGTTTAAGTAACTTGCAAGACTGCATTCCTTGACAGCTGCAGAACTGGGATTCAAGCTCATATCCAGCTAGTTCTAAAGCCCATGTGTTTTCCATAAATGTGAGCCTTGCTAAAGTGAGGCAGGCTGACTCGCTCACTCTCACAAAGGCATGAATTAGGTGGGCTGAGGAAGGGATGCAGAATTTTGGTGATGTCAGATTGTCTGTTAGAAGTCCAAGGCACTATCCATTGTGCAACAGAGTCACTTGCTAAATTGCCTTTTAAAATTCTTTTCTAATCATTGTTTAACAGATGAACGTATCTATATTTGGTTATCTTTCTGAAACTAAAAGTATAGCTTTCTACCTTCAGTTTACTGGATTTCATTAGTCACAAGGGGGATTCAGTGTGTAGTGTTCATTTAATTTGAGATTGATCATATTTTTTTTGAGTCATGCATTTGCTGTAAAGTCAGAAATGTTTTGAAAATCATGAGGTCATCAAAATCTTCTTTCAGAAGCTGTTTCTAAAGTAAGTATAAGTTTTGGATTGTTTTTCAAGGAAATTTATAGGCCATCTCAGTTGAAAACTTAGTATCAAAGATTAGGATGGTAGTGTAAAAAAAGAGCTAATACATTTCTTCATCATCATTGTTTGTGAATTTTACTTTTAGAAGCATCTCACTACAAGTGAATGTGAATATGAGTGTCGCCTGTTACTTTTGGGAGCATCTAGGTCTGCTTGTCCTAAGTGATTCCAAGGAGAAATCATGAGTAATGTAGAAGAGGTAGGTCTGCCTTCCCCACCCTGAGTTCAAACAAGGTACTTTACCTTGTAAGCCCCAATTTCATTCTCTAGTAATGGAATCAAGGTTTAGAGAGGCCAAGTATCTCGGTCAGGGTTTCACACTTGGTAGTTTGTTACGAGGCTTGAAGTAATTTAGCCTGTGCTGAGTGTTTAGAACTAAGTGGGACACAGAGTAAGATAAGAAATTATTAGATGTTCTAACTTGATCAATCTTGTTCAAATAGAAAACTATGCATAAAATATTAGTTTAAATATGAAAATAAAAGTCCTATTTTTTGCTCTCCAAATAGGCATTGTTATGGCCAATTTTTAAAATTAATTGGGATTCTCACATGACATATGTATAGATATTTGATAGGAACTTCCCTGTAAGGAGCTTCTGGTGTTTTTTATAATCATGAATGTTTTATAAATGTAGCAACCATATCAGAACTGGTTTTACGATGCCGCCAAGCTCATCCTAAGCTAGCACTGTTACCTGGTAATGTACAATATAGTTCATTTTCCCATCTTTTAGACAAGGATTCTCGTCAAGCATCCACCTAGCATCCTTGGATCTTTTCTGTGACTGCTACACCAGGGAAGGGAGCTGGATGATATTTGGAGTTGCTAGAGAGCTTAGTAGCATTTCAAAACTTCTTTTGCAAATACATCCTATTTTTGTGGTGTATGTTTTGTGCCTATGCCATCAAAACACATCTAATACTTGCTCACAAAGCACTCTTCTGGAGGTCTGGACAGCCTGACACTTAGAATGGTGATGATACTCCCTGGTTGTCTTACTTTTCTTATCCATGAGACAAAATACCTCACACCTAAGGTTAAAGGAAGAAAGATTTATTTCAGTTCACAGTTTGTAGAAGTTTCAGTCCATAATTACCTGGCTCTATAGCAGGGTGGTATGGAAGAGGGACATCACAAAGGAGAAAAAAATAGTTTATGGCATCGGAGGTAGGAGGCAAGTGACAAGCAGTAACAACAGCAGCCCTCTTTCTGTCCCTTATATTCTATTCAGGCTGGGTACCCTCAATCCTAGCATTGTACCATGAATCAATCCTAGCATCATACCCTTAATCTCAGCATCATACTCTAGATCCAGCCACCCATGAAAAGTCCCACCTATAACCACACAAGGCTTTGGAGAGGGGCATCTAGATACAAGCCATAACACTGGTCCTCCAGACGTATCAATCCCTACGTTCTTGCTTACTCCTCAAACATAAATGTAAATAGACTAGCCAAAAGGTAGTCTATGAAGTAGCTATTTCAAAGAACTGTGATGATATCTGAATAATTTGTCCTTGTTAGAAGGCCTTAGGCAGTGAACAGGGCTTTGAATTTTTTATTTATAACTGCATGCTGACTCTGCAAAACAGGACCAGCACAAGGCTTAGACTCTGATAGTGTCAACATACTGTGATTCCTTAATGACATTCTTTACAACTTCTGTTTTTAATCTACTCGGGTGAAAGTATTTCCTCCAATGTTAGAGACATGCTCTAAGTGAATCCTTGTGTAAAAGATGAACCACATTGCTGCTTCAAGGAAGAAAATAATTACCGACTCTGATACCAGAGACTGTGGCTTTCAGCCTTCAAGTATAAGTCCATGCGCAATGATGGCCCAGTATAGCTTTGGACTAGATGGTGTACTGATTGGACACCAATAGATGAATGTGCCAAGAAGACTATCCCTTTGAGTTCACATTAGAACAAATGATAGGCTATCAGGTGATAGACTGTAAATACCATGAGAAGTTCTGATAATAGATATCATTACAGTGAGGACCACATGCATGGGAAATTTCTGCTCTAACGACAGATAAGACCTTTTTCATGAATGCATATATCTCTAAGTCACATAGTTGGCACATGCCAAGACATTCTAAATTTATGTTGGCTTTAGTAATCCTTATTGCCCAGTTCTCATAATTTACCAAGGTAACATTCCTCCCCAGCTAGCCATTACCACTATGGAAAAACTGCCCTGTTTGGTTCCAAGGCACAGCCACAGAAGGGCCCTTCGACAGACCTTCTGGAGAAATCCAGTCCAAAAGTCGCAAATAACATCTGGTGTTTGGCTTTGTAGCATAAGATTAATTTTTCTGGGTGTAGTTGAATGCATGTTGCCTGCCATTCCCCCTGCCCAAAATTACTAAGATCATGTAGAATTTCCCGATTAAATCATTGAAATCCCAGGTGGCTTTTTTTTTTTGAGGATTTTGTATATCAATCGTTTTTATTTCTTCAGTGAATTTTTTCTTTGGTTGAAAAGGGACCTTGGATTGGCTTTTTGAGGGTGGGGCAAAAAGATCTCACAGTGTCTGGAAGCGACAATGAAAGCCCTAAGAATAGAATTCTATATTTCTTATCATGAATAGAAATAAACAGAAACTTTACTGAGATGTCCTCCTAGAGGACAGCATCCTGTAATGGAATACATCACAATCTGCAGACAGGGTATGAAGTAGAAATGGACTGCTTTTTCTGTTCATTTGTTTTCAATTTTTGTTTATTTGGTTGACTTGTGATTCCAAAAGCAAGTCAGAAGGCCATATGTGTTTAATTAATAATAACTTCAAATACATCTGGGAGAGATATCAATTTGTTGTCTGACCAAGAAAATGTATGCATTTCCAAAATGATTGGGACCAGAAGTATTTCAGGTTTTGGAAGATTTTTAAAATTTTATTTTCATAGTCTCACATCTCTGATCTGAAATTCTGAAATTGAAACTGTCCCAAAATCCAAAACTTTTTCAATGGTGCTTAAAAAGTCTTAGATTTGGTAGTATTTTAGATTTTGGATTTTCAGACTAGGGATGCTCAATCTGTGTACTTCATAATGTTAAAGGATTACAGAGAAACATTAGAATAGTTGTTTCAAGTTATTTCATAAAGGATCCATCAAATCTTTATTATGCTGAAGATGCTCTTAGGTGCTTCTGGATTCAGAGATGAATATGAACTGTGCTGTATCACTGAGTTTTCACTCTGTCAGAGAAAGATGCTAAAATATGTACGTACACACATCTAAACACAAATGATGCTTGATGAAGATGAGTCAGAATTCAGTTGATCTGTTTGAAACATGCTGGAGATAATGTAGAGAAGGAAAATCTTTGAAAGCATCCTGTGTTATCTGCCTCTGTAACCCACATATACAAGGGAACATCTATGATTCAGTGAGTGAGTTGGTGAATGGAGATGTCAGCAGGACAGTGTCCTCATGGTCAGGTAGTTTGGAATTTATTTATCTGCTTGATGTGACTCTTGAAAATATTTCAGAATAATAATTACAAGAATTAACCCTCATTCATCCTACTTTTTGCATAGAATAGTAATGATCCATTTTAAACTACATCCTGATTGCCATTATTGGCAGATGAACAAAAGTAAAGTAAAAAAGATTATCATGGAAAATTGTTTTATCCTAACTAAAGTTTTGCCCCATGAGTTTTTGCTTCAGAATTACTGCACTGAGTGTTTGCTATTATGAGCCATTTCTGACTTATGAAAATTCAAATCATTTCTCCTAAGATGACCTTTTCTTTCAGCAACATCATTCCAATAAAGGGTCATTAAAGAGCCAGGAGAAGCATGGCTTGCCTTCCTTATCTCTAGCCCAAGATTTCTGCTTTTCTTCAACTTCATTTTTGCTTTTACTTTTTAAAAAATGTCTGCCCCACTTTTTCATTCCTCTGCTGTTTCAAATAGACATCTGGAGTAGAGTACTAATGCAATCTCATGCATTATGCTGGAACTCTACAAGCAAAATGCAGCAGACAAATGTTGAGAAATAATATATTTCTGACTCCTTAAAACACCCATCCACACTAAATGATTTTAGCTTCTAGGAGCTAAATTAAATTAAATGTTTCCAGATCTAGGGAAACTGATGTCAAGAGATTTGATACTATAGTACGTCAATTTAGTATTTCATTCATCTAATACTAGCTACCAACTATATCCTAGACATTGTTTTGGATTGAGGGTATAGAGTAATGAAGAAATACAGCTTTTACTCCTAAGTTGCACCAGGAAAGAGGAAAATAAGGGATCAAATAATTGCTGTAAATAGTAAGGACTATGATAGACTTTGAACCAAAGTGGAAGGAAGCAAGGTGAGTAGGTAAAACTTTCCTGGAGGAGGTGGTATCTGAGAAGAACCAGGCAGTGAAGGTACTTGAGCCAGAGAGAACATAACCAGGTCCAGGAACATGATTGGCATGGCTTACGTGAGGAACTCCCTTTAACCCACAGAGCAGAGGGATAGAGGAGGGTTACAGGAAAGGCTGGGAGATTATATAGGGTGAGTTAGGTAGGGCCAGACCTCTAGCATGTTGGAATTTATGGTAAAGACCTCGGAGAGACCTGGAGGCACTTTCAGCAGAGGAGAGCTCCAGCTTTCAGCAAAGCATAGAGAGAGGGGCCGAGGAGCAGAGGAGTAGTATGATCGGTTCACATTCTGCTGGTTTGAGGTGGTTGAGAAATAAACATGGCATAGATGCTCTCAAGAATGAGACAGAATAGTACCCATAAAAGGTGATTTCAGACTTGTAGTAAAATGCTATGCTGTTCTATCCTGTGGGGAGTGGGGATGAGGTAAAGTTTTCCAAACACTAGTATAAAAGAATTAGTAGAATTTGGTTTTTCTTCTTTAAACAATAGGTGGGAATCCCAGTACAGATTTTTTTAAATGACTATAACTATTTAATTTCATTTATATTCTGTTGATCTTTTAACACAGAAGGTTGAGGCTGATGTACACCAAGCATAACCCTCACATCATCTTTCCAGTGAGCATAATTTGACAGACAGTGAAGAGGCTTTGGAGCTCATGTAGCTGATCAACACCTACCTAGTTCTGCTGGGTCATAGCATTGATATGAGAAAAAGGGAGTTTGGGAACAGGAAGAGTGTCCATATTTACACTAAAGATTAAATTTGGAGAGAGTGAAGTACAGAATATGAATGCTTTCATAGATAGGTTTCCAAGTTTCATTTGCTGAATGCCTTTGATAAATGCATGCCTTACTGAAACTTTAGTAACTACTAGAGTAGGCAATGTATCAGAGTAATACCCTGCATTTCTTAACTAAAAGAACCTTAAGCAAAGGAGACTAATAACAAATAAAAATAGTAAAACATTGAGCATAGACTTGTTTTGTGAGTACAAAAGCAAACACAAATAACAAAAACTGAAAGCTATGTTCTTTTATTAATTCAGAAAAAAAAATGTGAACTGATAATGGAGATTTACTAAACATAATTTACTTTGTACTGATACTTTTTGGGATAGGATATTGAGTTTTTTGTTTTTATTTTTGAGGTGAGAGTCTCACCAAGTTCCCCAGGATGGCCTCAAACTTGCAATGTTCCTACTTCAGCCTCCTGAAGTAACTGGTAATTTCAGGCACAGATTTCCCACATAGGATGGAAATATTTTTAATATTTTAAAATATTTTTAAGGTGGGAAATGGTGCAGGAAGAATGGGAGCTGCTAAAAGATGAAACTATAATTATTGTGAATGGAGAAAGATGCACAGGAAACAAATTGGTGAAGTATGTGAAAAGACTAGAATGACAGTGAAGTAAGTATATATATGTGTAAGCAGGTGTTTAGAGAGGCTAACGTCCAGAAGAAACAAAAGTCTTGAGACTTGTGTGTTTAAGCCATTTCTGAGAAAAATTATGAAGAAACTGTAAGAGAATCATGAGGAAAACAAACAAACAAAAAAAAGTGGTGATGGGGAAATAAAAACAAGAACTGTGCCTGACACTGTGGGCTGGCGATAGGACATGGGGAAACAGGTCAGACCTTCTGGTGATCGGTTATTGCTCATAGGAATATCATTTAGTTCCTCTAGGCTTATGTTTCTTTATCCGAAAAAGATTTTTGGGAGAGTGACCTTGGCACTCTTGGGCCTGGTCCAACTCTTGGCATCTATCTTGTTTTAGTACCATGTGGAACAGAAAATACTGTGTTGGTAAGAAGGTCTAACTAGTCATTTTATTTAGTTTCCTTTAGTGATTCTGAAGTTTTTTTAAATTTCAGTAAATAAGTGAATCTCAGAAAAATTCTACAAAATGATTGTCATTTATGAACATTTAAGAAAAAAGTGATTGAAAATACAACATGGGTATACTGAAGAACTGCTAAATAAATGAGATTGTGGGTGTGAAAATATTTATGATCTATACAATAGCATTTAAGTGTTTATCATATTACTTTAAATGTTCATCTTATAAATAAATAAATAAATAGTCATTTTTCCCCTTCCTATGGAATGCCATAGAATTATTTATATCTTTATTTAAATAAAACATTTAATAGTGTTTTTATGCTATCTTTTTAGGTAACATGGAACAGTGTAGCCATCTGTATTTAATTAGCAAATGGTTGCATATATATTATTGCAGACAGCTGCAAATTGATGGTGATCTTTGGAATCCTATTACCATATTTTCTCCTTGAAATTGATTTTGTCAATTTTTATAAAAAATCAGACACTGGATGTGATCCACTTATAAATCATGTTGTGCTAGAGATGGCTCTTATTTATTTTAGTCATGTGGTATCAGCATATTACTTAATGATCCTGTGCCTCATTTTCCCCTAACAGATCTTGAGAAGGTTTTTCTGTGGATTTAGTAAGATAATGTGTTTAAATGATTTACCATCAGTGCTTTTCACTTACTAAGTCCTCAATAAATGTTAGCAGTGATTTTTCTGATAGTAATGACCACATGGGTAAAGGGATGCTTATGATATGTATGGATGGAGCAAAGGAGGGGATGGGAGCTGAAACCTGAAGGTCACATTAAAATTTTAAACTTAATGAAATCAAACTAGGTTTTCAAAATTTCAAAAAAAAAAAAAATTCCATGGCCTATGTGATGGAGGAAAGAACTACCTTTGACTGAAGCTAATTTGAATAGAATCTGGTTTGTTGACCACACAGTCATGGGAGCAAAGAAGGAGTCCCAGCTGCCCCAACCAGGGCCATCCTAGCTGGTGTTTAGGATGGTGTAGTGGCCTCACTTCCTCAAGACTGTGCATTTCCCCTGAGCTCTGTACTGATCATGTCTTTGGAGGAGTTTCATTTCTAATTCTCACTTTTTAAAATTACCCGTTGCCCATTAGCAAAAATAGGTAAGAAGTTCTGAAGAATATGTTAATTGAGGAAATGGCAGTATTTATCTTGGAAAATACTAGTATAGAAGAAATATTTTAGCTGTCTTAATGTTTGGAAGACTGACATTAGAAATAATCTGATTCTGTTTTGTTATGAAAGTCAGTAATAGTGATTTTTTATGTATATAAATGTATATACATATATATATATGTATATATATGTGTATCTATACATATATGTATATATCAACCTAAAAATGAAATGAACTTTTCACTATCTCAGAAGGTTGCCTCATACTCTTTAGCCAGCAACTGCCATACAGCCCAAAATAACCATTTTCCATATCTCCATTGTTAAATATTAGGTTTGTAGATTTCATGCAACCACTTTGAGACACTGCTAAGCAGTTTCCAGTGAACATCTATCTTCTGGTCCAGCGAGTCTATTTCCAGTTACATATCCAGAAGAAATGAGATTTAAAAAAATTATACAAGAATACAGCAACCATATCCACAATAACATAAAGCTGGAGAATAATTCAAATGTCCATAAAAAGGAAATAAACAACTAGTGAAATAGTGCTCAGCAATGAAAAAGAATGATGTAATGCTACATGTTGCTCCATGCATACATCTTAATATCATGCTGAGTGAAAGAAGCCAGACACACAAGAGTTCATACTCTGATTCCATTTGTATGACATTCAGGATTTTAGCTTGTAATAAAAAACTTTCATAGTATTTTGATTTTGCATGCCTAACACATTTGGAGAAATTTCTTCCCCTTTCAGAAAAGGACTTCTATGAACATAAGGTGGTAAACAAATAGAAGGAAAATTGAACAAATTCCTACAGTCCAGCATTGTTTAAGTGAAAAACACTTAGCATTCCTTATTTCTGTATTGAGTAATAAAATTATATGATATTTCATTTCTTTTCTGTTTCCTTCTTGAATTCTAATTCTTTTCTTTTTCTCTCTTTTTGTCTTTTGGTGCTAGGATTGAACCTAGGTCCTTGTCCTGATAAGCACACATTCTACCACTGAACTACATTTTTATTTTAACTCAAATTGTAATTCTTTCTTTTGAGTTCAGGTTGGCCTTGGCTCAATATATAGCCCAGGCTGGCCTTGAATTTGCAGTGATCCTTCCACCTCACCTCCCAAGTGCTGGGATTACAGGCATGCACCACTACGCCTGGCTTCTAGCTTCTATTTCTTAAAAGGACTTTTGGGTAGTGATAGCTAAATGCTCCTTAATAAAAGGCAGAATGATACTGCAGATTTATGGTCTGTCCATACAAAATTAGGTGTTTTATTTAGAATGATTTTTGTGGGTCTTCCTCAAAATAAAATGTCTGAACAAATTACAGGCAATGTCGGGCAGCAAGTGGTTTGCTGTTTTTCTTTGTTCAAAATTTCACATATTACAATTTTTTATCCTTACTGGATGGCCATTTTCTTCATCATATTGTTTGATCCATTTTCCTAGTGATAAAACTATGAAATAATAGTGGGCTGACAAAATTATAGAGAAAAGATTAATGTTACAAGGGGACATGTGTGAGGAAGGACAGTGAAGGTACTGATAGAAAGGGGTGGCTCAGAGGAACTTCTCTGTGGTGATGGAACAGTCCTGTATCTTGGTGGTTACATAAATCTAAATATGCAATACAATTATTTTAGACTTGCACACTTGAACACATGTAATGGTGAAAATAAGAAGGTCTGTAGTACCAATGTCAGTTTCTTATTTTTTATATTATTCTATAGTTTTATAAGATGTCTTCTTTGCAGGAAAGTGAGTGAAGCATTCACAAGACTGACTTTGACAAATTCTTGTGAGCCCAAAATTGTAGCAAAATAATAAGTTTAAATTTATATTAGGCAGTAATTTTTAGAGGTTTGGGAATGAAAGATGTAGGACTCATGGGGAAAGCAGTTTACAATAATTTTCTCCTAATGGGTGTGTATATATATATATATATATACATATTTTTTTTTAATGAGACAAAATAGAAGTTTCTACACCTGGTTTGGATGTTAGGCTGTTATTGGATTAAAACATGTTAATGAGGTGATGTCCTATATCAGGCAAATTGCAAAAGCAGCACACTTTCACAAGGGTATTTAAAGATTCTTATACTGATAGGGTTACAGGCTGAGATATCTTTGTGCTACCTCATGTCTGACTCCACTAATGCAGTTTGCTCATGAACTTGCTTCAGATATTTTTCAGTACAGACTTCTTCCCTCTAGCATCATTTTTATCTTTTAAAAATTTAGTTGTTATATGTTTATCATGGAAGTTTTGGAAATAAAAGTAGTAGAAAAAATTGGCTATAATCTTACCAGAAAAACAGTACTAATACTTAGTGTATTCTTAGTCTGATATTTTTATCTCTTTTTATATAAATGCTTCTGAAATGAATGTTCACAGTTTTTATAAACTTACTTTACTTATTTATATGTGTACTTTTCCACCAGATCATTCAGTTGTGTCTACATGTAATATAATGACTACATGGAATTGCACACTGAAAGTGCAGGACCTTAACCCATTGCTTATGATTGGACATGTAGGCTATTTCCAGTTTTCAATCATTAGGAACAATGTAATGAGCAACTTTTGTGCATATTCATGATTATTTCCTTAGAATACTCTTAGGAGAGCAATGGCTGAGTATACAAAATGTAAAGGTTTTCAATTTATATATGTCTAACTTCTCTGTGTAAGGGCAACCACCATTTTTAAAAAATGAAAGTTATAAACCCAGACCTTAGTTGAAAAAGATGCTCTTTATGAAGGGAAATTAGTTTCTTTAAAGTGGTTAATCCTTCCTAGACACAAATTGCCATTAATTACATGTATTTTTTTAGAGTTAACAGAAAATCATTGAAAATATCTAAATAAACAAAATATGCAGGAATACTTAACTGTTTTAAACTTGTCTACTAAGTAATACAGAGTAAGACTCTAGCATAAAATATAATAGCTGTCATAAACATGCCACGGTGGAGGAATGTGGTGTTTTTGTAGAGCTGCATTTCTGCATTTGATATTGTTTAAAATATATTTTTTGTTTATTTACTTTTGAACTTTACGCCCATGCACATGTGCCTCTTAATTTACACACAATAAAGGACTAGGGGCAAAAATTTAAATTATAGTGTTGCTGATTCCGATTGCAGTTTTCTAACTGTGAACACCCTGTGTATGGGAATGAGAGAGGACAGCATGGTTCTGAATTAAATATCTCCTTTCATTTGACAGCTCTAGTTCTTTGCTGAAACACCTCAGTTCTTGCTTTTCCTAGATTTCCAATTGGCTGAAAATGTCTGTTTTTAATTAGGAGTAATCATCAAAATATAATTTGATATTTCTCATTGAGAAGCTAAGTCCTTAACAAAAGGTTTTGACTTTATGAGGTGAGGTGCTCCCTTGTGCTGGCACCTTCAAGTGATTATGATCATTGTTTTTTGAGATTCAGCTCCTTTTTTTGACTTTTAATTGGTCCCCACATCACAAAAGCTGCCAACTTGACTCAGAAGGAAACAGGTGGGATGGAAACATGGCTTAGATAAGCTTTAAAAAGTATAAACTTTCAAAAAGCCTGAACTTTTAAATAGAGTGTGTACTAGCTACAGTTTTATGCTTTCAATAACGATTATCAGGTAGACCTAGAAACAAGATAATCAGTTCCTGTGTCAATTTCTTGTGCTAGAAAGCTACTGTTTGAATGTTAGGAGAATAACAACACAAATCTCTAGGTCTAAGATTCTTTCCTTCTTGGTCGTAAACACACAATCCTGTAGTAGGTATATGGTGGTGAAATTTTGCTTGAATGTAGTTTATGAGACCTACGCTGCAAAGACTCACTTTCCTTTTCAGTTCTGTCCTGGTGCTGTTTCCACACAAATGCTTGATATGTTCTCTGCTCTATGCGGGGGGATTTTGGAGGCAAGAGAATAGTTGAAAAGAACTTTATTACACTGTGTTAGTAGATTGCCAGATGGAGGGGGACATTTTACCCTAAAAGACCATCTTCTCAGGATTTAAAAGTGGCTTATATAGGATATGCATGATCATAAACTGGGGAGCACCTTCTCACAAGTTAGAGGTTTATGGTCATATGATGCACATTTGATCCTAACTAGAGATGCAAGATGCTTTTTAGTCCTGAGATCTCAGGAGCAAAGATCATTATTTCCTTGGGGTGTTGATGTGACTGGTAGTTTGCCCATGTGCAGTTTCTGACATATCAATGCAGTTGACAAGTTAGAAATGGCCACTGCACCATGCCTTCTTGCTGATCACCAAGTGCACAATAATAAAAGAAAACACAGTTCTTCCCATTATGGGGCAGGAAAAGGGTCAGCCAAGAGTAAATAAGTAGTTAGCGTAAGATCTGGTCTCCGTTCTCAGCTTTATTACTTTCTATAATTATTTATTAGTATCATGAAAATTTCCCTCAAAGAGAAATTTCTCAGGCTGGAATTGGTGGTAAATATTTGTTGAGGTTGGTTTTCGTTAGGGAAATTACTGTCTGTTACAGCTATTTCATAAACTTTTCAGTTCTAATGCAGTACAGTCCTTTCTAAGTCAGAAACAGCCCTGCAAAGAAACTTTCAAGGCATGCCAAGGTGTTAAAAAGTTATTCTACTGTAGAGGGAATTTTGTAGCACCTAAGACTGGCACATTTTCACCTGTTCCAAATTCAGAATGTATTCCTGTGTTGTACTAGAAGTTTGGTTACAAGTATTAAGGAAATGCTAACTCATCTTATCTTAGAGAGAATGGAATTACAATTTACATGCAGATATCTCCCCTAAAAGGATTCCCTTCTCTGAGTTTATCTACTCTGAATTGTATCGCGTACCTTTGTAAACTCATCTGAATCTCACACCTTCCCCTACTCCTTTTGAAAATTTCCATAAAACTGAAAGAAACATTTTTTTGGTTGACAATTTAGACTTCATATGAAAAGGAATTTATCATAGATTTTAGTGAACAAAAATTGTTTTCTTTCTAAAGATTTCATATATACATATATATCCTTGAAAATTATATATGTTAGGGGTTGGGAATTTAGCTCAGCAGCATACACACTTGCCTTGCAAGCATGTGGTGGTGAGCTGGATCCCCGGTATCGATTTTAAAAAAAGAAAAGAAAAATTATATATGTGTATAGATCATTGACTTTGACTTTTATATTTTTAACAATCACTTTTAAAAACTACATATGAACTTTTTAGAAAAAAAAATATATACATATTTGGTGATACCGGGGAGTGAACCCAGGGCTTTCACATTGGATTACCTCCCCAGCCTCCGTTGGTTATTTAGTTTTGAGACAGTGTCTCACCAAGGCTAACATCGAACTTGTGATCTTCCAGTCACTGGAATCACAGATATATGCTGCTATGTCTGGTTTAGTTTTTGAAATTTAAAGGAAATTTAATTTAAATTTGACTGCTAAAAATAATTTATTTAACTGTGTAGAGCATTTTAAATTTAGGGCTTTTTTAAAACATCAGTTTTATATATCCTTGTTGATATTTTTAAAAACTAAGTAGTCCTGTGTACCTTTCATATCACAGGTATTCATGTAATACCTAAACATATTTATAGATCTTCTCTGCTTAAATACATCATTTGAAAATGTGTATTTTAAAATGGAAAATGAGTACTGAAGAGTCAGTGTGGTGAATTTTAAACATGAATTGGTCACAAAAATAAGAATTACCCTGAGTTTCACATACCACTTTGATACAGTAAGGAAAAGCTAAATTTCTTATGTAATGTCTACATTAAAATATTCCTAATTTATACATTATTGCACTTACATAATTAAACTGCTCATGTATTAAAAATCATCATTACTCTTTACTACAAACTTACAAGAGTTCCTACTTTCTTTTTCTCTAACAGATATAAGCTTACCAAAGTCGGCAACAATATGCTACACAGCTGCCTTGCTCAAAGCAAGAGCTGTTTCTGACAAGTAAGTGAGTAATAACCTGTGTGGGACTAAATGCCTGACCAGACTTGAGGAGATGTGTTCACTCTGAGGACTTTCTTGGGAAGTTTCTCTCAGTCTATGAGACCCCTGCTTATGAGCATGCATTTTCCAAAACCTGCTGATCTTTTCTTTCACTACTAAAAGGAGGAATGTATATTCCCCAGTATTGTAGGGGTATGTGGGCCCCTAAAGAAGGCGTTATATGACATTCCATGCCTGAGGTGACTTTTTTTTTGTGTGTGCCAGACAGTAAATACCAAGAGGCCTGCTTAGGACTTACACAGATGCTGTCTTTATTCATTTTTTTGCATATTCCTCTTCCTTTAGCAGTCTGTAACTGGCTAATGTAGTGTGGCAGAGGAAATGGTCTTCTCCCATTCTTTGCCTCAATACTTCCAGATTAGCTCCCTACTCAAGTTCTACCTCCTTTGAGATGACATCTCAGTAGGACGTTTGCCTGTTTTATTCAGCCAGGTGACTGTGGCATATAGAATTTCCATAAACACTCAAGGATGACTGTTAGGTACTGTAAAAGAGTACAGATGGCTTAACTGTTTTTGAGTTTATAAATGCTTACATTTCCCTGACACAGCCCCTCTGTAACACTGAAAAGCAGAGAATAGGACAACACCCTCTGCTGTGTCAGATAGGTTTGCTGTTAAGTGTGTGTGCAGTTCAAGACCGAAGTAATTTTCTTTCATTCTTTTTTATCCTGTAGATCGCCAGTACCTACTGCAACATCTTTTCTCCCTACACAGCGACTCCAGCTTGGGAGGGCAGGGCCAGGGTTGTCACAGCTTCCCCTGTGGTGTCTGCCTGCCAAGCACAGCTCTGGAGTTAGCCCTGGGTGTGAGGTGAGAAAGAGATTGCATGGTCTGGTTTTTTTCATTCACTTAGGCAGGTGTCTCGCCCACAGTTTGGGCATGCACACCCCCTGCCGGAACAGCCCCAAACAGGCTTGCCGGCTGCTGACGCTGCAGCAACTTAACCCTCCACCGCAGCACTGACATTGGGTTGGGAGCCTCCTTTAAAATTCTCCCCAGTTCGGTTTTTAACCAAGTGCGCTCTTCTGTAACTTAGTTTTCTCTTTTTCCTACACTATCCGCCCTCGTCAGTCCTCTCCCTTGCCCCTACCTAAGCAGGTACCTCATAGAATATTTAGATTAGCTATTTAGACAGAAATGACTTGACAGCTGAATTTAGTTCCTGCCATGATTAGATGCAAGCACGCTTTCTGCTTCTGCTGGGGTTTCTGTTGGCCTCGGTCTGATGGGTCACTCAGAGGTTCCATGCAGTGGAAGTTTGGAGAGCTTGTGCCATTGGCTTGCCTTGGTTTTATGGGCCCTTGATGTGTAGATGGCTTGCTGGGTTGATGCCTAAGCAGTGGTTCCAACTCGATGGTATTTGTCTTTCTGCTTTTCAGATTCTCTCCGGAGGCTGCATCTCGGAGGGGGTTGAGCACCGCAGAGATGAATGCAGTAGAGGCCATTCATAGAGCTGTGGAATTCAATCCTCATGTGCCAAAAGTGAGTCTGTGGAATCCCCCAGGAGCTCGTTACAGTAACAGAGGAAGCTTTCATTGACCACAATGTCACGTCTCCAGTATTCCCAGTCTGGAAAAAAAAAAAAAAAACCAAACCCAAAAACCTGCAACCAACAAATGTGGAGGCCATGCAGTTTATAGTCATTAAGCCTTTTTAAAGTAACAGCTACACTCAAGAGACCTTGGGGCTAATGGTTAGATTTCACATAAATCCATAACTACTTTTAGGCAGGCCAGATCAGGAACCCTGAAAGTGGCTAAATAAATGAGAGAGACAGAAACAGAGAGAGAGAGAGAGAGAGAGAGAGAGAGAGAGAGAGAGATTCATCCAAGGACTTCATCCATTTGATAGGAATTTCATATCAGTTATAGTCTTTATAGATCAGACTCAAGAAATAAACCTTGTGAATAAAACTAGTAAAAAGTACTAGCAAATGTAACAGTCCATGTTTCTGTAAGTATATGGTAGTTTATTGGTATTGGCAAGAAAATAAAAAGGGAAGCTTCAATGTTAGTAGTATTTTGATGTGTGATTGCTATTGTAATAAATATATGTACAGTAGAAAATATTTGTCATAGTTATTAACCATATAATTAAATTTATAAGCATTTTCTGTATTTTATTTTTCTGAAATGAATTTTCAGGGAATCAGATTGAAGCAGAGGATATTTCTGTAATCTTTTGTTCAAGAAGTAGATATGTGTTTACAGTTTACCCATGTTTGAGTACCTGCTCAATGATAGATAGGAAACTGAAGGCCAGTTTCAGTTTCTTGATATTAAGCATATTTTAACCTCTAAAAAACTATTCCTGCAGTTCACATCAGGTATACAAGACTTAACTTCCTTTGCAAAATGTCTGATGAAGATTTACTAGTAAAAAATGACAAAAGGAGGTTGTTGTGTTGCTGCAGTATTATAGCAGAGGA
The DNA here is from genome assembly GCA_004027455.1 of Hydrochoerus hydrochaeris. NCBI lineage: Eukaryota > Metazoa > Chordata > Mammalia > Rodentia > Hydrochaeridae > Hydrochoerus > Hydrochoerus hydrochaeris. The sequence goes on from PVLA01000068.1 coordinate 138,604, forward strand.
GTGAGATGCATGTATATGAGGTGGTTTATGGAGTTGATTACTATATTTTTTTGGATGTCTGGAGTGATAGAGATAAATGATTTAATGTACAGTAATTCTTTAGGTTACAGTCATTTTTCACTTAACAGGGATTTTAAGACTGGTGCACAGTGCCATGTTTACATAAGGATGCATTTATCTACCCTCACTCTAGTGAATAATAACTGATAGTATGAGCAGACTTAAGTACTAGGGGCCCCTCAAATTAGGAGTCTTAACTCTTCCTAGTAGCTTGAACAGTCTTATAATCCTGAGATAAAAGGTAGAAAATCTGTACAATTCTTGTTTGTTAGTTATTTTGATTGAAGTATTATTTAATTCTATGATAATAGTCTGAAATGATTAAAACTAGAAGATTATAGTGGTTTCAGCTGCCTTGGAAGAATTTGATCCAGTCAATTGGCATTCCTGGAAAGTAGAATTATTCTGAAAGTGGAAACATTTCAAATACTTTTTATTTATATTTTTAAATTGACAAACAGTACTGGTAATTATATATGCTTATGGGGTACAGTGTGGCATTTCAGTGCTTGTGTACAATACATGATGATAAGATTGATTTTACTCCATTTTCTAATCTTGAAATATAAGAGGTAGGGTCACAAGGTAAACAATTTCCCTACCACTTTGCTTTGTTGTTGATTGTGCTGAGCAGGAAATCTCTTCATCTAGCTACATTTCCATGGGAAAAGGTTCCTCTAGGTTTCATTGTGCAGAATTAACCACAAAACTCTGGTACACATGTGCTACATATAGGGTGCTCTAAGCATCTTTTACATAGGGTCTCTGTTGAATTACTTGATAGTACTTTAGCAACTACACATGCACTCAAAGTGTTGCCTTTCTAGGCAGAAAATACCTTTAATTTGCATAAGACATCAGTGAAGGATATAAATTCTTGGACACTTACTGTAAAAAGAAGCCTTAAAGACCATCTATGTCACCTTCCTATCCTAAGATTGTCTCTGATACTGTGATAATTAATTTTATTGATTTCTACACTAAAGTATATGCATTATTATCACTATTACATAGAGGGCACTGAGGGTTTGGAGAGGTTAAATAACCTGCATTTGATCCTTTTGTCAAATAAATGAATAACTGATAGACTAAACTGATTCTGGATTATCTGCCCTTAAATATCACCCTCCACTGCCTCTAACTGCTGCTACTGGAGGCTAAGCCTCGAGTATTCAAATGATGGCGGGCATATTGCTTCTCAAACCATTCCATTCCGTAAGGACAGTTCAAAACATGGACTTGTCAAAATATTAATCATTTATTTGGCTTCCTTTTCTCTGTCAAGAAAATTGTCAGTGGCATATCACTAAAAGTGGCTCACTTTTAGTATGTACTTGCTATTCTACTAACGATAGTCTATTTAGAAGGAGAAAAATACATCAAACACAATGGCTGAGAACTGCCTCCCATAAATTTCCAGCATTGTTTCATCTGATAGCCCATTAAGCAAGGTGTGTTGGTAGTATTTCACCATTCAATGGTGATTATTGGTTATTTGCCCCAGGAGGGCAACTTTTGGAAACTTCACCTGCCAGTGAGCATGAGGCATGGAAAGTTAGTGCTGCTCCTCACCTCACCACAACACAGGGGAGTAAATAAAAATAGTAAAAAGCCAGAGGTCTCTGTTCTGAAGGACAGCTTTGAAGCAGGGAGTTAGATGGTAAACACTAGGATTTCTGAAGGTTTAGATTGTAGCAGATTAATAAAGAGGAAACAGGCATGTAGACTCAGCATTACAAATCAGATTTGTTACTCCCCTGCCAAAAAGCTGCAGCTGTGTCCCAACTCCCACAGATGAACATATAAACTCCTTAGGAGTTTCCTCATGACCCTTCTTAATCTGTCCCAACTTGTTTTCCATTTTCTCCAGCTCCTTCTAATGTCTCTCCTCATTTCAGAAACATCCTCCTCTCCTTCCCTCCTGCCTTGCTTCCTCTACAGAAACCCTACCCATCCTTTACCCCCTTTATCCACCCAATACCCAAGAGCCGTCTTCTGTCCTCATCATCAGAATTAGTGCCCCTCTGTGGCCTCTGAGAGCATTAATTATGTACTTGCTGTTTTCCTTTTCTTGAGAACAGTTGAAGGTTTTTGTATTTTAATAATCACCTAGTGGTTTTTAAGAACTGAGAAGACAAGTCAAGAAAAATAAAGAAATCTCTAATCTATTAAAGGAATTTCCCCCTATGTAATGAGATTCAAACAGAAACTTCATTTAAAGGGATTATTCTCCTTTTTTTAAAAGAAAATTTCACTTATGATGCTGGGCAAATGTAGGTCTACCCTCATCTCAGTTATATACCTTCATCTTTGTATTATAGTTTACTGGATTTGTTTTTTCTCTGTACAAATATAATTTTTGGTTTTTCACTTGCCATGCTCTTAATAATTTTGAGATCTACACTGGTGGGGTGGAGAAGGCATTTCTATCAGCATAATCTTACTAGATCTGAGTTAACTAGTGTTTATGTCTCTTGGTACTATAAGGCCTTCCTGTGAAGAAACACATTTGGGTTTAGAGAATGTTACATTAACTCCTTGATGGTGACTAAATAAATAAATAAATAAATACATGAAGAGGCTAAATTCTGTGTGATTACAACTCCAATCCCACAGAACAGCAAGTCCCTGTTTCCTCCTTCCCCTAGCCTCTGGCAACTACTGTTCTAACATTTGCTTCAGAGTGTGGCATCTTTTTAGACACCTCATAGAAATGAAATCATGTAGCATTGTGACTTATTTCACTTACTATAATGTCATCAAGTTTTATCCATGTAATTCGCATATGCCACAATTTCCTTCTTTTGTAAGGGCAAATAATATTCTGTTATATAAATACACCATACTTTTTTAAAATTCATCTACCTATGGACAGTGAGGTTGTTTCTACCCCTCAGCTATTGTGAACAGTGTTGCAGTAATCTCAGTAATGCAAATATCTTTTGAAGATCCTGTTCTCACTACTTTTGGATGAACATCCAGAAACAGAATGGCTGAATCATAGTGGTAGTTCCTTTTTTGTTTTTGAGGAACTTCCACACAACTTTCATTTGTGACCCCAGCATTTTACATACCCACAAACAGTGCACAAGACTTCTAACTTTCCTGGCAACACTTGCTGTTTTCTCATAGTAGTGATCCTAACATATGTGTAGTACAATCCTATTGTGGTGTTGATTTGTCTCTTCACCCTGTTGTTTCCTTTGTTACACAGAAGCCTTAAAGTTGGATATAGTCCTGTTAGTCTATTTTATTTTTGTTACTTGTTCTTTTGGTGTCTGTTATGGTCTATATCAAGATTGTCTCTCAGAGTACTCATGCACTCATAGGCAAAGCTTTTGGATGGTGATTGAATCAGGAGTGATATAGCTGCCTGGCCGTTAGGAGGTGGGGTCCTGTTGGAGGTATGATCTGGAGGACCTGTCTCCCTTCCTGGCTCCCGGCCTGGCTCTCTGCTTCCTGGCTGCCATGACACGAGCAGCTTTCTTCCTTCAGATCCATTCATCAGTGGACTATGAACTCAAACCACTAAAGAAATGAGCCCCAATAAACTTTTCTTCCTTTAAGTCGTGAGGGTCAGGTATTGTGTTCCAGTAATAAGAAAGTAAGTTTAAAAAGTGTCCATACCCAAAAAATCATTTCCAAGACCAATGTTAAGATTTTACCCTATGATTTCTTCCAGGAGTTATATAGTTTCAGGTCTTATACTTAAGTCTTTAATGCATTTTGAGTTGTTTTGTGTGTGATATAAAGGTTAAAATTTCATTCTGAGTGGATACCAGTTTTCTCAGCACCATTTCTTAAAGAAATTGATTTTATCTCTTGAATAGCACTGTATACATCAGGTTCACACTACAGGTAAACTGTGGTGAACTTCTAGGCCTAGCTTTTTCAGTTTTTAGGATTATTTCTTTAGGGGAGGTTTTACAGAATAAGATTTGCTGAGTCACTAGTGGAAGCAGTATAAGGTTCTTGATATTTATTGTCAAATTGCTAATAAAAAAGTGTAGTAATTTATACTCCCATCAGCAGGCACCTCCTTCATCATTTCATGACTCTCACTGAGCTGTTTGGTTAAAAAGGAAAAAAGAACAGCGAACAATTATGAACTTGTCAAATACAGATAGAATTTTCTTCTTTTAATTTGTATTTCCTTGCCACATTATTAGGTATTCATAGTCATTCTTTTTAAATTATCAGACCCATTGTGTAAAATGCCTATCATTACTAGAAAATTCATTAAAGTTAATGACTTCATAGGACTGATGACAAGTGAATAGAATGACATCATATCCCTCATCCAGCACATTTTCAGTACATGCTGGCTGCTTTGTCATCTTTTCTGTTTTGCTTTCAGCTCTGTTTCTGTGCTTTCAGCCTTGGTGGAAATAGTAACTGCATAGAAACACAGTAATAGGTACATATTGTGCCACTCTAGCCTGGGAAAAACAAGCAGAGAGTGGAACATGGCCATCAGAATGCCTCTGATCTTGAGAAATAATCTTGGAGTTCCTTCAGGTCTCCAGATTTGAGGGGTGACTGCAGCATGCTCTGGCTATAGCTTCTGTATAGCATGTTCTGGCTATAGGTATAGATTTAGCAGTTGATACCTGCTTAGTAAGTCCATTATTGGTGGCTGATTACAAGTTACTTGTTTGTATTTTTGTTTTGTGCATAATACCATCTTGCTCCTTGCCACCCTGTCCACGAGCCCTCCATCCTAGCACAGCACTTCTGTCAGGGATGAGATTTCCCCACACTGAATCCCCTTCCTTTTCACCTTTTTCATCTGTACCTCCTCAGTTGGAACACACCTGTGAGTCTTTCCTAGACATGATGAAGTTGCCTCTTGAAACATTTCTGCTTTTTCTACCTTCATTTCCCCTTCATTACTGAGGCATCCTTAGTGTTTATCAGCCTCCTGTGCCTCTAACAACTATCTAAAATGAGCAGCTTATAAAGAAAAATTTATTTGAGATCATAGATTTGCAGGTTCAGTCCATGATTGGCTGCCCCCATTGCATTTGGGCTACGGTGAGGCAGCATATCATGGCAGCAGCATGAGGCAAAAGCATTCACTTTGTGGCAGGATGTGAAAAAAAGAAAAAGAAAGGGGCCAGGGTCCCAATTTATTCTTCAAGGTCATGCCTCCAGTAACCTAAAAAGCTCCCACTGGGCCCTTCCTGTAAAATTTCATCATTCCTAGTAGTGCCAAGCCAGGGGGAACCAAGCCTGAACACTTGAGGCTTTGGGGGATGTTTCAGATACAAACCATAGTATTATATTAGCTCCTGTCCTGGAGACTGAAGCCACCCTTATCTTTCTGTGACACGATGCAAATTTTCCTGAGTAGGCAGATTAGGGCAACTTTAATTGTCACACATACACACACACACACACACACACACCCTACACATATACACACACACACACCCTAAACCCACTGTTACTGGTGTCTGTGGAAAAATGTTTCCATTTGAGTTTTGACTCTTCTCTAATGCTTTCTTCTTACACTTATGAAAAAACAAGCGGTTATTTGTTTCATTCTGAGGGATGCTTCTACCAATTGGAGTTAGGCGGTTGGAATGAAGCTCTCCTATCTAGCAGGGCTTCCAGCACCCAGAATCACTGAGGAGATTGAGACCTATTGGAAAGTTATCAGATACTTCTTCCAAACCAGGATTTTTAGTTTTGGAGTCTCTGAGTCTTGGGGCCTCATTAGCCCTTTCTTTGTTCTGTGCCCCTGTACTTTCTGTCTTTGTTTCATTGTCATAATCAGAGAGAAAAGCTCTTATATTCCCCAAAGTGGAATACTTTTTTTTCCTTTCCTGTACACACAGCATGTTTGAACTGCTTTTATTTAATCAGCATGCTATACCCTAGCAGAATAACCAGGAGGCATCCCCCAACTTTACTTCATCATGGAGGAGGTACTTTTCCTGCAGCTACCCATCAGCCACAGTATTTCTCTAGGTATCCAATTCTGAAGGAGAGTCATTTTTCATGCCAGGAATGCATACTGCTCCACTCTGTGAGCACATACTATGTGTCAGACACTGGATGACGGTCACAGCAAGTTTCACACGCTCAAGGAGTGTCTAGTCATTACCCCTGTGAGAGGCAGCATGCTGCAGGATCCATAGAAAGCAGCCAGCTCACACTCAGATTTCTGGTAGATAACCTGGTTGCTCTGCAATTCCCAGAAGCCAGATCCTATGCCTTGCTATTACAAGGATTCTTTAAGAGTACGTAGTAGTAGTCTGACCATGTACAGAATGCCCAAATCACTTAATTCTCAGAACCTTGGGAATGGTGGTCCCCAGAATTGAGCCCAGCTGCTAAGAAAGTCTGATGCCATCAGTACCATCAAGAAGGGCTCCCAAGTCCCAGGACTTCTGCTCCACCATCACAGTCTGCCACTGGCCAGCTCATGCTTAGATCACTTGCAGTGTTTTAGCTTTTACTTCTACAAAAACTTTTTTTTTTCACTGCTAATGCAGACTCTTATGAAACTTTAATAAATTAACAAAAGTAAAACCTCTCTGGTTGAACTTAAAATGAAAAGTTTTGGTAGCTCAGTGTTGTGACACTGAGACATTACATTACTATGATAAAATACCTTCCATTGTCACCTTATGAAAAAGAAACATTTATTTTGGCTCATAGTTTAGGGTGTGTCAGTCCATGATCACTTGGTCTGTGGCCTTGGACCTGTGGTAGCACAGCATGGAAAGAACATATAGAGGAGGAAGCTGCCCCCATCATGGTAGCCAGGAAGCAGAGAAAGACAGGAAAGGGACAGCATCCTAATAATACTCCTTCCATGGGTACAGCCCAAGTGACCTCCCTTTTTTCTGTGATCCTCCCTACCAGTTAAAGGCTCCACCGCCTTCTAGTGTTACAGGCCGGGAACAAAACTTTTTATATATATATACTGGGAATTGAACTCAGGACCTGAAGCTTGCCAGGCAGGCATTTATACTGCTGTGTTATATTCCCAGCCCAATACACAGGCCTTTGAGGGACATTTAAGATTCAGACCACAGCACCCAGAACCCCAGAGCAACTCTGCATACAGTTTTGAAAATAACAAATGATGCTCACTGACTGCCACTGCTGAAAAAGTCCAAGCCCCTTAGCAAACAAGAGGCCCACAGCCACTCTGAGAAGCGAGTAAAGGGATGGGGAATCAGGGCAATCTCCAGCAAATTCAGGTGTCTCTGTGTTGTGTGGAGCTGTCAAAGGAGAAAAATCAAGAAAAATCACCAGTATTAGTAGAGACTTCTCACTTAGGATCCAGACCTGGCATTGGTTACCATCCTCTAGAGATGTCATGCAGGCCTTTCAGCTTGTTCTTGTTACCTTCACACCATCAATCTTTTCTCAGAAATCACTGGCACCATTGAACCATGTGCTTTTCTCACTGGGTCCACAAAGAGGGCAGCAAAAGGCACTGCAGGCCGTCCATGCTGGCATTGAGGGAAGGAGGCTAACCATACTCATTTTATTAACAGGACGGCTGGGCCTGGGGTGATCAGAATATTTAGGTGGGAAGCTAAACTAAAAGATATGTTGGGTTTATATTATAAGTCTTGGAGTCTCAAAAGCCATGAGAAAATAAAGAGGAAAGAGTTAATATTTTTAACAGAAATGCATTCCCATTAAAAATTTATTTGTTTAGAAAAAAAGCTCATCTAATGTTAATCTAGAAATTTAATCTCATGAGGATTTCAAGAGGTTCGGGGAGGAAAATAGTGTGATTGCATATGCTAATGGAGTATTTACAGGACATTATAATAGTGATGGAAATTCTATTTTGTGCAAATATTTAAAGCAGGTTTCCTTTGTATCTTGGCAAAGCTGATTGACAGAGTATAAAATTGCTTTTTAATTCAATTTAGGAAACAATGTGTAGTGAGTTTTAGCACTGAAAAATGCTTGAAGCATGGATGCTGATATTCGAAATACCCTGGCAGGTTTTCTGTGATATTGTGTATCAATGGCACATTTGAAAAATATTATTTCAATATAAGTTTGAATTGAGTCATATTTTGTTCCAGAACTTTTTTTGAATAAGAATAATGAGAATGTATTGTAGAAATATGACCCAAAGGAAATGAACAGAAACCAGTTTTTAAGCCACATTTCTCAGAAATAGAAAGGTTCTAAGTCTCTTTGGTAAAAAAATACTGCTGCCAAGATCATCCCTACCAAGGTTGTTCCCACCTAGGCCACCAGATCCTGTGGCCTCTTCTCAGACTCCATCCTATTTCATCTCACTTCAGCTTTTTGTCTGTGACTGGCCCTCTAGTTTTGTATGTGCATGTGTATACGTGTGTGTGTGTGTGCGCGCGCGTGTGTAGTTGTGTACTCAAACTGGAGAGTGAGCCCAGGGCCTTGCCATGCTAAGCACATGTACACTGAGCCATAACCCCAGCCCCTGACCATTTTTGTATCATCATGCTGTCACAGCTCCATGATACCTTTCTGTGTCCCTCTCGAACTCTGGGTACTCTCCTCCCATGTCCTTTCCTTTTCTACCCATCCTCTTATGTTGGTTTTAGGAGGTTCCCTCTCCTGTCCTGCTTGGAGCTCAAGATTTTATGGGCTCTCACAGCTCAGCTCTGGCCTCTGGCCTAGAACACCTGTGTGTGTATTTTTCTAGCTCCTTTCTCAGAGTCCAGACCTCAAACCTCTTGCCCTTCGGCCAACTCTCCAGGGATATTGTGCAGATCTTTCAGATTGTCCTGGTTAGCTTCACTTTGCTAAGCTACTTTTACTGAGGATTTCTCAGATCTCTCTTGTGCCTCCCCAGGTACCCCCAACTTTATCAATTTCGCATATTCTAAGTGTCTGAACAAGATATTTTACATCTTAAAGTTTGAAAACTTTTACTCAAGATAAAGTGGGCACCATGGAACATGTGACTGGAGGCCTTTTACATCCTACTTTTTCAGCTTTCTTTCCTCAAAGAGTATCAGAAATCTTGAGTTTCAATGCAGGTTCTTCCACATGCAGGCAAACTGCTTAACCACCCAAGCCTCCATTTGCCCATCTGGGAAACATGGATAATAATATCAGTTCCCATGAAGAATCAGAGGTAATGCTTGGCATATGCTTCTGCTTTACTAGTGTTGGCAGTTGCTATCATAATAATACGTTTCACCAAGTGATAACCATTTTATGCCCTTTGCTTTGGAGCCACTGCCTAACCTTGCTCCTGCTCTGAAGTGTGCCCACTGTCTTTGCTTGATAAATTCTGATTTACTTAATCAGACTGATTCATATGTTCCTTTTTCTGTGATGCCTTCTTAGACACGGTGCCCTGCACTTGCTTAGACCTAAGTGAGTACTTAGTGTTCTTACTGAGTCAGTCATCATGTTGAATTTTATTGTTTCGCTGCCTATGCATCGTCTTGCTCTCCCCACTCCCACAAAGACTATGGAGCTTCAAGGTAGGGACCTAACCTGATTCGTAGTAATGTCTTTGGGGTCAATTTTGGGTGCTCCCCTATCTGCCTTCATGCGCACTCTGCACACTCTCATGTGTGTGTCGTTGGGCACACTCTGCACTCTTGTATATCTTTCCTTGAAATATACTGTGTGGGTGCTTGCATATTTTTCAAATGAAGCAAAGTAAGTGAGTGATGAATAAATAAGCAAACCAGGCAGAAGCAAGTTCTTCTGATGAGGATCCTTGAGCGATGCTACAGATCATGGGGTTTACTTTGCATTTTGCTTATTTCCATGTTGGTTGGTTGGTGACGTCTAGATAAGATGTTACCTAGAAACTGACTTAGTTGTCTTTAGGGCAAACACAAATTCATGTGGGTATGGAAACATTGCGTTTTTGTCAACAAAAATGGCTTCTGCTCAGTGAATATTTTGTACCAGTTATTATGTGAATGCTTTTCATATATTATTAATCTTTAAAATTTAGAATCAACAAAAATATGGTTTTGTTACTCATTTTTTTAGATAGAAAAATTGAGATTCAGTGGTTTTAAATAAAGTGTCCAGAGTCATATAGCTATGTATCAGAGCATGATCCCAAGTAGCAGCGCCCAGCAGCAGATGGCAGATGAGGGGGTGAGGCCAGGAACCGTGGTGAAGGACACTTCATTCCTCCACAGCATGGCCTGAAGGGCACAGTCTCAGTTGCTTCTGTCTTACCGTGTTCTGCTTATGTGCCTTAGTGAGTCCAGGAAGTAGGTAATACTGAAATTCAAAATATAAAGCCTCTTCTCCAAATGGCACTAATTTTATTCTCTAAACACTTTACTAATTTTTTAGAAACATATTTTCTGGGTTTAGAGTCTTTTTGTCAAAGCCATTTGTAGACATGCAAAAATTGCTGTCTGATTATCCTTGATGTTTTTATTTATTTGTTTTTTTGTGTGTATGTGTGTACTGAGGATTGAACCCAGGGCCTTGCATAGGCTAGGCACGTCTCTCCTAAGCTATAGAGATAGCCTTTATAAACTTTTAATTTTGAAACAGAATCTCAGTGAATCACCCAGGCTGGCTTCAAACTTGCAGTTCATCTGCCTGGCACTCCTGAGTGGCAGGGGTTATAGTCCATTGCTGCCACAGCAGGATATTTTTGTGTTTTTGATGTAGTTCTGGACATAGATGTGTGGACCAGGCATGGTCGTATGTGTCTAAAATCCCAGTACTCTGGGAAGCTGAAGCAGGAGGATCGCAAGTTTGAATCTAGCCTGGGAAACTTAGCAATTTAGTGAGTCTGCCTCAAAATAAAGCTTTTAAAGTGGCTGGGAATGTAACTGAATTCAATTTTCAGTACTGAAAAATGGGAAAGAAAATAGGTTTGTATTACATATACACAAACATACATATTTGGAGAAAAAAGTGCTTCATATAGAAAATTTGGAAAGTACAGAAAGAACATGAAAGAAATTCTTATTCTTGCATAACCTCAAATATTGTGGCATAGTTAACATTCAATCTGTGACCTTTTCATGTTTCTAATGATTATATATTATCAAAATAATCTGCACTATATGGTAATTTTTTTTCATTTAGCAATGAATCATGAACATTTTCCATGTTAATAAACATTCTTCTACTGTGCAGTTTTTGGGAAAAACTTGATAGTCATCATCTCATTGTGCTATGATTTAATTTCTCTGTTCTTTCACAATTTGTTTATTCCTATATTTTTATAGATGATTTTCATGATCTGTGCTGATGGTGGTACTTAAAATTCCTAAAGGCTATGAATTAATTCCTTGGCATTAATATCTGTTATAAGGATAACTTTGATCATTTTCACTCAAATTATTATAGCTTGTGTGTGTGTGTGTGTGTGTGTGTGTGTGTGTGTGTGTTCTTGGAGACTGAACTCAGCCTTGGCACTAAGCTACATCCTTAGCTTTTCAGTTTCCTTGTATTTTGAGACAAGTTCTCTGTAAGTCACTAAGTTGCCCAGATGGGGCCTCAAGTTGCAGTCTTTCTGCCTCAGCCTTCTAGGGTTTAGAGATTACAGGCGTGTACCACCACAGCCAGCTAAATTATTATAGAATTGTAAAACTTTAATAAAAGAGACCTTAGCAGTCCCCTGGGGCAGCCTCTGATGGGCCAAGTCTCTTCTGTAACTTTGCCTCACAGGTAAGCCACAGTACCACACAAGCAGACACTGCTCATACAAAAAACACTCTCCTCTGCTCTTCTTTGTATTTCCTGGCTTGTATGCTCTTGAATTGTGCATAAGGAACTAGATTTAACATAAATAGATTTCAAAAAGTTGCTTCCACAATCTGTGTAAGTCCTGTACTTCAGTCAGAGTGATTGAGAATCTAGGAAGGAAGTTCGAGGCAGGGCTCACGCGAGCTTGCATAGAACCTGGGTTAGCTAACAAGAGCAAGGTTGTTACGCATGGGCAGAGTTGTGTTCTCTGATTTGTGAGCTACAGTTATTCTAATTGATTTCTGCATATTTGTGGATAGGGATCTGCCCTCTTCCATTTATTTTTCTCTTGACAAATAGGATGTGAAATGTTGTTCCATGCCTTTCTAATTTAAATGTTGCACATGTTGAGAAGTGATCTTGCCAGCCATTTTAAGCTTGGCCGAAAACATAGCACATTGTTGTTATTAGCCTTCATCATTTGGTTAGAGCCAACATTCTGTTTGGAACTATGAAGGAGCATAAATCTTCTTTATAGGCATAACCTATTTCTGCCATAAAATAGATATGATGAGAAGGCAGAACGAAGTTTCTTCGGTGGGTTGCTTCGTTGGTCTCGTGAGGCTGACTAGGTCAGGCTTTCTAATTTTGAGAATGCTCTTGAGAAGAAAGATTTCAATTTAATTAATACATATGTATTATATACATAATATATTTTACCTTGTACAAAGTCCTGTACTGTAGGGGGGGGGGTCATAGGAAAGATTAAGATGAAGATGACAAGGTTCATGCTCTTGATTCAACTGAGTAAAAGATACTGGTAACTAATATAAGGGACTGTGTGAAAAGTATTTGTATGCAAAGACCAGAGAGCTCAGAGAAACAAAGCATTGCCTCACGATCTACATTTGGAACTATGGATGACAACTTTGAAACCATGCACATCTGATTCAGCCTGCAGACTGAATAAGCCATATGTCTCATTCACATGTGTATGTATAAATAAAAGCTAGGCTTTTATTTATTGTATTTTTGTCATACTATGTACTTTTACTCAGTAGATACTCTTCTGATAACTCCTGTCATGGAAATCTGTGAAATATTCTCGTGTTAAAAATCGGTCCAGTTATTTTGAAGTTCAGAAACCACTGTCTATGGCAATATAGTCCAAAAGAACTTGCTGTTATAATGGAACTGGTTTGTACTTTGTCCAGTACCATTAGTTACACTCAGAACTCAAGTACTTGAAATACTTGGGACAGAAAAACTGAAGTTTTTGTTCTATTTTATTTATTTTATTTTAATTTAAATTTAAGTAAAAGCCATCACGTAGGACAGGGACAGCGCATATCTGTAGTATCATTTTGTTAGTAGTTTTTTCATCCCCCTTCACCAAGCTCTCTCTGCCCTACCTACTCCTAGTTTGTTTTCAGTCTGCAAATGCAGCTGGCCACCAGGCCCACTTCTTAGTTGTTTCCATTCCTACAGGTCCATGGGGCCAAGAGAAAATGTTTAGTGAATGTATTAGCTTTCTCATTGCTGGACACAGTACCTGACACTCACAATTTAAAGGACAAAAAGTTTAATTTTGCTTATGGTTTGGGGATAATTCAGTCCAGAGTTAGCTGACTCTAAGGCAGAAATAGCATGGCAGATGTGTGTGCAGAGCAAAGCTGCGTAGTTCTTAGTGGATGTGGAACAGAACAGAGGAACACTGGCAGAAAGGAATGGGTGAGGGACCATTAGAGTACCCAAGGCCATGCCTCCATGACCACTCAGACACCCCAAAGAACATGTTCTACTAATCTGCCAGGAGTCTCTTCATACAGTGCAGTTAACATATCAGGATAAATGGTCATGGTTAGATAATTTTGAAAGCCTTGCCTAATTATAGTAACAAAAGGAATAGCAGTTTGTATTTCTCTGTCAAGATTATCTGATTCTTAGGGCCTTAAGGAGATTTCAGTATATCTGGGAAACTTGAGCTTAGTTGTTTTCATTTTTAACATGTTTCAGAATTCATACATGATCCTTATTTAAAGAGTTACTTATATGATAGGCAGGGTGGCTGTGGTCAATTTATTAGAAACTCAGGTCTGAATCTTTTTCTGGAACTCAAAAATTTTTATTTTTTGCTTGTTTAACTGATGGTTATTAAAGGTAATCAAATGATCTGTCTTCTCAATTTACTCTAAAATAATTTATACAGTTAAAAACCTTTTACAAGTTAAACAGTCTATCATTCTCATGACTGAAGATTCTTAGGCTCTCACTGGCAGTACCAGTGTACATTATGAGGACTTTTTATGAGGTACAATGTCATCAGCCAGGTATGTCTGAGCACAAAAATCTACCTTTTATATTTAAAATGTGATTTATATTCATTATTAATATAGTGCTAGTTAGGTGCTAGGTGATTGTCTGTCATTACATTTCCCAAAAGACTTTTGTCCTGCATTTTTAAATCAAGATACAGGAGGAAGGGAATAGGTTGTAGGACTGAACAAGGCAAATAACCACAAAATTCTTTTGGAACTTGTGTTTAAAGGGTCATCATCAAAATAATAAATGTCTTTTATAGACCAGTCTCAAAAGTTCATCATCTTGGTCACTTTCTTTTTCACTGAGATGCAATACCTGATACTCACAATTTAAAGGACAGATTTACTTTGGCTCATGTTTCAGCCTGTGGTCTTCTGGCCCCCATCAGGTCTAATGACAAAGGAGTAGAGCAGAGGAGATCTTGGGGGAAGCAGAGAGAGGAGGGCAGGAATTGGGGAAGGGAGAAATGCCCTTCTAAGTCATTGCGCCATTGACCTACTTCCTCCAATCAGGCTGTACCTCTGAACAGCCCATTTAGCTATAAACTCATCAGTAGACTAACCCACTGATAAGTGTCACATCTCCCTGATCAGTCATCTCCCCAACGCCCCATCTATGAACTTTTGAGGTCAGGGTGGAGGGACATCCAAATGTAACCTCAAGATTCTTTTATTGGGATCTTTCTGTCCAAGAGGGCTTTCTGTCCCAGTGTCTCCCAAGTGCTGTAACTATGTTACTCTTGCTCCTCTTTGTGTGTCTTTCTCCTACTTTCCTCCGTTTCTTGCTTTGACATAGGCTTGGCAGTTTCTTGAAATATCAGACCCAGATTTGGGGAAGTTTCTGCTGGTGAGCCAAGAAACTCCTGCTGGGCTATTCTCCCAGACCCCAAGTGTGCTGCTACAAAGAGAGGCGGCTTAAGGCAACTGGGCAATGCCCAAAGGGTATAAATCCTCAACTAGATGAGGAAGCATAGTTGTTAATAACCCCTATCTGTGTATCACCCTCTTTCATAAATTCCTCTGTCAAAACAAGCCACAGTCATTTCTGGCAGTAAAAGTTTGAATATCTTGTAGCACGTCCTTTTGTTGTGTTTTTGTTACATGTTAACTAAACACATCCCTTTTTGGTCTGTCAGTTTTTGTTATAAAGGAGTTCCTTGGGTTGTGGTGATGGCTGGCCATGGTAGTGGTGGTGGTTGTGGTGATGTGTATGTGCGTGCTCTGTTGGGGCTGTATCGGAGAAGGGAAAGGGTGAAGAATGGCACACCAGGCAACTGCTAGCAAGCAATGAGTGGATAATATTTGAAAATATAAAATACCTCTCTAAATTTGCTTTCATGTCTATAGTAAATACAAAATAATAAAAATGAAAGCTTATTCTTCCCTCAGGCCCCTAGAGGAATACCCATTTGTACCTGTTCTTGCCCTGTGCTCTTTTTCACCTTTATAGAAAAGTAGGAATGAAGAGATATAAGCTGACTGTCACCCCAAGTCTGTTTATATTTTTCCTCAAGTCCTTTAGAAAGGATCTGAAAGAACATTACAATTTAGGCTCTGTACTTTTCCCCCTCCTTGAATCTTCCTAAACATGGGCTGCCACCCTTCCTCCCTCCCTCTACATCTGAGCAGCTATGGTTGGCTCTTTGCATAGGAAGAAGTCCTACTCCTTGATCTGTAAAGAAAAACACTAATGGTCAGTGCTGGTCAATCTGAAATCATTCTTGTGCACTTGATTCAGTCATATAATTTCTAGACCTTCATGTTCCACTTTACATATTTTCATTTTGGTTATAAAATTATGTCAAATTATTTTGTCTCCTGCGTTTTTCTTTATTCTGTTTGAATCTATATTAATTTATTTGATTAGATTAACTTGGCCTGCAGGCCTCTCATCTTCAATGCAGGGAACTAGTACAAGACTAAGCATCTGTCAGCAAATGTAGAATTGCTCAATGTTTTAGTAATTGCCTTCAAATGTAGTAATGAGGTTTTAGATTTTATGAAATACTTATAAATGGTGGCTTTAAGGAAATCAGCCTATTTCAATCTTGAATTCCAAATTCCTGTGTATTAACACATCTGTCTCCTGCCATTTTTATTTCAGTACCTACTAGAAATGAAAAGCCTAATCCTACCCCCAGAACACATCCTGAAGAGAGGAGACAGCGAAGCGATAGCATATGCCTTCTTCCATCTTGCACACTGGAAGAGGGTAGAAGGGGCTTTGAATCTTTTGCATTGTACATGGGAAGGCAGTAAGTAATTTTCTTTCTTTGACATATTTTCTAAGAACATAAAAAAAGTGCTGAACTATTTTTGCCCTGAGTATTCAGGACGAATTAATGAGAATCTGCATATGTCTATTCTTGTTACCTGTGACAGCCCATTACTAAAAGTTTCTTAGGCACTCCAGTCCCAGCCATGGTAGGTATTACTGTGGTGATGCCACTGCCAAAACTCAAAAAAGCAAATTTATACAGTGGGATTAGGCCTTATACTAGGCTCTGTTACTACTTCTTGATAGCCTTTCTGGGAGTGTTGGCTAAAAGTCACAGTTATCCTGCATTGGAGCCACATTGGCCATCTAAAAGGCATGGCAGGTGTGCTTTAGAACAAGAGCAGTGGCCAGTGGGGCCTGGTGTTTGGTGAGCAGTGGGTAATTGTGGTTGGGGAAGTGCCTGGTAGATGGGTGTCAGCATAAGGCTGAATGTAGGCTCTCTACAGATGCTATCATTCTGGGGAAGGTGAGGAGGCTGTAAAGGTGGGAAACATTGTGCTGGAAACATTGTGTTATCTAGTTGGGAAGAATTAGCAGCAGCATTATGGTAGTCACTGGTGATTTTTCAGAAAGGTGAGGTCTGTGGGGTGGAGCAGTCATGAGTCAGGTAAGATTTGAGTCAAGCCATGAAGAACTAGGATAGCACCATAGCAAGGGTACTGTGTGAAGAAATGGTAAGTGATGGGAAAATGTAAATTAAGGGAAAAACCAAGACTGTGGGTCAATAGACCGACCACATGTGCATTGAAACTCTGTGTGTGTGTGTGTGTGTGTGTGTGTGTGTGTGTATATATAAACTTTAAACAGAAAAATGTAAGAAATAACAGTAAAACAGTTTCAAAACAGGCTAGCAGGAGAATAACAATAGCAAACACAATGAGTATTGTTGGATTCACAGTAGTTGTTCAGACTATAAGATATAGAAATGAAATATTGTCTAGAAAATTACTCCTACAAAACTTTGCCTTCTATGAACCAAGAGAAACCTATTGTATAACTGTCTTAACTGTCTTGTGTTTGTACATATTTTTCCTTTTTTCTTCTTTCCCCTTTCCCCCATCACAGTTTGTACTTATATAACTCTACCAATGTTAACTTAAGCAAAACAAACTCAATATGTAGGACTTTTTTCTCTCATGGAAAAACAAAATAATAAGTATTAGAATCTTCTGATAATTTTTTCCTAGTTCATCCCTGCTCTGTTTAGTCTCATAAACAAGTGTTTCTTAATCCTTTCCACTCTGTTTATCTTTTCCATTTCCATTTTCATTTTGTAATCGTCTCCTTCCTTTTCCTGCCCTTCTGTAACCCAGCAAGAAGCCAGCTTGTTGCAGGAAGGGAGGTAACAAGGCAAAGTGGGTGGAGTAAAAATAAATGAACAGAGATGGAATCCTAAGGTGATGGATAGTTTTTTTAAGTTGTTTTGAAATTTTTCTTTACACAATTAATAATGGATTCACTTACATAATTTACAGTTTATCCCCTGAAGGATGTTGATCTCATCACTGCTCCCACCCCTACCCCTCTAAGTGTAAATAACTACCAGCACCAGTGACTGTATTTAGATATGTTAAGGCATACCACACTCCACTGAGAGGGATGGTAGGTGAGAGACAACTCTCTGGCTTGATTTCTTTGTTTATAGATGTTCTATCCAAGAGGGACAAAAGAAATTTTCATTTAAACATGAAAAAGAGTCTCAAAATGCTAGACAGATTGAACATGAGAAAGCTCATCTAGTGTTAATTATTGTGAGAAAATTATATAAACAAATTGGTTTATCAAATAAGAACATGTTTGTAGATTGGCATTTTGGATACTGTAATAGAAGATACTGTAAGATTCAGCCTCATAGGAAGGACACAGAAAGGGATGAGGCAAGGGAACGATGAAGACACACCAAGCGTGACATCACCAGAAACAACTAAAACCCTGCGGGGAGTAGCTGGAAATACTGCTTCGAAATTAGTAATCTGTTAACGATAGGGGAGTTTCTGGGTCCACCTGGAAGGATAGTGAGACTGAGAGAAATGTGAAGCGACATTGGGAGCTACCAAGTCAAGCAAGCTAGTAATATTGGGAAAATTTAATTACCTCAAATTAGATTATCAGAATCCATTATTAGGATAAAAAGAAGGGATACATTTTTAGACTTAAGTCAGTGTGGTAAGCAAAGCAAATACCTATAGAAGAAGGAGACTTGGCTTTGGTCCCTCCAGATAAACAGTTCCTGTAAAAATCAAGTAGTTGTGCTCCTAGGCCAAATCAGTTACACTGACATTTGATTTTCAGTCAGAGCTGTAACATTCAGTTTTAGAAACAGAACTGTGAAGATGCCCACCATGTACCACCTAATTAATGCCAGCAACAATGAAGAGTGTCCGTACAACTGAGTTACTTACAGGAGGCTCGTATTTACATCTTTTCACTTCTTCTGCGGGCAGTGTTCTGAGTTAAGCAAGACAGAAATGGCCATCTCAATTCTCTAGAAGAAGAAACAGAATCAATGAGATGGGTGACTCATTGAAGTCTTATAGCCACCATTGATAGAGGTAGGAGGTAAATCCGTGCTCATTTTCTTCCCCAGCACAAAATAGATTAAATAGGAGAAGATCAGTCATCCCTGAAACATTTGCTTGGGCATCTGCAATGTAAATTTGTATCACTACTTACAGGCTAGGTTATACTTATTACAAGTGGTCCCTTTCTAGTGTTTAGAAAGTTCACCATTCTGTATGAAATCATTTTCTTCATTATTGACTTTCACATTGCAATATGAGGATATCAAGTAAGATACATTTTTATAAAATAAATAGTACATATATATAGCCAAAGAAAGAGACAAATACACCTGTCCTAAGTAATTATTGATGAGCTGTGGATGTGATTTTTTTTCTTCATATTTGTGCTTTTCATACTTTCTACAGTTAACCATTTATTTCCAACAAACATAAATATATACACATGTACTTAGAAAAATAATTTTTCACGACAAGTGCTTTTGGTCCTTTTAAAAAAACAAAGCTGTAGGTGAGTTGTGGCAAACCTGTGGCATGCATAGTGCATTCAGCCGTTTGTTACCATTGAAAGCTCTCAAAGTCCGCATCACTGCTGTAGGTCTTCCATGCAATTCAGAAGAAATAATTACCACCCTGACTCCAGAAAATTTACTGCAATCCTTTGACATCACTTGTAGACCAATGTCTATTCTGAATTGAGGAGAGGTTTGGAACTCTGTATTTTAAATCAGAGGACTTGGATTAGAATTTTGACTCAGTTTATACTGATATTTGTTTAACCTGTCTAATTTTTGGAAGCCCTAAGGCACTGATGATACTGAATGCCATACCCTGTCCACCCCAGGTGGGTAGCTTCAGAGTGGTTGCCACAGCTCCCAGTATTTACCTGGACTGCATAGGCCTGAGCAAAAGAGGCTGCACTTACCCAAGTGCACCACTTGGTGGCGCCTTTTGACATGGCCTGCCTCAAAATTCAGATTTTTCTCCTGAATCATTTTTTAATTCATTCTAAAATTTAAGGTCATTCCCCAACTCCCACCCAACTTCCCCTTTTCCTTAGGAAGAGAACTCAGGGAAAAACTTAATGGTACCTAATTTTACCATGTTCCATATTAAAAATGATTATTAGGTTATCTTCTGGAAGTTGTTTTTTAAGTCTTAGTTCTGTCAAAAGTGTTGATTAGGAAATAAGAAGTAGAATGGTTTGTTGGGTTTGAATTTTTGTGTTTTATTTTTCTTTTGTTGCTTTGGTTTTGATTTGAGGATTTTTTTTAGGGGTTTTTGTTTGTTTGTTTTGCCTTTTAATGAATTTATTATGTTAGAACATTAGTCATCCTGTGAAACTGAGTTTTCCATCAGTCAAGCTGAAAAAACTCCCACTTTTTTATAAAACTCCAAAGTACAGCTGATGCATAGCGGAGATTGTGTTTGAAACATATGGTAGTTAAAGAAAAAAAGAAAGAAAAGCTGAATCCTCAGCCACAAATATATCAGCATTTCAAAGGTTTCCAAAATGTTTGATTCATCACTGTCCTAGTCCCTGAAATCGCTCAATATATTCTTCAAAGTCAAGGTAATTAAGAAAAGGGAAAAGATTTAATTTATAAGATTGTATAATATGTTTCCTGGATTATTACAAAGCTCCCACCTTATCTGAATTATGCTTATTCTAAACACAGCAGCTTCTACTTCTCTTCACGTACTCACACCACTTTGAGTATAAGTTATGTATAAAAAATGGATGAAAGTCCTGTTTCAGTTGGGTCTTGTATACAATGATAATGTGCTTAATAGAGCCCTGTTTTAAATGGCTCATCTTCTGTTTTACCTGTGTTAAATACTGATGTGCCCTCAGCTCCCTCCTACCTCAATTTTTTCAAGGCTCTACTTTGGCTCTGTTTATTTTATACAGCAGTTTTGTCTGCTGACCATAACTATGAACTTTCAATTTTCTAGTTCTATATACCAGAAAGACCAATGAGCCATGGGGTAAATCACTTATCCTTTCTTTGTTTCTCTTTTTTCTCACTTGACCAACTAAGACTCTTTGTTTTACTTTTGGAGATTTTTTTCCTCCAAAGGATCCACTAAATAATGTATAAGATTTGAAGGTGGTGTTTTGAGAAAATGGCCCATTGTTGAAGCATAGGATGAGATTGTGATTCTAATTTATTCTCTTTGAACCTAAGGGAAAATGCCCCTCACTGTTAAGATGTGGTTCTTAGGGCACTTCCTCTCACCAAATCTTTCCTCCATAAATCTGGCACCTTTTGGACTACTAAAGAGAGAATCCCCCTGCCTCTCCATAGATCAAGGCTATATTTTATAATTTATGAGAAGGCAATGATCAGATAAAGTCCCTGGTCATAACTCTCATAACCCTACTAGCCAGTCTTCAGATATTGCATAGCAATGCTGCCCATCCTACTACCTAATAGAACTACCTTGCTCCCTTCATTTATTCAGTCTCCAAAACAGATCCTAATTTACATACACCTAAGTTTTGCTTGTTTCTTTTGGGTTTGTTTTTCTTCAGAAATGGGGGCCCAAACATTATCTAGGCTGGCCCCAAACTCCTGAGGTCAAGTGGTTCTTCTGCTGCAGGCCCTAGTGTAGCTACTGCAGGCAGGTGCACACCACTGCACCTGGATTCACCTGAGTTTTTAAAGAAAAATTTTCTTGATTTTGTATTAATTTATTCATTATTTTATTCAATAAAGATTTATTGAGCCCCTTCTTTGCATTAGGCTTTGTGTTCGGGACTACCAAGTATAAGACTGAGAAGCTTTGTGGCAAAGGCAAGGAGCCAGGTCCACAAACAGCTGTAGTGCAAGGCTGATGATAGTGAGTGCCAGAAAGCAGACTAGGGAATGAGATCAGAAGGAGCAACCAAAGAACATTACAACTGAAGTGCAAACTGAGGCAGGACACAGCTTCTTTCACTTCTAATAAGTAAAGAATGTGGATTATAAGCTATGCTTTTGGTTTCATTTTTTCTTAGTGTGCAGTGAAATGTCCCACAAAAGTTGGTCTTCATGGCTGTACCTTTCATTGCAGTCAAAACTAGATCATAAACTAGATCATAAAATCTGCATTTTGATGACAATTTTCTGTTTTACTATTTGCATTTCTAATTGTTAACAAACAGGCAGCATTGTTACTTACAGAATGTAACCTAATAGAAAAATAGAACCTTTAGTAGAGATGGAAGGAACATAAAGAGAAATGTAACTACATAGCCACATTGTCAGTGGACACCTTGGCCTCTGTTGGGCTTAGTTCTTTTACCAGCATTTTGAGGTCAATGGTATTCTCATGAAAGACTGGACACAGCCTAGTGACCTATCCCTCCCTCGCCTGCCTGTCAGACATGCACACGCCACCTGTCCTTTCCTTCAGTGTCTTTATCACAATGGAAACTGTTACATTTACTTTCAAGATTATTGAATCTTGTTTCCTGGCTCACAGGAGTAAGCTGGAGGAGGAGGAGGGCATGTGTGCTTTGTATCTGTTCCGTTTGTATCTGTGTTTCATAAGAAGGCATTCACATTGCAACTGGGGAGTAATTGTAAGAGGGAGAGCTGGGATTCAAACTCAGTTCTCATTATTACAAATAGTTTGTACAAAATCTTTAGAGATCCTCTTTGAAAAGGTAACATAGACAAAATGTCAAAAATTACCTTCTGTCATTGTCTGTTTAAGCGTAGGTAGAAGATTGTCAGTTTGTTCATGTATCCAGCCTTCTTCCTGTTCTTGGTTCTGGCAGTTTTCTCACCAGTACTGTGGAGTGCCTTTAGTGCAGACAGCCCTGATAGCCGAAGAACCTGGAAAATCCTTCTGGCTAGGGATAGAAGAACAGTGTCATGCCCTGGACTTATGTAGGGTGCAATTTTGGCCCAACCAAAATCAAGATAGGGGTGGGTGTGGCACACAAAGGAAAATGCCAAATTGGGATTTGTATGCCACATATTAACTCAATAGCCTAGATTATATTTTTTCCTTTACTTAAATATATGTATATACTTAATTTCTCTGAAATGTGTTTTTTCTCAAAGATTTGTAAGACTTCTATAATCATTTATAAAATAGATCTGTTTAAATAACTTTTCTATCATTCGTATTTGTACATTCAAATCAGTGTGCCCTTAATGCTTGCACTTGCACAGTTTTGGGATGCTTGGCTGATGCCATGAGGCTCTCCTGGAACAGTCACATGTCTTTGCAGTGAAAGCAACCAGGGGGTGGGAGGTGAACCTGGCAGGGCTTAGGAGAGGCCTCTTCCCCACTCCTTCCAAATCTGCCTTATCTCACACTTTGTTGGACCCTGCACAGCAGGGTGGGAAGAGGATAGAATTACAAGCAGAAATTGTATTTGCTTTTGTTTAGTGAAGCCAAAAGCCTTAATATTATTTTATGAACTCAATGTAAATGCCAACTGACGTGAGAGCGATCTTAAAAGCATCGTAAACATCTTTACAATCTTCAGAGTGGGAGGGCAATGCAGGAAATATATATTATTTTTAATTGAATGTCATCAATATCTCTACCTTCTTCAAAAAAAACAAGAACCAATTAGAAGAAGAAAAAACTATATTGACGTACAAAATTCTTTATATTTGATAAATACTGGAGAAAAAATTTAGTGTTTGACTGAAAAGATACTAACCAACCATAAGATTTCTATGGTTAAACACCCTTAATATCTTGCACTTCTATATTTCATTTAAAAAGTTGTTCCTTCAAGTGCAGACCTGCTTTAATTTTGAATAAAATTGAGGATTCAAATTTATAATCTCTTCAAAAATTGAAGTTTTATGTATATCACATGAACTTGAATGGATTCTTGAACTAATAGAAACCTGGTTACACATGGAGAATCTAAATTAAAAAACAACCAACTTCCATGCATATTTTCCACATTTTTTGGATGCTTTCAAAGCAGCCATCATTTATGGAAAATGGTTTTACAATTCAGCCAATCTGTAGTTTAAAAGCAAAATCAGTGCTTTCCAATGTATGCTATAAAATAACTAAAAAATGGTTTTTGTTTTTGGTGGGGTTTTTGATTTTGGTTTTGGTTTTTGGGTTTTGTTTTGTTTCCTTTGGTGGTGGTTATTAGTTTTCATTCTCTTGAAAGTGTGATTCTATTGAGAGAGATATTTGTTGGTTCCTTCCAGTGATCTCTGTGTATTACCAACCTAAGAAGGAATTCTTTTCTTGCTTGTCCTACCGGGCAAAAGTCATCTTTGCATGAAGGAAAAGGTCTTATTGAACTAGAGTGAGCCTTTCATTTTAAGAAGAGTTTAAGTCAGGAGTGTTTTTAATGTTTTAATCTCTGTTTAAGAGGTTTGTGTTACGAGAGGAAAATTGATATCATTTTTACCTCAGCAAACTGCCAGCAAACTGGCTCTGCTCTAATCCCACATTTATGGTGATTTATATTCTTCGTGGCAATGCACTGTAACCTCAGAGTGATACCACTGTGGTGCAGATTGACTGCATTCCAAATGCTGGAATCACATACATAATGTTTTTACTTTTAAATAATATTCAGACACCAGAATAAATACCATATGTGCACTGATGCTGGTTACAATGGGACCTTGTCATTTCTTGTGAAGGAGAACATTTTCTTTGTTTCTGATTCCTGTTTGAAATAAGGGTGTAAAAAATAAATATGTACATTGCATTTTAAGGAACCCTTGGTAATTACACAGCTGAGGTTGCAGCTACTGTTTCTTAAAATGTATCACTTAAAAATATTGCTATGTTGCTACCGTCCCTCACTGATACACAAGAAAGTAAGGATTGTTATCTGACATTCCCAATGTAAGAATCTTTTGGCTTTCATGTTCTCTATCTGCAGTGTGCTGTAGTTAAAGGACATCTGTTGGAGAAAAATTGCCTCTGTGAACACTGTTCATAGGAACAGTGAGACTAACATGCTGATGACATTGTAAAAGGGAGAATAACACACTTGATAATGCAAAGGGATGGATTGATTGGAAAACCATAATTCAGTGTGAGCCTTAATGTCATCTGATGCCACAAAAGCAGAATTTAGGTGACCTGACATCATCAAAATACAGATAACTAATCTCCCCACATTCATTTTTCCCATATGATATTAAAGATATAAAGGTTTCATAAAGTTTAGAAATACCTCTCTAGTCATATATGTTTAGACTTTTGTTTTTATCCATCTTGGTTAGAATTCTAATCTATTTAGACATTTTTTAAATACACATGGTAGAATGCTTTTCATATTTGTGTATCTATAATAAACTCCAATAAGTCAATCCACGTTTATATTTCTTAGGAAAACATTTCTATCCAAGTTTGTGTTATTACCATTGGATGAACTATATTGAATTAGTGCTTATAATTATAAAAATGATGAGATCCTAGGCATTGACATTGATGGCTTCCTTACCAATCTGCATCTTTGTCCCCACCCAGTTTTGTGAGGTTTGTTCAGAATATATAATAGGAAATTAATGTGTAAATAATATATCATAATTGTATCTCTGACATTTTATCAGGCCCATGACTCAGAGTTTGCCTCTCTTAGAAGAGTGTTCCCTGTTTTAAAATGCTCAAAAGTCACTTTTTGAAATTGGGAAATTATAAGGCAACATGAAATCTCTAATAAATTGTCTCTCCTTTTCAGCTTTTCGAATGATCCCTTATCCTTTGGAAAAGGGACACCTATTTTATCCATACCCGATATGCACAGAAACAGCAGACCGGGAGCTGCTTCCCTGTAAGTTCCAGCTCTCTGCAGTCCTTTCTTCAGGCAGGAAGGGTGGCGTGACTAAAGGTGGGGACGGGAAGAAGTGGAATGATAAATGTTTATAATGTTCTTTGTCTTTTATTACTTTTCTCCCAGCCCTGTCCTTATTTGATAGCATGTGTATTAAAGTGAATTATGTGAGTAGGTTGGGCTTCCTGCTCTGCTGTCTCTCCACATTCATCAAAGAAAAGGTACCAGAGGACTGGAATTTAGACGGGGCATCATGTGTAGATTGGCCTAAACATAGAGAACCCCAGTGCAGGGCTTATGCTCGCTATGCTACTGCTGACAGTGGAGGGGTCTCTCCCGAGGCTCTCCAGCAAGCCCTACCAGGTCTGCACGGACTGGAGGTTAGACAGGAACTGCTGACTTCAGAGGAAGCTACAGATGAGTCATGGATGGCAAAGCAGCACCAGGACACTGGTATCACTGCCAGAGGCAGAGTCCTGGGGCAGGGTGGTGTGCTGTGCATGGTGATACAGTGCTTTTGGCCAAGGGATTTCCCGTGAACATCTTGTGGATTTTCTAGTTAGCTGGCAAACATGTGCAGAGCACACGTGCAGCTCAGCACTGTATAAAGCCCAGAAAAGGAAACCCTGCCATCTAGTACCTTATAGGCCAGCAGTCTAATGGCCCACACCACATGTGGAAAGTATTATTTTGGCTTATTGTAATACAACATTGTTTTGACCATTTTGCCTAAATAGTTATTATCCAATCATAGTGTGTACAAGGATCATGTCCAGGCTCTTCATGTGGTCGTGACTTAGAACATATTTTTCTCCTTCAGATAATAAGCTCCAAATTTTGGCTCTTCTCTCTTCCCTGTTCTCTCTTGCCACCCTCTCCTATTTTATCAGCCCCAGTTAAGTCAATATTTCACAGCCACAATATATAAATGTATAACATTATCTCCCCCCTCCCTGACTTTGAGGAACTGTGCGCATAGCATCATTGAGCCAATCTCCAATACGGTAGGGTCTGGGTCAAAGCTAAGTTGCTGTTGTCAAGGTGAGGTAGCAGGAGGTACCTTACTTATTTCCTTTCTAGCCAGAACCAACATGAGATTTGTTCCTTAGGAAACTGGGAAATCTCAGCAATGTGTTCCTCACTATCTAAGTTTTATCGTAGAAAAGATCTGGTTCCTCACATGACATTAGATTTGACTTCAGCAACCCCTGCCGTGGCCCATAGTTTACTTTTTGACTCCCCCTTCAGGGAGATCCTGCTCAATTTTCTGTTGAGCAGTCTTCTGAAAAGTACAATGTTTTTAAATGTTTTAATTGAGTCCAATTAAGTTTCCATGGTGATAGATTAACTATTAGAACAAGATTACAGTTCTTAAAACTTTATAGGGATAATCTTTATAAGCCTGAAATAGAAAATTATAGTTCAGAATATATATTTATTTAGTTGAATGTTATGGTCCAAGTCTGATCTTTCTCCAAAATATTTTTTGAGTGTGGGTTTTGAGACTGAGATGAATAAGGCTGGCTATTTTAGATGCTACCTATATTTTTTACATTAAATGTATAACTGTTGCTGTGTTACACACGAGCGCATGTCCACCATGTGCTTGAATCTCAGCAGGTTGGTTTACCTGGTGGACAGGCTTCTTCTGTGTGTCCCTCCCTGATCCTCTCTCCTCTCACTGTGGGTTACAGTCCTGAATAACAAGAGTTTAATGATTAAGGAAAGGTCTTTGGCTCTTGTGTTTTCTGAGTCTGGATTATTCAAGTGATTAGAGTATCAATATTGTTCACCTGGCATTTTAAAGCCTCTTCTGCTACTCCCCAGGCAGTTGGTTCTTCCTCCTCTGTGCAAGGAACTCGCACCATCCTGGTCATCACTTCCATCACCCACACGGTCATGGGCAGTCATTTCTCCTGGTTTTTGTATCATAGCTGTTTGGTTTTCTCAAACCAATGTTTAAGGTTATAAAAGACACTCTAAAGAACACTAGTTTAGCTTTTTTTTTTCTTCTTCCGGTGATTGTTGTAAGTATATTCATCATGAAGAGTCTCTTATGCTTGTGCCAGATAACCCTACAGCCTTGACCCTCACCCCTTGCAGGTTGAATAGGCCAGTGTGTGAGGTCCTGGCTGGATGTCTATCAGGGTAGCACCCTTCACTGACACACTTAGTGTGTGCCCGGAAAAAATACAAGATAAACTAATATCGCTTCATAATAATTTTAAAAATACAGGAAGGTAAAAATGTAGGCAAGATTTTTTTTCAATATACTTGATTTTTAATTTTCCAGGTTTTATACAGTGAGCATATATTTTGTAAATTTTTTGGTTTTGTGTTCACTTTTGAGAAAGGAGTACTATATATTAGACATAGATTGTGCTATTATTCCTGCCCAGAAATTTCCAAATTAACTTTCTCCAGCTAGAGTGGAGCAGATTTGTAGCCAAAGGCAGTGTCTTATGTGGGCTATGGTTTGTCAAGTGTTCATCCCATTATATTACCATTCTACCATACTGAGATTTCCCCAAGGATGCTTTTCACTCCAGCCCTAATGTGTTCATTTGGTCTCCTCTACAGCGTTCCATGAAGTCTCAGTTTACCCAAAAAAGGAGCTTCCCTTCTTTATTCTCTTTACTGCTGGATTGTGTTCCTTCACAGCCATGTTGGCTCTCCTGACACATCAGTTCCCAGAACTTATGGGGGTCTTCGCAAAAGCTGTGAGTATCTGCCAAGAGGGTGGTCTCGGAATGAACGGGGAAAGTAGCATGAGAGAAATGGGAGTCTGTCATGCAGTAATGGTTACAAGGCTTCAGAGATCATTTGCTCGCTGTTTAATTCTTATCATCATCAGTACAATGAAGGAATTAAGGGTCAAATGAAAAAGTACAGGTTGTTAATGCATGCCTTGCCTGGTTTCACAAAACAGATTCCTGGCATGTTTCTAAAAGTGCATGAGGTTCAGAAGGATGAAATAATTAGAGAATTCTAGCAGGTGAGAAATGAGTGGGAAATTACTAAGTTTTGTGTATTGAATGACATTATTGCTAATCTTTCCTTCAGGAAGGATGAGGTTTACATTTCCAAAGATTATTTAAATGGTACAAACCCTTGGCTTGTTTGGAGAATGAACTGTGAGAAGTCACAAAAGCTTGTATTATTTAAGACATTTCTTGACATGACATGTAAATATAAGGCAGTTTATTAAGTAAGAGTCTTTAAAGAAAGGTGTGTAGAATCTTAATAAAGCCATCTGCACTGACAGCCAAAAACTTGTTTCCTTGTTGTAAGTTGATCATTTTAGCCTGCTCATGTAGTAAGGATAAGTTTCCTGATTTTGCCACAGATAGGTTTCCAACAAAAGGAAGGAAAAGAATATCAGTTGTTTCCCTGGAACTCCATTCAGATTTCAAGGCAAGTGGGATCAGAAAGGATAACTTCTAACCTGGCTGGGTTGATTTAATCCCTTTCCAGATGATTGACATTTTCTGCTCGGCAGAGTTCAGGGACTGGAATTGCAAGAGCATTTTCATGCGTGTTGAAGATGAACTGGAAATCCCACCGGCACCTCAGTCTCAACATTTCCAAAACTGAACTCATCACCCTTCCTCCCTCACCACCAAAACTGCTCTTCCTCCTGTATTCCTGACCTCCGCCAGTGGTCCTGCCATCCACCCAGTCCCTCAAGCCAGAAACTTGGCAGCCCTCCCAAACTTTTTTTTTCTTTCTTACTCCCTGCATCCTATCTGGTTCAGCCTTCACACTGTTGTCAGTTCTAACCTCCTGAGCAAGTAGGCATTTGGTCAGTGTGACTTACCTCTCTCCCTTCTGTCCTCACAGCGTCTGTCTTAGTTTAGGTCCTCATGATTTCTGGCCTGAACTCCTGTAATTGTCTTAAGTGAGCTCCTTTTTTACAATCATCTCCTCTGCTGATGTTTCTTTAATACTGACACAAGAATGATCCCAAAATTGCCGACCTAAGCATGTCACTTCCCTGCTTGAATTTTTCCACTGGTTTCTCAGCTGCTTCAGGATACAGTTCCAGTACTTTAGCATGATGTGTAGGGCCTTTTACTGTCTGTCCCTGGCTTAACTCTTCAGGAAACTTCTCTTTTCCAACTCTTGCCCAAACCCTGCTCTTCAGCCACAGATGTTTGCACATCTCAGTGCCTTTGCACGTACTCTTTTGCTCTACTGGAAAGCCCTTCACCATTACCACCCCACTTGTGCACTCTACTAATGCCTCTTTGTTCTTCTGTACTCAGCTTTCTTTAAGTTTCTCTGAAACTGAGTGAGGTATCCCTCCTCTATGATTCCACAGTATTCCACAAATACCTATATAAACACATTTGTTGTTCTATATAATTGTTGGAAAAGTGTCCCCTTTTAGAATGTAAGCTCCTTGAGAGCAGGACTGTGTCTTCCTTATCTCTGTATCCCCAAAACTTTGCACAGTGCCTTGCACATAGTAGGTTTTCAATAAATGTTTATTAAATGAATAAACAGTAGTGGTCTCTGCAGAAAGAATTGATGTAGAAATCAGATGCTGCTTAACATTTCTTCCCTTCCTTTATACTGATAAGCATAGGCTTAACACTGATAAGGGACCCTAAACAAAGTACCTTCCATGTAACTGGATGGAGGTGCACTCACCTTGAATACTTTTAGCCATGGGGAACTCATCTATTTAACATCAAGCCTATTTCATTGTTGAATCATTCCTAATTTACCATACTAAAGTCTGTCTTGCTTTAATTCCCTTTTATTATTTCCATTCTCTCCAAGTACACCAAATAGGTCTGTTTCCTTGTGCAGATTTTTAGGGTTGCTCATTTGTTCATGGCCACTTTAACATCTCACTACTTACTGTTTCCTCCAGGAAGAATATCCTATGTTTCCTTAAGTCTTCTTTGTTTGAGCAAAGATGCTGTAGGTTTCTGAATCCATGTCATTCAAGTTGCCACATTCGATATTCCTTAATCTATAGACCTACACTGTTAAGTGTTTGCTTCTCTGTAGCTACCCTTTCAGAAAAAGTTGTCAAAACTCTGAAAAGATTGGAGTGCAACTTAGTAAAATATAAAATAAGATTATACTTAGAGCAGTAGACAATTATTGTTCTTCCTTTTATGTTTCTCTCTTTAACATCTTAAAAACACATTTATAAAAGTATCTCATTGGTCCACTGTTCATCAGTAAAATAGCAAATAGCATTTGGTGGCAGTTTTGGACCAGTACAGAAATTCACTTTGCCACACCACCCAAGTTCAGAATCTTGATTTACTACCCAGTAGTCTCTGTTTTTAACGACCCCACTAGATCCTGTGTATAGAAATTGAGGATCACGTCTTCTTCCAAAGATGGTATCATAAAAAACGAAACTTTTGAGCAACCATTTAATGCTGCATACTGGGCTGTCACTGTTGTTCAGGCCAAAGCTTCCCAGGAATCAGTGAGTTCAGCTTGGCTATACTGGAGAATCATAAAGAGAACTTGAAAAGTACTGATTCCCCCCTCCCCCGCACACACACACACACGCTCCTGCTTAATGACTGGGAAGTGACATGGACGTCTGAATTGTCGGATGCTCCCAGGGTACTTGAGTGTGCAGCTAGACATGAGAACTACAGAGCACAATGAAGCTGACCACTTCAGGCTCTTGTAAACAGCAAGAGGACTGAAAGGGGTAGGGAAGTAAATAGAATATGCCTGGGCATTTTCTTAGAAAGATTGCTTGCACATTAGTCCCTACAGAATACTAGAGGGCTAAGTTCATTATGGGTATTAGACAAGAAATCATGTTCTTCATTTAAGTTTCCAAAGCTTTGGTATTGATTTGAGGATCAAATGATTGAATAAGGTATAAATCTGCCTTTCCAGTCCTCATGTGTTATACACCACTCAAGTGTGGTGGTTTGGTCACTTCCCTATTGTTTTCAAACGTAGTTTTATTAAATTTGCTTTTAAACCTCTGCCGGGAGAACAGTCACAGGTCCAGCAGCTTCAAAACGTCTGGCAGACTGGGGTGAGGGGCTTGGAAGACAGATGGCCTGAATGAGACAAGTTCCCTCTCCCTCCCTTCTCCACATCTTCACCCTGGTCACTCCTCAGCCCCACTCACATCCCCACAGGTTATCACTGCTGCCCTATAGGCTGCCTGCAGCCATTTGCAGCTTGTGAAAGTGATTTTCTCAGCCATCTCCTAAGATAATGGCCCTGGTATAATGACTGTTAGCAGATGCAGAGAGATTGCACTGCCACCCGCCAGGCTACACAGCTTGGGAACTCTCCAGTGTGTTTACACAGTGACTTGCAGCCAGTAAGAAAGCTGGAAGCCAAGAGTGAGCCACTGGGAAACAGGAGAGGAGAGGTTTCAACTGGCTTTTCCCCCTAATCTAATCTACCTCAATGACTTAGGGACTAACTCTTCCTAGAATGTTTGGTTACCAAGATAAGGTTGCTCATATAAATAAGTTATAAGTTATCATTGCAAACCCAGCTCCTCACAGAATGTGAGAAGGTCACTATTCTGACCCTTCTGCTCTCAAGGGTCGTGTCTTTCCTCCTCTGGTCTCTCTCCTTCCCTTAGACTGAGCTCCCTGACTTCTGACTCATCTTCATTTATAGGCCCCCACCTCTTTGAAGTCTGATATTGATTATAGTGAGATGTCAATTGTCTGCTCACAGTAGGGCACCTGGAACTGATTCAGATAAGCAGAGGCTGTTTCTAATGGTAATGAAGCATGGTGGGAGCCATGACCTTCTAAGTGATGGTGTTTCAGGAAAAGGAGGAGTGAGCCATTGAAGTGTCACTCTCTCTTTTTTATTAGTTCTGTTGCTTTTTCTCACCCAGAACACTGATTGAATTATGGGGCATTTTGGTTAAAAATTTAACTGTGGACCTCTGCCTTCTGGACAGAAATTTTAGACATTGAGATAGATGGGCTGTTCCAGGTTGCCTGCTTTTGCTCATCCAGTCTTAACTTTTCAGGCAATAAATTTCCTAAGTCTAGATGTGAAACTGCTATTTCTCTTTGGGCAGAGGTTAGGGCTCTGGACCAAAAGCATTGATTAATTTTCAACCATCTAAAGAAATACAACTGAGCATCTCTTAGCATTCTGTTGAGCAAGACATGCTCCCCTAAACTTTTAAAAATACTTCCTGATGAAAGCCACTGACCTTGATCTGGTTGCTAAGTGAAGTGGCTAATGGCTTCCAAGGTCTCTGCACAATCTGCTTCTTCCTTGTGAATGTGGAATAGGAAGGAGGATGTGGGAAGCTATGCTAAGGAGGAAGATGGCTTACTACTAAAGTGGCACATTCCCACAGTTTGAGTTCCATCAGAGAGTAACTCAGGCTGTCTGAAACAAAGTTCAAGGAAGCCTTTCTCAGTTATCTCAAGGATGGAACATTCTAGATGTGAGGGAGAGAAATAAATTGTCACATACACCAGAGCCATTGGGGCTTCATTCAGTCATGGAACCTTGTTGAGAAGTCCAGGCATAGTCAGGAGGGAAAAGGCCATTGCATTTTACTGTGCAGAGCAAGGACAGAGGCAGTTAGGGACATCTGACACAGGAAAGCTGTCCTCCTAACTTTCGAAAGACTGCTTTTGTGCTTTTTTATCCAACTTGGGTCTGTGATGAAACCAAAGCAAACAAACCCAAGTTTTTATTTTGAACCAACTTAGTAACATCTCTCTTCATTTTATGCCTCAAACCAAATCTCCCTGGTGCCCCATTTTAGTGTATATAGACTTCGAGTGATGGCTTTCATGTAGTTGCACAGGCTCCTGCTAATATTTAACAGTTCCTTTCCCACCTCAGAACATCAGCAATTCTAAATCTGGTTCTAGTCAAGTCTTTAAGATATGATAACCACCAACTGTATCATCTTGTTTATTGAGCCCCATCTTCCAACACCTATCAGACTCTTCGGTTTATCCAGACCACTTTAGCTCTTAGCTAAGCTTATGGTATTACGTTGGTTTAATGCAATCAGTAGACTTGTTCCATGCTGTAGCACAATCCTCTTATAACTAGGATTGTGCTACAGCTTTCTGAGGGCGCATGGTCACTAGTTACTCGCAATGCGTTCCAACTGTACTCATGCTGCCACTAGTCCAGGTCTAACCTGAAAAGGGTGGAAAGCCCATCCTACATTGTAAGCATCACAAGTGTTCTGTGTATTCAACAAAGGAGAGTTTTAGGTTATCAGAAACTGCCTAAATCTGACACCCACTTAAGGAAAGAACCATCCCACCTTTGCTCAAGTACTAACATGGATGGCTATTTCCTAGCTGCAAATGTAGCTTGGTATTCAGGGCCAATATCGCTCAGTTTTTGTTTTTTTGGGGGCACTGGGAACTGAACTCAGGACCTCGCACTTGCCAGGCTGCTGCTGCGCCACTAAGCTAAATCCCTGGCCCCGCTCAGTACTGTTTTAGCCACACTTGAACCATATTCCAGCTGAACTGAACTATTTACTATCTTCTGGCCATGACTGTTACTTTCTCATTTCTATTGTGGCTGTTTGTTGGTCCTGGAGGGCCCTTTCTGCTCATATTTCTGTCCTTAGCCCTGGAGGTCATACTTCTGTTCATTTCTATCTTTTCATACTCCAGCCATCCACTGGAGTCTGTTTTAGCTGACTCTCTTTACAAAGGTTTTCCTCATCCTTTCAAAAAATTGTGTTCCCTCCCTGTGCTGAACCCTCCTGGCACTTTTCTCGGGGCTTCAATTCTGGTTGCTCTCCTAGCCTATTTGATTATTATTTTTCTCTGTCTACATCTTACTGGCTTTGCTCCCACCCCCACTAAACATCAAGCCTCCTGACAGTGAGAGCTTTGTTGTATCCCCCATTATGTCTCACCTAGCACTTAAGTGTTTTACTGAGCCAGTATATTCGGTAGATACATAGACAGATTGGAAAACTATCTTGAGTTTTCTTTCTATAAATATCACACTTGATGATCCCTCTACAGTGTGTCACAGGTCTTCCCAGTGGGGAGAAGACAAAGGGAGATCCTGAAGTCGATGAGCTTGGGACCCTTGCCCACCACACACCCTGAAGACCCACACCCCGTAGCCCACCTGACCAAGAAAGGAGCCTGTTTTACTTCACTGAATACACTATGTGCTAAACTTGTTTGCCCTCAGGATCACATTTTCCCTGTGCATGTGTACTCACACTCTACACTTCACTTTTACTGGAAAGTCTCTGTGGTACAGATGGTGCCATGCTGTGGACAGGAGATTAGGCCAAGGGCTCCACAGTAAAAAATTGAGGTGCTGAATGCACTAGCAACCCAATATTTGGTCCTAAGTAGACAAAGGACGAGGGAACCATCCACATGCCCCTCTCCTCTCTGACAGGGACAGTGCATCTCTTCTGCCAGATGCTGGCTGGTTCATAGAAAGAAGCTGATTCTTCCCCAGAATGTAATCAAAATGAATTTAAGATTACAAAATAGGTCCCAAAGATCCACTCAGAAGCATTCTGCTTCAACAAGGACGAGGCCTCCATGGAGTAGCCTGTTTGCTGTCTTCTCCCAGGTTCCTGGGATGCTTGCTACCACCTAGTCTTTGAGAGAGGAGCCCAGAGCAGTGCAGGTGTTTGGGAGCAGCAGGATCCCAAAGCAATCCACATATGACAAACTGGACTTTTAAAAAAGTGAGTTCTACTCCCAGCTAGATGAACAGGTGTTCTAAGTTATCACTGTTGTCTAACTTTGACCCACTTGCTATGCATCTTTCATTCGTGTCTGATGACACTCCTCATCTGCAATGGCAGCTATGAATCTCAGAGGCTAGTAGGAACCTCAGAACTGTGTCAGATGCGCTCCCCTTATCCGCCAGTGTTGGGAGCAGGGCTGGGCTGCAGGTAGACTGGTCTGATGTTCCCTGCAAACAAGAAGGTGCCCGCAGCCTTGTGCAGCCTTATAGGGTACAGGCATGGTTGGAGAGATACAATTTATAGTGTTGAACATTGTCTCTACTGACATCACTGTCTTTCTGATTTCTTTGCAGTTCCTCAGCACTTTGTTTGCCCCCTTAAACTTTGTCATGGAGAAGGTGGAAAGCATCCTCCCATCCAGTCTGTGGCACCAGCTGACACGGATCTGAGGGGAGCCCAGCGCCCCTCACTCTCCTCCCCCGAGCTGGCTGCCACTGTCTCTTCTGTGCCAACTCCTCATGGACCGCAAGACAGCATGACTTTGAAAAAGGGAAGGCATCTTGAGATTTTAAAATGTTCATGGACTCTCTGTTCCGTATTAAAAGCTGTTTTTGTTGTACAAAATTTATTGATGTTCTGTTCTATTTTATTTCGCCTCCAGAAAAGAAAAAAAAGTCAAAAATAAACTTTTGTGTATTGCAGCAACCAGTTGTGTCTTTATGTATCTTCCTTCCAACCCTAAAAATGTTGTTCCTAAGAAACCTATGGTTCACATTAACTCCCTAGGGACCCAGGCTGCTGAACACCATGCTGTGGTTTTCTTTGCTGAAGTTGTCTCAGCAGGCCATTAGCAGCCTCACAGTTGGTGGCCTGGAAAATAGAATCTCACAAGTACCAACTCCAAATCAGGGATCTTCACAGACCAGATGCATGAGTGTGCAGGCACACACACACATGCACTGAGCTTCCAAGGTGAATGTCAGGAAGCATGAGTGCAAAACATGTGCCTACCAGGTTGTTCCATCTCAGGCTCTACCTACTGAACGAACAGTACTCAACTCTGCAGTTCCAGGAACCCTTTTTCTTTGCTGTTTGAAAAGTGAGAAGAAAACTTCTGATGAGAAGCTACAGACCCATCAGTAACTATAGAACCCACCTTCTTTACCCCCATTGCCCTTTTAAAAATGTTTTCCCATCAAGATATGTTTTATTTTTATTGTGTTTGGATGCTTGATGCTTTAATGTTAGCATTCTTTGCGTATTTTAGTGATCTGAACCAAAACGATCATTTGTCCTCACCACCTTTAAAAGCCTTCCACATGGCTCATACCTTGCAGGGCATCTGGCTTTACTTAAGCAAAAGAAGAAAAATAAACAAACTTGAATCCTCTATCTGAAGTGAAAAGTACTTCTATTTAAAATCTCAATCCAGTGCTTTAAAACAGGACTGTCTTTTACATAGTTTGTTTTCCTTTTTCTTTAGAATCCTAAATCTTTCCTACCCATGCTAAAGCAGGTGGTATGCAGGCGAAGCCCCAACCACTCTGCTTCCTAGCCAGACTGTGCTGTCTCCTGGGCTTCATCCAAGAGCAGCCAGGTGGGCAGGTAATGCTTAGGAGCACCACAGTTTCTCATGCTTTTGGCAAACTTTCTTTGTACCTACTTTGTGCAGAGCTGTGATGGGAACATACAGCCGTCTTCTGCTCTTAAAGGAATCCGTAAGAGGTTGACCCCGTGTACACACCAGTGGGGTTATTCTTGGGTGCAGGGGCCATGTCTGCCTGTTGACCTCTACCCATTCTTAACCACACAACTCTTTGACATAGAGTGGATACTTAAATGATTTGATTAAGGAATTGGTACAGTGCATAAAAGTACAAATAAAGCTTTATGTATGTTAGAAGAGAAAGATTGGTTCAAACTCAGAAGGATTAGGGAAAGCTTAGAACTGTAATATAGAGCTTAAAGAAAAATTCTTTGGTTTAATAGAGAGAAAACCAAAGATTTTGGCCTGCTTGAGTTAGGACTGCAGACTGGTAAGTCCTGAATGAAAAGTTTAGGAGCTACAGGGAGTAGGCACATGGAGATGACCCACAGCAAGTAATCAGACTTTCCAAGTTGCAGGAAATGCAGCAAAGAATTGTAAGATAAAGATTTAAGTGTGCTTAGGGAAGTTAATGATTAAGGTATTAGAGCAACTTCATAGAGAGGGGAGGCAAAAGTTACACATCTGCCTTTCAGAGGTAGTGAGGTAAAATGGGAGCAGTTCAGGGAGAAAAAAGATGGCAACAGGATAAAGACAGAGGCACAAGTGAGAGGAAATGAGTCCCTGGGCCAAAAGAAGAGCTATCTGGGGGAGGAGAAAGGAGCATCTCTGGAATTAAGGAAAGCAAATTATGTGAATTTACTAGATCTTTGCTCAGTATTTCAGAGTCATTCAGGGAAGGCTGTAACCCACTTCTCCTTTTTTCTACTTCCTTCTCAACTCTTTACCCAACTCCTAAGCTCAATCAGGGCTCACTCTTTCAGTCCTGGTCTCCCAGGGACTCAACCCAAGTAGATTACTGTTCTCCAGCTCTGCCTCAAAGCACATCCATTTAGAACCACCTCTTAAATTTTTATGAAAGTCTGCAGAAAGGCCCAGCTGGAGCAACCAAAGCAACAGTACTCACTTTTAAGATGATCACTGTTGTATAGTGATCACATTCCTTGTCCAAGATCCCGGGTTCCTGACCCTTCATGGAGATGGCAACTAGAATCCAAGCTGTGTTCTGCCTTCTGCCATTGTTTCTATGTGAGGACGTGTCTAAGTGTATCCTGGTGAGTTTTTCTCTATGAAGACCCTTACTCTCAACTTCTTTTATCAATGCTCATCTGTACCTAAAGTCATTAAGCTTTTACAAAAGAATTGGTGAGCCTTCCATATTCTCATATGACCTTTAGTAAATACTGATACTGTCTGCTTTTAGAGAGTCAGGCAAACTCAAACATGAATCCTCAAATTGTAGTGCTTTGTTAATGGTAGATTTTTTTTCTTTACTTTTGTTACTATATGCTATAATAATTGGCCTATCACTTCTTACTCAGTTGAGCTAACATTTTTCTAGGAAACATTTTCTCTAGGCATTCACATGTGTTGCCACAAAGTAAGATGGATATACAATTTATATATCTAATCATCTCTGTGTTTGTTGTGTATCTCTTTTTTCATTTCTAATCCCATATATTTTTGCTGTCTCCCACTTTTCCGTTGTTAATCAACATCAGAAGATTTATTCTTTCAAAGAAACTTGATTTTTATTTATTAATTTATTCAACCATTACTTGTATATTTTATTGTTTTTGGCTTCTATTTGTTATCCCTTTTCTCTTATTCATAAGAATTATAATTTTTAAAATTTCCCTAATGAGTATTTGGTTCAGTTTATTTTGAAGAGAATGTACATATAAATGGTTATAAACTTTTCTCTCTATAGCTTTGTCATTTGGTACATTTTGCTATGAACTGTTCTTTTAGATTTTCTAGAAATTTGCTTTGTTTTCCTCTTATCCAGGAATGATCACTTTTGGATTTTTTGTGCATTTCCTGATAATTAGTTCTTCCTTACCGTTGCAAATGATTTTTTTGTTAACAGCACTGGGTATTAAAGCCAGAGCCTTGAGCTTGCCTGGGCAAGCCCTCTACCATTGGGCCACAACACAACCCTTTTTATTTTTCTTATTTTGAGACAAGAGTCTGGCTAAGTTGCTCAGGTTAGCCTCAAACTCATGACCTGCAAGGAATTAATTTTTAATGTTGTTCTGCAAAATCTAATGAGAAAATCATATTATAGCAATACTTTATACCTACAGGCTGTTTCTACTATTTCTAAGTAAGCTTTGATCCCACTTTTCCTATTTTTATCCCTCTTTTCATATTTTCTCAATTCATCTTTTTGGGCGGGGGGTATAGCTCAGTGGCACAGTGCCTGCCTGGCAAGTGCCAGGCCCTAAGTTCGATTCATGGTACCAAAAAATACAATTTCATCTTTTCCTCAGTGTGAACTCTGGGGACAATGTTTGAGTTCTTTCCACCAGTTTTGCTCCTGTTCTTCTCCTCGTTCTCTGACCACGCACTTCACCAAGCTGAACCAAAACTGTACTCTGATTCCCGGTGAGCTGAGCAGACTCAAGCTCAGTAAGTGCTGAAAAGTAGAACAGAGCGAGCCATCAGCCATTCCCGTCCGGTATGTGGCTTCTGCCCTGCAGCAGGGACAGCTCCAGCTGGTCTTACTTGAAGTGGAAATTTTTAGAGGGGGAGAAGTGGAGAGGTCTAGATGTGAAGGAACTAGTCTTGTGGTTCTGGCTTCTGAGGGTTGGAACCGTGGAGGCTGAACAGACAAGAACTAGTTGAAATGGAAATGTCTGAGCAGAGGTGGCCCTGAAAAGGCTGGCCCTTTCTTAGGCATGTTCTAGAAAGTCACAATGGGCTGGGGGCAAAGATTATCTTCAGGTCACTTCCCTTATCTCCATTAGAATAGTATCTAAAATTCTCCAGCAGGAGCAAATAATACAAGCACGTTCTGGTACCCTTTTGCTTCAGCTTGTCTTCTCTTTTGTTCACTTCGAGTCAGTTCCACAGGGCCTCACAGCCTCAGCCTTCAACCTTGAGTGTGAACGTGATCATTCTTGGGAAGAAACTGCAAATTTGAAAGCTTCAACTAAACATCCTGAAAAGGCAAGTGAGCCTCAAAGGTTGTGTGTTTGCTGGGAAGGAGGTAGAGATTTACAGTTTTTCAGAGTGTACAAGGAACATTATTCTTTAAAACTTTTTTTTTTGAACCACTTGCTTTTAGCTCTGAGCCCCCTCACACCAAGCTGTCAAGAAACTTCATCTCAGTCATGAGCAAAGTGCGTCTATCTTCAACAAGCTCATGTCCCGGTTGCTTCTGGACAGTGTCAAATTTTTCACTGTCCTCAACTATCTAGCTCTGTGGCATGCATAGGCCACCAGATCGCAGAGTCTTCTGGGTCAGATTCCCCCACCTCCCAGTTGTTGCCCTGCCACCCTTTCTGATGTCTGGGTGCTGCCTTTTAGCTCCTGCAGCTTCCCAGCTGGACACCCAAGATATCCCTTCAGTGGGGAGAGACCCCTCCAACTACAAGGTCTGGAAAGGCTCCTTCTGCCTTTCTGCCTTACAGCTTCCTGGGACAAAGCACTGCTGATGCTAGGTTCACACTTGAAAGGGCAAAAATGAGACTGCAAGGAGAAAACACAAATTAACATTTTTAAAAATTTTGCTCTACAAATCAGAGTGATAACCTGCTTCATATCTAGCACAAATCAGATTCCTTTGTCAACTCGCTCCTTCACTGAACTGAATTTACTGAGGATCTCTTGTATGCCAAGGGTATTACTGTCTCCCAGTTGGGCCTTCAATGGCAGAACTCTTCATGATGCTCACTTAACTTACACATTAACTTCTCTGACTTTGCCACTGGAGCACAACAAATTGGATTTCTGCAGTATGGCATTCTGAGGAAAATCAATCAATGTTTTCTTACTGCATGCTCACAATACTGATCTTTTACAGTATCCCAAGATGTGTGGGGCTTTCTCTCCTCAAGCAAGCAGTTCTTCAGCAAACATATCTGAGCTTCGTCTACTTCAGCTCAATTCTAATGCTGTCTTCTGGAGAGTGTCAGATCCTACAGGTTGAGGGCTCACCTCCTCAAGACTGCCTGTGCTGCTTTCACCAGTCCCAATATGGAACGTTTGACCTACCAGCTACAAAGTGGGCTTTCTGTGACGGCCTTTATAAGTTCAAGTAACTTGCTAGAGTGGCTCACAAAACTCAGGGAAACATGTTTATTCACATCCTTTAAGACAGACTTTGTAACACATGAGTAAATACCATGATATGTAGTCTAAAAAGGTCTCAAGCACAGGAACTCCTGCCCCCATAGAGCCGGGGTGTAGCACCCTTCCACTATGTGGATTAGCTAGTTCCCACAAGGCCCCACGTGTCCAGGTGTCTGGAAGCTTTCCGAACCCCTTCCTTTTGGGTTT
The DNA here is from genome assembly GCA_004027455.1 of Hydrochoerus hydrochaeris. Classification (NCBI taxonomy): domain Eukaryota; kingdom Metazoa; phylum Chordata; class Mammalia; order Rodentia; family Hydrochaeridae; genus Hydrochoerus; species Hydrochoerus hydrochaeris. The sequence continues at coordinate 179,916 of PVLA01000068.1, forward strand.
CGATTGTACAGGCAAGACTGAGGCATAGTCATTGCAGACATGTTATTAGGCAAAGGGTATGAGATCATGCTAATAGAATGTGTGGGAACCAGTGGACCTGTGCAGATTCTTCTTGGCCCCTCTGGGCTCTGTTTCCTTCTCTCAGGCCCCTGTCTGAATTGGGGGTCTTAGCACGTATTATCAAGGTGGGTCAGAGAATTTCTTCATGGCCAGCTCCAAGGCAAAGCAGTGCGGAGTGATTTGACCCTAGCTTTAGTTTCCAGAATCTGCCTTGGAAAATAGAAATTCTAGACTGTATGGCCTACCTTGCAGAGAAAAGGGAACAGGTAAAAGGAAGGCAAGAGACGATCACAGAAATATTTTACTTTCTGAGGTCTAATGCATCCTGACATTACTATTTTTCTCCTTTATAACTCTAAAGCTGTTCTGAAGCTGCTTTATGAGCCAAGAACAGAAGGCCAGATCTTTACCAGAAGAACACTTATTATTCCAATCACTCGACAACTAACAAAGGCTAAAGCCAGGAACCATAGATGAAAACTAAAACCAAAGTATATATTAATATATAAATATATGCACATGCATAACACATGTGTGTATATATATATATATATATATATATATATATATATATTACTGAAACACACACATGATATAGTTTGGATCTGTAATATCAAAACCCAAATATCTACTATCATATGGGGGCTAGAAAACGTACGCCCTCAAAGGGGATTATAACATCCTATAACTTCTCTACCATGTTCTCTACCATGTTGCAAAGGGCTGCTTCACCACTTGCTCCAAATATAATGCACTGCCACAGGCCCAAAGCAAGAGGGACAACCAACCAAGGACCAATTCCTCCAGAGTAGTAAGCGCAGGTAAACTTCCTCTCTATAAATTGCTGTAGCTCAGGTGTTTGTTACAGTAATAGAAAGGTGACAAACTGTGTGTGTGTGTGTGTGTGTGTGTGCTCATGCTCTATATGTAAAATGTCATAGGCATTCATTTTAATATCCTCATGATTTAGAAATAAATATTCTACTTTCTAGGATACAAAGCTCAATAAGCCTTTGCAGAAAGATACTAAGGATAGGGAAGATGATAGCATTAAACCAAAAGAGATCATCATTCCATAGAAGTTCAGGAAAAATGCTTATTAAAATGAAGAAACAAATACTATTCTATCCTTGAAACAACAGCTTAATGAGAAGTGTTTATAAAAACTGTGCCAATAAGATTTTATCTGGAAGGTATTGCTTCTTCTTATTCCACATTCCCCAAATGAACACTGTTGATGTTTATTATCTGCCAGATACTCTGCAGGGTGCTTAATGTGCTAGATTACAGGTCTTCAGAGAAATGGAGCCAATAGGACACACACACACACACACAGACACACACACACACACAGACACACGAGTTGATTTGCAGTACAGGCTGAGTCTGAAGGCCTGATAACTGGGGAAACAAAATGACTTCAGTCTATTTGTCAAAAGTTTATTGTAGTTCAAGGGCTGCAGAAGATGAGATGAGATGTCCTCATTCCAGCAAGTCAGGAATAAAGGGTGAATGCCTCCAGATGCCATCATTTGTTCTGTTCAGTTCTTCAACAGACAGTATAATGCCACCCACATCAGGGTGGACCATGTACTGAGTCCACCAGTCTCATCTGGAAATGTCTTCACAGACACACTCATGACTGTTTAATCTGGGCAGCCCATGGCCCACTCAAGTTCACATGTAAAGCTAACGGCCTCATTTATATAACACTCAATCCTCTGCGAACTATGTCCTGATATTGCCCTAATAATACTCTCTGTGGGGAAGGGGCTGAGTCAGAAGCTGGGTCTGGAGGCCTGACACTCAGACACTGAGCACTACACAGCCGCAGGATGCCCCTTTGACTGCTTGTCCCTCTGCCTGCCTTCTCCCTCCAGGGGGAACAGATTATTCTTCACTTGACCTTTAGCACTGTGGAAAGTGCACTAGGGGGCACTGCCTCTCAAAGGCCCCAGAAAGGTACAGAGCCTGAGAATAGCTCAGAAGACAAGGCAGACTTCACATTTTCCTTCATGTTCCAATCACATGTGTTTTGATAGCACATCGAGAGCTAATGTTCCCATATCAAGCATAAGAACAAATGTAATGCCATGGACTGAAACAGGAAGAGGATGCTCTAAGAAACATAGATCCGTTTCCCACAGTGAGCTATGAGAAATGCTAGTCCAGTGAAACATTTTTTGGGGGATGCCTTGCAAGCATTACTATTTTCTTGGGAATTCCTGATGTTCAAGGCAATGAGAAATCCCATAGTAAAGCATCCTGCTTACCCCAGCACTTCGCCTTCTCTTCCAATGGATCCTAGGACACTCTCTCCCCTTTTATAAACCTCATAACATTTATTTTGGAAAATGCTAGACTAGACAAGTGCTGAATCAAAAGGAGCTTCCCACAACAAGGTGTGTGTTCATTCTGAGCGTATCATCCAGCCTTCCCCAGGTGGTGGCCAACCAGAAGGAATCTGGAGAGAAATCTCCAGCTGCATCCAGCCTGAAAGGCTGCCGTGCTTCCCGGTCAGGCTGTGCACTGCGTCCACTCCAGCATGCCTAGCAGGCCCTGAAGCTGGCCCTGAATGCCAGCTTGGACACCCATGAAAGTCTCTAGCTTTTTACCTTCCTGTGGACACAAATACCCACCAAGTGGGGAAATTAAGGATTGGAGCAACTGCCACATTTCAAACGTTCTCTTTCCAGTAAGAAAAACTCAATGACTATTTCTGTAAGAGCATTTAAGTGCTGGCTTGTTAGCTGTGGTGGCCAGTCAGTAACTATAACTGTCCTTTGGGACCACACTAAATGGAAACCTCACCAAGTTGGGTTTTAGGAACCCTATCACCAACCCCAGGGCCTTTGGGTCTTATATCTAACAAATTATATTCTTCATTTTTTAAAAGCAAGTTACTGACAACTAGGCAGATCCCTATGCAATTAGAATCTGATGTCAGAGTGAGAAAATCCCCTGCTAACTGGGAACTCCCATGTCACTCATTCTATATTAATGATATTTATTCTCCTTCGTTGTTCTATTCTGAAAAAAATGGCTCCCCTGGCTGCAATGTTATGTTAAGCATATTACATGTTACTCCAAAGTCAGTTCATATATTACAGCTCGTTACACTCCTGGGTATACATTTCTGAATAGCTCTCACTCCACAGTTACAGTTCCACATTAAATATGGGCTGCTTTGAGTGCAGCCTCAGAGAGTTGTCTGTTCCATTGCCGGCTTCTTGTTTTCCCTGGGAGTTTTTCTCCCTCCTTCTTAGGGAAGATGTACCCTCCAGTAAGAAAAGTCTATCTGGGGAAGGTGAACAGTATTTTCCCTAGGGTTTTCTGGGAGGTTAGTAGCTTTCAGTTTGCACACATGTAGCTGTTTGCACACATGTAGCTTTCTGTGACAACTAGCAACAACTTGGCATGTGAGTGCAAGGCTAGTGGTGAGTGCCAGAAACTATCTCCACCACGGACAAAAAGCCACAGTATTTTTCCTCTGACAGTATTAACATTGGAATGAGTTTTTGCCTTCTACAGCCATGAAGTTTTCACTGTCTTGGCTAGCACATTCCTGAGCCTCTGTGTCATACCATTGAGCAAGTTTGAAAATTTCACAGTATGTCATCTTTTGGTCACTTCAGTAGAGCCCACCATTTCCCCCCACCCCCCATTTACTACAGAATCTAAGATCCAATGAGTCATTAGCTTCTTTCTTTGCTTCATTCATTCACTCATTCATTCATTCAACAAACACTGTGAAATGAGTGATGTCAAGGAATACAGTTCTCACCTAGCTGATGCCAGTGACCCATCTGTCTAATGTGGCACTTCTGAGCAGTAATCAAACAGGCAAAAGATGGCCTGCCTGGCATACTCCAGCAGGTCTGTGCAGTGATTCTCCTGGGCCCCAAAGGCTTTCAAAAGGTAGACATGTCAAGTGCCACTTTTCTTCTATGCATCTTTGGCTGATTCCTTACACTTTCTTTCAATTATCTGAGCCATTGCCTAACACAGAGTGATGAGCTCCAGGCACCTCTCTTTCTCAAGATAAGGGGGATCTTTAGAGGAAGTGACTGGAATGGAACCAGGACACAGAGTCCCTGGAGCTCTCTGCTGTCTCCCTTGGCTGTAAAGCTGAACACTGAGGCCCTTGACAAATGAGAATCAGATTGTGTCCAAAATACATCTCAGCCTCTTGGGGCTATCTGCAGCCATATAAGGAGCTGGTCAAGAGCTATTTATCAGAGAGTTTCTTGAGAGCAGAAAGAACCTACAGAGCACTTCGATTAACTGAGCAGTCCCCGGCTCTGACATGCCTGCTGATACCATGAGGAGGTATCAGCAATTCGAATGGAACTGTTGCTAAAATTTCCTGTGTAAGATCTGCAGGGGATCTCACTTTTTTTTCCTTCTCAACTCCCTTGAACATCTTTGCTAAATTTGTTTAGGGTCTTGGATTTTGGAAAACATCAGAGTTTAAACATAACCAAATTATTGACATGTAGGTGTTTTAATGAAAGTGTCAAATGTGACTGACAGGATCACAGTGCGCCTCAGATGAATCAAAAGGTCATACAGGAAATCCACTTGCTTTTCCTACATGATCCAAGTAAGAACAGAGAATCTGAATTGTGACATCTGTCCCAACCATAATTCCTGGGCTTTTCTCACCTGTAATTGAATACACAACTCCAAACTCAAAGCGACCTATGTATAGCTCCAATAGCAAGACCAAAAGTTTTCTTTTAGGTCTCAGCAGAAAAGCATTTGCCTACAGGTACATTTTTAAAACTCATCCACATTTGCCTTTAAAAATATCTCTAGACATCTTTTTGTCCTCAGAACTGTAATGATGTACCTAAGAAGCACACTGGATTTCTGAAAACCAGAAGCTCCACTTATCCCACAGCCAATTTTCGGCCACATGAAAGACACCTAAACTAAGCTCAGAGGTATTTACTTCAACTCTACCTCTCCAAGCTCTTTTATCCATCTCTCTCAGGAAAGGTATGAATGCTGAAATCAGACTTGGTTTTCCCTGTCACAGGTAAAGAGCTTTCTCCAAACTTCTCCCCGTGACAGTTCTCAGAACTTTACATTTTTTAATGTTCTTCTGTATTCTCCTATCAGATTATGAACTTATTTCTCACTGCAAGGTTTAGTACAGTATTTATGTCACTAATAGCAAATGGTGTAGAAGGGAGGAAGGAGGAAGAAGCAAGAGGGGAGTGATCAGAGTCCCGGAAGTGTTTTCCTCCCAGGCTGATGCGTGATAGATTGAGCCCCTGGGGTACCTGGCTGAACCTTTGGTACAGTGTAGTTTAGTAGACTGGATCAAACGTTTCATCAAGTACGTCTGGAGCCAATTTACAGTAGATACCTCTTGAAAATTCTCTCTAAGTGAGAGTGGAGAAAATCAAAACTTGTCTTAGTTTGAGAATCCTGAGAAATCTCAACTCCTTTGCTGTTTTCTTACACCTCACCCATAAGCATATCATACTATAAACCAAAGACTTCCAATAACTGGGAGTCAGATGAATATTCTAGAAGGCTGGCAACAACTATCTAAAAAATTAAGAAAACAATCCTATATATAGTAGTATCAAAAATTATACAGCACTTGAGAATAAACTTACCCAGGACATAAAAGACATGTAGAATGAAAACTAGAAAACATTGATGAAAAAAATGTAAGAAGATGAAAATAATGGAAAGACATCCTATGTTCAAGGAATAGAAGATTCATTATTAAGATGTCCATACTACTCAAAATAATGTACAAATTAAATGTAATCCCCAACAAAATCCTAATGGCATATTTTATATAAGAAAAAAAATATAGTTCTCTCTCTCCTTCCCTCTCCCTCTTCTTCTACCTTTCTCTTCTCCCTCTCTCATTGTTTTTGCTGTCTTCTGCTGCCATGAACTGTTACCTTTCTGCTATGTGCCACCTTGCCTTGGAGCCAGCCGACTATGGACTAAAACCTCTACAAACTGTGAGCTAAATAAATCTTACTCCCTTAAAAAAATAAAAGTCAAAATATAATCCTAAAACTCATATAGGACTACAAAGGACTCCAAATAATCAAAACAATCTTGAGTATGTATGGTACTGGCATAAAGGTAAACATAGTAAAGCAAGGAAACAGAAGAGAGAATGCAGAAATATAACTCTGACTACACAAATGGTTAGCTAATCTTTCACAAGCATTTAAGAATATACCATGAGAAAAGGATAATTTCCTCAGCAAATAGTATTGGGAAAGCAGGACATCCATATGTGAAAGATTGGAATTGGACCCTTTCCTTGCACCATATATACTAAATTATCTCAAAATGTGTTAAATAATTAAACATAATTCTTAAAATTATAAAAATCCTAGAAGAAAACATGTGCAAAAGCCTTATGATATTGTTATATGATGTTTACAATAATTTCTTGGATATAATTCCAAAAGAATATGCAGAAATAGATAAGTAGGACTTGCAGAAAAGCTTCTGTGTAACAAAGGAAATAACAGAACAAAAAGAAAACCCACAGAATGAGAAAAATATTTATAAGCCATATATCTGATAAGTGATTCATACTTAAAATATGTAAGGAATTTCTAAAACTTAATAGCACATCCCTGAAAGATCCAACTAAGGCTTGAAAGGACTTGATTTCTCCTAAGGAGATATACAAATTCCCAACTATCACTGCATCACTAATCATCAGGGGAGCACAACTCAAAGCTCAAGGAGAGATCATTATACACCTGTGAAGATAGCCACCAGAAAAAAATTAAATGACAAGTTTTGCTGAGGATATGAAAAAATTTGAACCTTATACACTGTTGGTGGAAATGTAATTTGGTGTAGCCATTAGAGAAAACAGTTTGGAGGTCCCTCAAAAATTAAAAATAGAAATATATATATATATATATATATATATATATATATATATAATTACATATGATGGGAAATATATAGTTATATGTAACAACTATATATACGTATATAATTATATATATAATTATAATTGAAACCAGTATCTCCTGATCTGCAGAGTACATTGAAGTCATGGAAAACATATAGAAATGATTACTCTGCCTAATGCATTCTAATTTACTTGGTTAGGAACATATCTAGTCATCGAGCTTCTCACTTTCAGCATGATGTGGAGACTTTGGCCCATCCCAGGCCTCCTCCAGAGCCTGGCACATAGTTTGCTCAGTGTACTTTTGCACTACATTTTCCTCCCCATATCCTTTTTCTGGCCCATTGGGCACTTCATCCCTAAATTCTTAGGCTGGCAATGGTTCAAAAACAAAGGGGAAAAATGGAAATTACTTATCTAGCTAATACAAGCCCCCAGTTCTTTTCCAGTGAAATTTCCCAAAGCAGCAGGAAGAAGTTAGGAAGCAGGCAATGTCAAATTCTGGCTGATCTGCCTTGAATGCTCACAGCCTGCCTCTTGGCTGGGAAGGCTCCCTCCCGTTCTGTTCCTTCTCTGCAGCAGCCATGTGTTGACATGACTTGTTCCTACAAATTGATCCCGAAGCAGGACCTACCTTCTTGGGGAGAAAAGCTGAGGCTCTGCAGGGAAGGTGAGGACTGCAGCAACAATCCGTTCACACTCCCTCACCCTCGACACCGTTCCTGTATTGTGCTGTCACAGCCACACTGCACTGCCCCGGGAATTGTAGGGAAAAACAATCTCACTGGGCCCATCACTCCCCTTTGCAGAATTTGAGGTTATTATATTACAGCCAAATTTATGGAAGGAAATTTGAAAACTGGACTACCTCTGTAGAATGTTTTGTCCGATTAAGACATTATTTATAACTTTTAATATTAAATTCTGTCAATGAGAAAACATCCCCTGGTAAAACTGTGCCATGAATTTACATGCACTTCCTGTTTAACAAGCAGAATATGCATTCTTACAGAATTCTAAGAAAGCTTCTGTTTTGCTGCATCTAAGGAGTGAACAACTCGGAAGACCTTTCAGCATCTATGAAGGCAATAAAACTATACTTCCCAGATGTTATTGGATCCAGATGTTGACCATTGCTAGCAATAATCCATAGTATATGAGAGGTATGGGCATCTTTTCTGTATGCTCAAAGTTCTGGATTAAATAATGAGTTCATCAAGCTTTATTTAGAGGTTTTTTTATTTACGTCCAGGTGCGGTGTTTGCAATACAGGGCTGAGAACTCGATGGAGCTGTTACCAATGCTAGAGCCTCCTTTTAGAGGTAACTTCTAGGTTCTTTCTGTCCAGAACAAAGACTTGCAGGAAACAAATATACATGTTGGTAAAGTCTCACATTTATAAAGGTGAGATTAAAGGTAAAAACAGGCTCTGCAGAGTGAGTTTGGGCAAAGTAAAAGTAAGAGAAAGGGAGAAAAAAATCCACAAAGATATACCCTATATCTTAGGGTGGGTTATGTGATGAGAGGACACAATGATGATGGTCCCACTTTTATAGTGCCCACTCCTGTCCACGTCATCCTGTCACAACCTGCTTGCGCTCTCAAGAGAAGTGCACGAGCAGGGCTTTGGGAATGGTGGTCCTATGGGGATTAACATATCCTGTCTTCCTGCTTCAGAGCTGGGAACCACACAGCAGTGTTTCTTTATTTTGTTTTTCTTTTGAAGAGATTAAAAGAAAAACAAAATGATAAAAACAAGACAAAACAATAAAAACAGTATAGGATTTCAAAACAAGATGATAGGAAATTAACAATGGTCACAATATTGCATATTCTTATCTCTGAAATAGTTGCTTGAATTACAAAATACAAACATGGAAAACAAATCAAACAATATAAACTTTCACAGTTTCTTTATATTAAGTAATAAAACTAGAGGTACAATAATCTTAGTTATTATATATATATATATATATTCCCCCTTCTTTCTTTTCTCTTTTTCCCTTTTCCAGTTGTTCTTTCCTTTTCAATGGTTTGTTTCCCTTTCACAATATCTATTGTACCTTTTGCATCTTATTTGCTCTTTCAGTTTCTTACACAAAGGAGACAATATGATGTTTACACATGTGACTCTGGTTTATTTCACTTATGAGTATGGTTTCTAGTTGCATCTATTTACCTATAAGAGCTTCAAATTTATCTTTCTTTATAGCCTAGTAGTATTTCATTGTATAAAACTACCACATCTTTTTTAATCCATTCCTCAGTTGATGGGCATTTGGGTTATTTCCAAGATTTAGCTATTATAAATTGTGCTGCTATAAACATGGGTGCACACATATTGCTGTGGTATGATATTTTTAATTCTTCCCAGCATTCGACTCAGTAGTGTTTCTTTAGAAAGATGCCTGAGAAGCATTAAATATTACTAATTAAATGATAGCCTAAGGCAGTAACTGTGGAGCTGAGGCAGGGCCTCAGAGGAGTGCTAAGTAAGTGGTCCAAGTTGGAGATGGTAGATGCAAGGCTAGAGAAAAGGGGAATGTCATGCTTTCAATGATGCTAACTTCTGAAACTCACTTTCTTCAACTGCAAGACTAGAGTCATCTTAGAAGTTTATTTCTAGGGTTCCTCCCAGCTTTGTGGTGAGTTTGAGAGTTTGTCACCTCACAGGCTGGACAGTTGAGGGGGCCTTCTTGCAATGGATATGTATCCACCTGGGAAGAGGGGAAATGTTGGGAGGGGTATCAGCAGGGCTCCCTCAGGACACACTGCACCAGCAATGTAACAGAGACCAATCGGCAGAACAGATAAGGAAGCAGAAAGGGAGCCTCTGCCTATCAGGGTTAGGAAGGGCAGGAAGCAGCTAACACCCTGAGGGGTGGAGGAACAAAGAGAAGAGGCCAAGACTCCCAGCTTGTGGAAACTTGGAGTCTCTGGAACTGCCTGCCAGGGTTGGTGTATCCTAGAACTACCATGAGGCAGGCCTGGAACATGGGGAGAATGGCAAAGTGAACCTGCAGTTGCTGGAATATTCTGGACACGAATATCCTACAGATAGGAGGTCCCCCCCTTCCTCTTTTATTGCTTGTGTCTCTTCTAGCACCTTTGCAAAGAGCCCTCCAGGGAGCAGCTGGCAAGGGAGAAATGTGGCTCACAGCCTCATTTTGGCACTCAGCAACAGAACCCAGGACAGAAGGGTGGTTTGGAGGTAAGAGAGCAGCTCAGTAATAGCCCAGGCAGCCATGGGGCCAGGGACAAGCATGGGAAATTCTTTAAGCAAAATAAAACAAAATCCTTCAAGTCCAAGAGTCTTATTTTATATCATTTTACTCATTCACCTCCTTAATCTTGGCAACTGCAATGAAATCAGTAGTGTTACTCACCTGTAGCCAAGGAAGAATGATATTTCAGAGAGCTTGAGTAAATCTCCGAGAGCTCATAAGAAGCACAGTGGAATCTGAACTCAGGATTGTCTGATCTCTAGGCTTTTCCCATCACAAGATGCACAGTGTGTGCTGAAAATGTGCTTGGCCAGTCTGAGTAGCAATGAGTGACTGAATGGAAGGCTAGTATGGTGGAGCTCTGTCCTCACAGCTAGATTAGAAAGGGAGGTTGAGCTAGGTCAGGGGTGGCATGCCCATGGCTGCAGCACACTGTATCATTGAAAGCGTTAAAATATTTGCCATTAGTGGGCTAGATTGTGGAGAGGTGAGGGATTTGGATCTTTCGAGCAATTGTAACTGGTAAAGATTTTTGCAAATGATAGTATGATGCAAACATTGGTTTTTAGAGGGGTTTGGAAGCAGTGATTGAGCAAGAGGGACTGAAGGGAGGAGAGAGTTCTGGGAAATCTTCTGAAGCACTAATTACACTAGCTGAGGAATGAGGTGGTAAAGGTCTTGGGTGTGGCAATGGAGAAAGAAAAGAAAGTGGGATATTGAAAAGAGAATAAATGGGAATGGCTGGACATAAATATTGTATGAAAAGAACTCAATGATAATTCTGAAGTTTGGGGTCTTAGATAACTAGCAGAATAATGATACTGCCTTCAGAAATAGGATTCTGGGAGTTCTGGAATGTTTGCCCTTTTAGTCTGCTCTCTTCCTCCCTGCTTTGGCTCCATTTCCTCAATATGCTGTGATACCAAAGGAGTCCCCAAACGGTGGTCTCTCAACTTCATCAGTAAAAGTTGATAATTAAGAATTGAGAGGGAACTGAGAAAGTACCAGAGTGAGTGCACATTAGGAACCGGATAATATAACCAATATACTGTTTTTCACCTGCTATTCAAGTTATTTAACAGTGTGATTAAGAGAATTTGCTGGAATAATGCATATTAGTGATACTCAGTCTTCAGTATTCATCATAATCATCTGAAAAGATTTTTAAAAGATCAACACCTGGGTCCATCTCCAGAAACATGATTCAATTAGTCTAAGACAGTGATGGTGAATCTAAGGCATGTGTGCCGCAGCAGGCTGTTTGTGTCATTGAAAGCACTAAAAGATTCACTGTCACTTGTCTAGAGCAATTTTCTTCCACCCAGGGGAGTCTGAGGGGGCAAAGGCTGGAAACATGCCAGAAGGACAGATGGTACCAGGGATGAAGTGGAAGGTGTGGCTACAATCAGTAGGTTTTGTTTTATTTAACCAAACCAAACGTGTCTCTGGTTATCTAATTGAATGGCTTCTCACAGGCATTTTCAATTGATGCAGCAGAGTTTTACAAATGGTCAAGTGTTGTCAGCAGAAGAGAACTCAGAACCAGTTTGCTAGTGGCATCTTGTAAGATAAAGAAGCCAGAGAAAGAAAGACCTCTGCAACACTGAAAAATTTTACTGAACTTGCATAAGAACAAGAATCTGCTACTCTCTGAATGTGAGTAGTGCTGTGGGGCTTTCTGAGTGGGTTGGGTTATGCATCTGACTTCTTAGAAGGTAGCACATTATTTTGGGGTGGTTCAAACCCAATGGAGCCACAATTTACCCAGATAGTAGGCACAAAAGCCACAGCCTACATATAATCTAAACTCCCCTTGAACTTTCCTTACTATGTTATGACAACAGGGAAGTCTTTCTCACTGTGTGGCTGGTTAGCAAGGCACTCGCTTCAGTGATGATGAGAATTAAAACTAAAGTGATAGTGTGAATTTGCAGGCAGCAGTTTTAATTAGAAAGTAAGAAAGAAGTAGACAAAGGGCTCCAGCTTACATAGTATCTGGAGGGAGAATGTCCTGATTTAGAGGGCCAGACTGACCTCTGAAGAAAAGAATAGAGCAGTACTATGGGTAGTTGATGGACCAGAGTTGGCTGATCACTACCTCAGTCCTGGTTTCATAGCTCTAGAGAAATCTTTTTGCTGTTGCTGTTTGTACAGGAGATTGAATTCACAGCCTTCACACTGAACATATCCCCAGCCTGTGTGTGCATGTACATGGACAGATCTTCATGAATCCCTAAATTTCTCAGGCTGGACTCAGAGCTGTGATCTTTCTGCTCCAGCCCCTTAGAGTGCTGGGACTACAGGTGTGCACCACCATATCTGGCATGGAAAAATGTATATGTGTTTGTTCCCATGAATTAATTGTTTTTGCTTGGGGCAGACTTTATCCTATGAGGCTCTGCTTGAATCCACAGTGATTGTAAGATTAGGGGATGACTGGAGACTCCTGGACACAGTCCCTATAAATATCCTCTTTTGGTGTCCTTGGACTTGAAGGGTGTGGTCAATTTAATGGTCAGCTTGTAACACCCAGCTGAACTGAGTCAGCTTGGTGCTGGGAGTGGAAGGCCCACCTGAGGACTGTTGCCAAGAGCATAAGAAGAGATCTGGAGGCAAAGATGGTGTGCTGTTGATTCTCATAGAGAAGGTTGTCACACTGGCTTTCCTCATCAATATAAGAGCTCGGGCCCTCACTATTGCTGAGGATGGCGATGATTCTCTCTGGGGGAGCTCTGGTCCTTTGAGCATCACTTTCTGGCTCCAGTGCAGATTCCTTAGCCTGCTGGCACAGACTTGCTTGCTTCCGCCACTGACTTTTGGGCCTTCCCAGTGCAGACCCTTGATACAGATTTGGATGAGACATTTTCATGGGCTCTAGGCCCAACTGGACTCATGGAGGACATTGCCATGGGCTTTAGGTCTTTAGTGGGACTCATTCAGGACATTGTTGTGGGATCTAGGCCCTCAGCTGGGATCTTTGAGTCTCAAGTGTGTGGACAGATCTCTGTACCCTTTTGCATATGACTCTTTGGGCAAATATTATGAAATAATCCTATAAATTATGTGTCCTGTATTAAATTCATTCCCTTGGAAACCCTGACTATAACAAAATTGATACCAGGAGAGTAGGGTCATTGCTGTGATGTTGCCTGTCTATGCTGCTTAAAAGCTTTGGAAATTAATTTGGAAAGGTTTTGAGATACTGGCTGAAGAGTCAGCCTCTGTATACTGTAAACTATATGGGAAACTCTGGTTGGTGCCTGGAAAATCAGAGTACTGGTGGAAATGCTACCTGTTAAAATGAGGCTTGGGAGGCTTCTGTTGAAAAGGAATGCATTGGCTGGTGGTACATGTTGTGTTTTGGCAGGAAGTTGGCCTGTATTTTCTTATGTTTGAAATATTGCCTGGGTGACAGAAAAATTTCAATGAAGTCTACTGTTGAGGTGGTGGTATAGTTACTGTTGAAGGCTTTTGACCTAATCTATGTTCAAAATTAAGAGGAAAGAGACAGCACGGTGACTTGAACCATTTGGCCTGAGATAAGGCTCCAGTAGAGCTGAGGATCACAAGGATGAAACAAAGGATAACTTAGTTGTTCAAAAGGAATTGGACGATGAAAAAAAAATGTCTTACAGCCTTTCACCAGAAGAGAAGAGTGTATTTGAAATGCAGGAAATTTCTGATTTTTAGTATTACCATGCTCTGTTATTAAAATCATCAGGAAACTAATATAGGTAGAATAACAAATGGTCCAGAGCCTTCAGGAAAGAAGGTATGTGTCATTCCATTAGGGAAAGAACCAAGACCTACTGAGGTGCTTGCTGCAGGCCAAGGGAACGTAGGACAAACAATGGAAGAAGGTGGTTCTAAATACCAGCTATGGGCTGAGGATTTAGCTCAGTGGCTTAAGCACCTTCCTCACAAGCACTAGGTTATGAGTTTGATCCCCAGTACAAAAAAAAAAAAAAAAACAGCTCTGATCTTGTGGTCAGCTACAGTAAAGAAGATTGTAATTGTACTATTTCTCCTCTAATATAATATAATGTTGATAGACTTAATACTTGGCCTTAAGAACTGTTAAACCTGCGTTTTTTAATGTTCAAGTTATAAAATGATGAGAGTAAACATCACCCAAAGAAAAGTTACCTTCTATTCTGGTGAGGGAATTAGTGTGTTTCTGATTGTATGCAGGGTAGTTGTAATATGTTAGGTGTAATTATAAGCATATCTTTGTATCTGGAGACTGGTTTAGAGAAATGTGTCTGGTTGCCAAGTTCACAAGGGTAGATTGTAGTGATTGACTGATTGTGTCAACTTGAAAAGTTTTGAAGCTTAACTAAGTTGGCTCAGCAATTCAGTACCCTAGGGTGTAAAGGACCTGCCCTAGAGTGGCTGTGGGTGCAGAGGACACAAACGAGTGTAGTTGATTGTCTAGATGGTATAAAAGGAAAATAAGGAAGGCCAGACTGGCTTCTGTTCTTCCAAGGAGTTCCAGTTTTGGCCTTCAGCTTGGATGTCATCTCCTGGTTTCTAGCACAGACTCCAGCTTCTGCCTTGGCCCCTTCATCCTTCTAGAGTAGACTTCCGTCACAGACATGTTGGCCTCCTGATTCACATTGGCATGGAACACTGCAGTGAGCTCCAGACCTTGAACCGGAACCTTCAGCCTCCAGTGTGCAGTTGCCCTTTGCACATTTCTTCATCCAACTCTGTGGCTGACCCATGGTAAGCCAGTCTTGTAGTTTTATTTTTTCTGTTTTCTTATTATTTTAAAATTAATTTTATTGCACATTTTTACATACATAGTAACCACATTCATCATAGGGAATTTGTACCTGCACATAATATATTTTAATTAATTTTTCCCATTCCCCTCCCTCTCCTTCAATCCTTCTTCCCATCCCCATTTACAAGACTTTGTTTCTGTTGTTTTCCTTTCATTCTTTATTCTTCTGTTCCCTATTCCCTTCCTTTCCTTCCCCTCACTCACTTCCCATTTGAACATTTTCTTCCTACTTCCCAATATCTATCTTCCATTTTTACTCTTTGGCTTTCTCACACAAGAGAAACAACATGATATTTAAACACGTGTCACTGTAGCTTTGTATTATAACTTGAAGTCTGGGACTGTGATGCTTTTTGCTTTGCTCCTTTTATGTAAGACTGCTTTTACCATTCTAGGTCTCTTCAGGTTCCACATGAATTTTAGGATTGTTTTTTCCAGTTCTGTAAAGAATACTATTGGAACTTTGATTGGGAGTCCATTAAATCTGTGTATCAATTTTGCCAATATAACTATTTTGACAATATGGTCTCTGTACCAGAACAAGGGTTACCTTTCCATTTTCTAATATCCTCTTTGGTTTCATTTTTTGGCATGCTATAGTTTTTGTTGTAGAGGTCTTTTACTTCTTTAGTTAATTCCTAAGTATTTAATTATTCTTGGCACTATTTGATTTCCTAATTTCTTTCTCAGTGAGTTCGTGATTAGTGTATAGCAGTGATGGCAAATCTTTTAGAGACCAAGTGTCCAAATTACAACCCCCAAACCCACTTATTGCAACATATTGACTCTGCAATTAAATCTGAATACTGAGGTTTAATTTTTGTTTTTGTTTTTTAAACTGTCACCTGATGCTTGGCTGCTGGGGTGTCTTGGCTCATGTGTCAATAAAGAGGGGCCTGCATGCCTGCTGTGGCATGCATGCCATAGGTTCACTACCATTGGTGTATAGGAATGCTATTGATATTTGTTTGTTGATTTTTTTAGCTTGCTACTTTATTGAAAATTGTTATTAATTTTAAGAGTAATTTTGTGGATATTTTGGGGACCCATAGACAAATGCCATCTGAAATAAAGATAATTTAATTTCTTTCTTTCCTATGCATATCGTTTTATTTCTTTTTCTTACTTAATTGTTCTGGCTAATGTTTCAAGTACTATGGTGAGTGATAAAACACATTTTTCTCTCTTTCCTAATTTAGAGGAAAGGCTCTCAGTTTTTCCTCATTTAATATGATGTTGGCAGTAGGTTTGTCATGAATGGCTTTTATCAGATTGAGATAAGTCCTTCCATATCTATTTTCTTCATTGTTTTTACTATGGAAGGGTGTTATATTTTGTCTATTAGAGTCTCTTCCCACAGTGCTAGTTATTGGAGACTCCTGCAGTGGATTCCAATCTCCTGCTTGAGTTATGGTGCATGGCAGGAAAGGAAAGATAGAGCAAGAGACAAAGTAGAAGGATACATAGCAGGAATCTGGGACCACCAGTTGCTCTCTAGAAATAAAAGACCCTGAATCTCCAGCAAGTTAGCACTTTACTATACAATGTGGGAAGGAGTAGGGTGCTTCTGGAACAGTGTAGAGACAGTGGTAGAATGGACATGTTGACCATCATAAAGGAACAAGCCTCAATCCATTTCCACATCTGCGTGCTTATCTCATTGACGAGGAAGGTGATTTCCACATTCTAAAACCAGCCTACAAGGCATGCAGGGCAAGGATAGCCTAGGACATACTATGTCAATTTACAATTTGTGGTCCCCAACATTGTCAAAGGATTTTTCTGTCTGTAGGGATGATTCGTGACTTTTATCCTTGCTTCTGTTATGTGATAGATTATAGATTTATGTATGTTGAACCATCCTTGCATTCCTGTGATAAAACCTACTTCTTCATGGCATATGACCATTTTGATGATTCATTTCATCCCATTTGTCAGTATCAAGTTGGGAATTTTTGCATCTATACTCATTGAGATTGGTCTATAGTTGTTTTTTTTTTTTTTGGTTGGATCCTTGTCAGATTTTGGAATCAGGGAACTGGTAGTTTCCAATAATGACTTTGGGGGGGTACTGTATCTCTTTCAATTTCATTAAAATCTTGAGAAGTATTGGTGTTATAACTTTCCTGAAGTTTTTGTAAAATCCAACAGTGGACACATTTGGACCTGGACTTTTCTTAGTTGGTAGGTTTTTTTTTTTAATATTTCCTTAAATTTCATTGATAGTTAAGCCTTCTTGGCACAGTTTTGGTAATTCATATGTATTTAAAAATCTGTTTCTTCTGAATTCCCTAATTTACTGCTATACAAAATTTCAAAGTAGTTGTTAATAATCTTTTCAATTTCAGCAGTGAGTTTACATCTTTCATTTGTAATTGCATTGATTTGGGTCTTTTCTATCCTTTTTAAAGTTAGATTGGCTAAGGACATGTCTATTTGTTTATTCTTTTGATGAACCTACTCTTTGATTCTCTAATTCTTTTTGTATTTTTGTTATTGTCATTTGTTTTTTGTTTGCAATTTCACTAATTTATGTACTGGCTTTTATAATTTTCTTCCTTGTAGTATCTTTGGGTTTGGTTATGCTTGTTTTTTAGCACCTTGAATTGCACTGTTAGGCTATTTCTTTGGATTTGCTCTTTTTCGTGATGTGGGCATTCACTGCCATAAATTTTACTCATAGGATTGCTCTCATTGTGTCCCATAATTTCTGGTATATTGCATTTAACATTACTAATTTTAGATACTGTATTATTTCTTCCTTGATTTCTTCAATATTCTACTGTTTGAGTATATTGTTTAGGTTCCATATATTTGCATAATTTCTCAGTTTTCTTCTGTCATTGATTTCTAACTTATTGTACAATAATCTGGTGATATAGTATAATTTCAATTATTTTACACTTACTAAAGCTTATTTTATTAGCTAGTGTGTGTTCTATTGTGAAGAAAGCTCCATGTGCTGCTGAAAAGAATATATATTTTCTTGTTGGGTGGAACACTCTACATATCAATCAAGTCTATTTGTTTGAAAGTTTTCTTCAACTCTCCCATTTCTTTGTTGATTTGTTTTTTCTGGTTGATCCATCTGTTGTGATAAAGGAATATGGAGGTCTCCCACTGTAATTGTGCTTATGTCTATATGTCTTTTATGTCCAGTAGTACTTGCGTTATACTTGGGTGCATTATTGTTCAGGAAATATATGTTTATAATTGTTATCCATTCCTAGATTCACCAATATGCAGGGATATTCTTTGTTTCTTTTGATCAGTTTTGGCTTAAAGTCCACTTTGTTTGAATATAGGATAGCCACATCTTCTTTTGTGGTACTGTTGCATGCATTATTATTTTTCATTATTTGATTTTTGGTCTAGGCATGTCTTTCTCGTGTATAGCATATCATTGGATTTTCTTCTTGATACATTCTTTCAGTCTGTGTCTTTTGATCAGGGAATTAAGATCACTCACATTGAGAGTATAGATGATAGATGTTGACTGATTCCTGTCATTACTTTACTTTTCTTTTGCTGATTCCCTATCTTTTCCTTCTACTTAACTGTTTGTTTTACATAATGTATTTATTCTATTAGATCTTTTGACATTATTAACTTTCTTGTGTCTTTCCAGAGTATCTTAAGAATATTTTAGATACTTTATTTGGAGTCATGAATTTCTTTTATTGCTCTTTAACATGAAGTATCTTATCCCCCATGAATTTTGAAAAATAGTTTTGCAGGATATATCAGGCTGAGTTGATAATTGTTATTCTTTAGATCTTGGAACTATTCACTCGAAGTTCTTCAGGCCTTTAAGTTTTGTGTTGAAATGTCTGCTTTAATTCTAATGGGCTTTCCTTTATAAGTGATTTATTACTTTTCTCTAACTACTTTAGAGATTCTGTTCTTGTGTGAGACTTCCAGGCTTTTAACTCAGATGTGTCATGAAGAGGTTCTTTATTGAATGCGACTATTTGGGATACTATATGCCTCATCTATATGTTTATTAAATTCTCCTTTATTTGAAAAGTTTTCTGCTATTATTTCAGTAAACATTTTTTTATGCCATTTGTGCTGTCTTCTGATTTTTTGCTAATTATTCTTAAGTTCATCTTCTTTTGTCATCTAGCAACCATTGGGCCAGTTTTCTGTGTTCTCTTGTTTTTAAAGTAGCTCTCATTAATCAGTCAGCAACAAGAGCCCTAACTTCTAGTTCTGACACTCTATGCTCACATTTGTCCCTTCCGCTGCCCATAATTGCACTGGATTTTTAATCTCCTGAATTTCTTCTTGGAGGCTTTCTTGGACTCTAATTTGTTTCTATGCTAGTCATGCAACTTTTGCATCATTTTGTTTTGTTTTTTCAGCTTTTTAATTTGTGTCTTCTCTAGACTCACCAATCATTTTGTTTATTTGGCCCAGTATCTTGTAACTTACATTTTCTGTAAACTTGCCAAATATCTTATTGGCCTGTTATATTTTGTCTCTTGATATCACTTCAAATAATTCAAGTGTGTGGCTTTTAGTTTCCTTCCCTTCAGTGCTGCATGGATCACCCTTGTGGGAGTTGGGAGTTTCTGGAGGAATTTCATTGGCTCATCTTCTTATGTTTTTACTTGTTTCTTTCTTTCTGTTGAGGCTTGAAAGTTGTTTGCAGGGGAAAGCTTAGCTTTTATCTCCTTTAGTTAATGTCTACTTTTCAGATGTGTCCTTAGGGCATGGTTAACTATTGGCCTTTGCCTCTATGCCAGTATCCAAATCACCTTGTTTACTTGAGATGGGAGGTTGCAACATATTTGGCTCAATTCCAGTTTACCAGGAATGGGCCACAGTATTGGTAATGAGTTCAAGGTAATCCCAGATATTGACATCTCAAGAAAACCATTTAATGGCAATAGCTTTGTTACCTTGACTATAATAATAAAATCATCATCAGTTATAGTGTCAAAGACAAACTGAACATTGACACACCCTAAGGACCAATAAATTACTACACTTAACCATAGAAAAGAGGTATATAATCATTGTACAAACACTAAGACAAACCAAATACTGATCTACTGACATATGATAAATATATACTATGTGAAACAACTTTACCTCTAACAATAAAGCAGTGGTCAGTACCAACACCAGTATGTAAAGATTTATAGTAATACTAGTAAAAATAGAGGGGGTGTGGAACTGGTGAATGAAAGAAGCAAAATTTGAAAAATTAATCAATGGGTATGATAAGGAAGGGAGAAAAGCAAGATAAGGGATCCTATTGCAGAGTAAAAGGAAATTAATAGTGATAGAGAACAGTTTCAGAATGAACAAGAACAATAAGAAAAAAGATAAACAGAACAAAAACTAGAAATAAAGAAAATACATAGGAAGATAAAAAGTGTTGGAAGAGGAAAAAAGAAAAGGAGACAAAGGATATTAAGAGGAGCAAAGTGGGTAGGAAAAACCCTAACCTCTCCCCTCAAAAAACCAGTAAAGGTAAGATGAAAATATTACAAACTAGAAACACTAAAAAAAAGTTTGAATCAAAGGAAAAAATTCCTATGTTATTGAATAAGTGGGTTCTTTCCAAGATCTGCAGTTTTGGGATCCACCCAGTCACAATGTTCTGTGAGGAGATTTAGGGCCTGTAGGATTTTGAGGTTCCCTCTCTTGCACCAGAGGCCTCTCTGTGGTTACCAGCCTAGCCAGGGTGTGACTTTGCTCCCATTAATTGATGGAGTATAAAGCTAATCCTCCGGTCTCTGCTTGATGTCAGCTGCAGGGCAGGGGTTCCAGTGTGCTGTGCTGTTGGAATTAATTTCTGCAGCTGTGGGTTTTGGTTGCTGCCTTCTCTCCTTGGGCATTGTCCTTGACTGTGTTCACTGCAATTGCCTAGTCCTTACCTGGATTGCCCAATGCTGTGGAGAAGCAAAGTGCAGAGCTGGCTTGGTGTTCACAGCAAGTCACATCTTTGAGTCAAGGGGTACTGTGCTCCTGTGAGGCCCTGTTTGCTCATGCTGAGGACAACACTGCTCATCCTGTGCAGGTTTGCTTGCTCCCACCAGGGAGGGATGCCTCTTATCCGGCTTGGGTCAGCTTTCCTTCACCAAAATTTTATTCACACCTCACAGAGACAGTCATGAAAGATAGAACTGCTTCAGAAAGTAGCAAGAATGAGGAGATAAATATGTTCAAAGGGGAAGGGGAGTTTTGTGAGAGAGGTTAATGGCAATGTGTCTTTAACTGTAATAAATTTCTTAAGTTTAGACATTCACTGTATATTTGATCACCCCTTGTATTATTAAACATCCAACTCACCTTCTGTTATGGCTCGTGTCTAGATGTCCCCCCAAAGCTTCATGCAGTCATAGTGTGGACTTTTCAGAAGTGGCTGGATCCAGAGTATGTGGTTCTGGGATCAAGGATGTGTGATTAGTAAATCAGTGCACTGATTGGTTTGGCATAGTTCAGACCAGGATTAAGGGTGTGAGTGCGACACCTGCCCTGGGATGGGCAGCTTACATAAAACATACGGGTTAGAAAGAAGGCTCTTGCCTGCATGGTTGTCATGGACTATTCCTTCTCTGCAATGCCCCTCTGCCATGCTGCCCTGGCTAGAAACCAACTGACTACGAACTGAAACTTCTGTGAACATTGTGCCAAATGAACTTTTCCTCCTTTAACTTTGGATGTCAAGTATTTTGTCTCAGCAATGAGAAAAGTAACTTCAACCACTCTTTTCTTGGCCTAATTCTCAGCCTAAATTGGCAACCAGGGAAAAAATGGTCATCAAAGAGTCTACATGGGAAGGTTCTTTTTCCTCTGAAATTGCAAGTTTTCTTGCCCTTGCTGCTACAGCTCCCCAGTGTCTTGAAAAGTAAGCTTTCAAAGTCATTTTCCTAATTATCATGGTGGAATTAGCCTGTTGTAACCTTTACATTTTACCTAATGCAGAAAGCACAGATTAGTTTTCTAAGGTAATGTATCTGATGCTGTAACTACTAGGCGTAGAAATGAAGACAAAAATGACTTTGGGACAGAATCTCATTCTGAAAGTTATCATGTTTTGTGCCCAAACTTAGGATGATAGGAGATTCTTCCTTCCCTAGAGAAAAAACTATAACAAAATCTTTGAAAATTTCTGTAATTTTTCATTTTGTGAATGAGTGTGAGATCCTATGCTCTTCTTCCTGAGTGTTGATGTCAGAGAGAGAGAAATGTTGATGTCAGAGAGAGATGTTTTTAATAGTGTGGCTCTAACAAATATCTGCTGGCCTGGAAAGACTCCAAGGACTCTCAGGGCCAGTTTCTTTTAGAAAATCTGTTAGTGATTCATGCTTATCATAAAAGCATGGAAATTTCCTAGGAAAAGAAATATTTCTCACCAAATATATAGGCGAGACTGAAGAACCTCTGTATCCAGCCCGCAGGACAAAGCATCAGCCTTAGAAAACAGGGGTTGCCTGTGTGAGTGTGAACTAAAAGAGTTGCAACCTTGGATCCAAGTAAGGGCTGTTCAGAGATCCACGTCAGCAGGGCGATGGCTTGATCCTTGAGCTAGATTCCTTGCTACTCCCAGGACCCAGGCACAATAATAACATCCTATAAAGACAACAGAAGCAACAACATTGGCAAACTGAAGGGACTTTCCAGTTAATAGTATTTTGGAAGGGCTTATCCAGTGGGTTCAGCAAGTCCTGGGGATTCTTGAACAATTTTCGTTGGGAGCCTTGAGAGAAATAGTTCTTAGATTTCTTCTGATCAGGATACATGTGTGAATAAGCACGAAGTTAGGGAAAATTTATCAAGTGGTAAAGAAGGTTATACCAATTATACTAGGCTTTAGTAATTCTTAGTAACATGATAATACTTATGTGTCTCAGATAAGCAGCTCTTGGAGATGGCTTTTGTGATCCTTTTGATCATCTGCAGAAAATTAATCAGCATGTGAATTTCTGATGCTCTTATAGATGGCTTGTTGTATGTATACCTCTTAAAGATTTATTGAACACCCTTTCTGAGTCACACGACACATAGGGACTATTGAAATTTGTACAAAATATCAGAATTTTAGGAAGTGTTCTGAAATTTTTCAGCAAATATTTAATGATCTTTTGTATTTTAGTGTGTGGGCTTCTTTTCATTAGATGAATACTAAGAAGACAATATTTTAATCTATTTGAATCTCTCAGAAATTCTTCCACAATGACTTTCCAGTTGTAAAAATAAAATCTGCAGATTGACCATGTAAGAGGATAGTTTATGTACTCATGAGAGATTCAAAGTTGAGTATTACTTTCATATGTATTGTGCACCAGTATTGATGGAAAGTGCTTTTACGATAAATCAGAATTGCCTGATGATCAGTTGAGTCATTCATTTACTTATTCCTTTATCTAAAAATAATGGTGTCTTACTATCTGCTGCATGCCTAGTTCTTTATAGTTGAACCCAGAGTAAGAAGTAACAAAGAACATTGGTGTGGGGGAAGAAGAAAGAGTCCATATAAAAGAAAAATCCTGATCATCCTTGGCTGATCTTATATTGGCATTGTAGTTTTATGGATTAGGTTAATTTTAATGAAAAGTTGGTGTTTTACACTATTAGATTTTAAGTTATTCCTTCCATTCATACAAAGCAGCTCTTATTTCCATTACAAAACTTTAATTATTTTAAGGAATTTAACAATGGTTGTTATTTTGCAAATTGTTATCCTCAAATTAATTGCTCAGGCTACCAGATACAGACATGTAAGATTGATCAAACAATATAATTTCCCTTTGACCAGTTTCTTTCCCTTTTATTATATCTATTATAACTTTTGGATCTTATTTACTCTGTTTTTTTACACTAGCAAGACAATACAGTTTATAGGTAAATGGATGCAACTAGAAACCATACTCATAAGTGAAGTAAATCAGACTTGCATGTGTAAATACCATATTAATTTGATTTTTCTTATAGTTCTTATTGTTGTTATTATTTATTTCTAGGATTTTTTGTTATGGGTATTAACATCCTAACCAGTTTCCTCACATTCAGTAAGTTCTTCCCCTTTTCTTCTTTTGGACTGATTGAGGAGGTTGTTTGTATTTGTTTTTGTTTTATTTCATTTTTGTCTTTGTACTGGGCCCTAACCCTTTACATTGAACTATAACTCCAGCCCTTTTTATTTTTAATTTTTAAACCAGATCTTGCTAAGCCACTAAGTTGCCCAAGCTGGACTTGAATTTGTGAATCTCTTGTCTCAATCCAACCAAAGTGCTTGGATTACAGTCATGTGCCATCTCATCTGGCTTTCCCTACATGATAAGAAATTGTGTGGCTTCTGTTGTTGTTGTTTTAATGGTTATTCTTAAATGTTAATATATTTTTAAATAATGTGTAAAGTTTATCAATATTTCTATCCCTCTTCTAAACAATACAAAGAATTTTAGAAGCTTAAGTTTGATCACCTCCTTTTCATCTTGATGTTATTGTCAATACTTTATTGTACCTATGTCACCAGAAATTAATAATTATTGCCTTTTAAAATTCAGTATTTTCTAAGTTTAACAGCACAGGTACAAATTATTTTGCTCATCATTTCTTGTTCCATCTCCTTTCCTCTTGGAATAGATTTTTATTTTCTTCAGATTCCTAAAGATAGAGACTGTTTTTGGTCAACTTTGTCTGAAATTGTCTGTACTTTATCTTTATTTTTTTCTTTTGGGTACTGAGGACTAAACCATAATTTATCTACATATAAAAGTACATGTTAACATTTATTTCTTTAAATGATTTTGAGAGTCTGTTGTCTTCTGGTTTCCATCACTGCTTTTGTGAATCTGTATTACTGTAAAACTGATTACAGTAATATCTCAGTTGCTGAATGCTTCTGTTTGTGAACAGTTCAGTTTATGAACAGAACCATGTGGCAAAATTTTGCTTCCTTTTCACAAACTGCATTAAGTGATGAACATGACCATAACATCTTCCCCAGGATCATGGAATAAATTATATTGGTGAGCAGAGGTACTACTGTATTGTTTTTTGTAAGCTATTTGTATTTTCTTTCTGGAATCTTTTGATGTATTCTGCTTTCTTTTCTTTTCCACACTATTTCAGCAATGTTTTGAGGTAGGTTTATTTTATTTATCCTATCTAGTGTTTATCCTTTTTTTTAAACTGAAGATTTGTATCTTTTATCCATTCTGGAAAATACAGACCTTTTCCATTTTCTCATTCTTTCTAAGGCATGTGATGAATTTATTCATTTGATTTTTGCTTATCTCTTCACTCCTTTTATATTTTCCCTTTCTTTATATCTTGGTCAGATTTCTGGGTAATTTCCTTAGATTTATTTTTCACTTATTTAGTTCTCTTTTTTAGGTGTATCTGTTTTTTTGTTCACTACAACCATTGATTTAAAGAAATTTTTTAATCAACATCAATATTGGACTACTATATTTACTGATCAACAACATGGTTCTAAAAATAACTACATTAAAACTTTTTGTTGGAATGCATTGTGGTTACACA
Organism: Hydrochoerus hydrochaeris; assembly: GCA_004027455.1. NCBI lineage: Eukaryota > Metazoa > Chordata > Mammalia > Rodentia > Hydrochaeridae > Hydrochoerus > Hydrochoerus hydrochaeris. The sequence continues at coordinate 205,405 of PVLA01000068.1, forward strand.
GAATAGATACTAAAATACCTGTTATTCAGTTAATTGCAAATATAATCTTTGTTTTGTTGTCTATAGAAATATTTTATAAAACACCTCTTCTTGTAATAGGCCCTGTGTGGTTGGCTGGCTTCATAAGCTGTTAAAATGTGAAGAAATCATTTAAAGAAATAAATGTTAACGTGTACTCTTATATGTAGATAAATTATGGTTTAGTCCTCAGTACCTAAAAGAAAAAAATAAAGATAATATACAGACAATTTCAGACAAAGTTGACCAAAAACAGTCTATCTTTAGCAATCTGAAGAAAATAAAAATCTATTCCAAGAGGAAAGGAGATGGAACAAGAAACGATGAGCAAAATAATTTGTACCTGTGCTGTTAAACTTTAGAAAATACTGAATTTTAAAAGGTAATAATAAATGTGTTATTTCTCTGAATCTCTCTTTAGCTAAACTTTTATAATGAGCAGTAATTAAGCTCTTCCACCACTGCCATAGCCACTGCTGATGCGGCAACAACCTTGTGGTCCTCTTTTGTGTTGTGGTTTGTCAAAGTATTGGCTTTCACTGCTATAAAAGTCCAGAGCTTTTGCCTCCATAGTGTCCACCATTCATGAGTCTTGAATAAAGGTTATTGTTAATTGCCAACATCCACTATAGCTTTTGCCACCTCAAAATTCCTTCTACCATTATCAAATTTATTATATTCATTCCTACTTCAATTATATCTACTACAGTGGACCCTTGAGTTATGAACAGTCTGACATACAAACAACCTGGGAAATGACCACAATTTTAGCTGTAACTTATGATCATAGTCTTGAGTTATGATCCAAATACCACCCACTTGTCAGATGTAAATAAAGACTTGCAATGCCAGAAAGGTGAATGTAAGGATACAGAAGCGTCAGTCTGAGCCCAGATATGCATGTTTGTGGACATGAGTTCAGTCAGTGCTTTATATAATTGCTACAATTACTGCTATCAAAATGGCCTCAAAAAAGCTAGGAAAAAAGCTAAGAAGGGAAGGGAAGGTCAAGAAATCAATAACAACAAAAAGAAGAAGGAAACTGGCAAAATATGAGAATGGTATTCGTGTGTCTGATCTCACTAACATGTGCAGCATGTTTAAATCCACCATCTCAACAATCTTTGTATAAGGAAGCTAGTGTTCCTAAAGGTGTTACTCAAACAAGTGAGTCATAATCAACAGTATTAGGTGATTCAGAAAGACTACTATTTTCAGAATAAATGAAAGGCAGATGGCAGGTTATAGCCCGGGTGTATAATTTATGAAAAAGCCAAGAGTATAAATGCAGATCTTATAAAGGGTAACACATAAGTGACAATAGTGAAGCATTTTGTGCCAGTAAGGGGTGGTTTCACAGTTTCAAAGTGAGAACTGGGACTCATAGTACAACTAGGCATGGTGAGGCAGCAGTTCTGATTAAAAAAAAAGGCTGCTGAAAATTACACACACCACTTTGAAATGATGACACAGAGAAATGGCTTTTGCTGTCATCAAATTTTCAACTGTGATGACACTGGGCTTTTCTGGAAGAAAATGTCCAAGGACAACATACATTACCCAGGAAGAGAAGAAAATGCCAGGCAACAAGCCAATGAAGGATAGGCTAACCTTATTGATATGTGTCAATGTGCATGGTGACCTCAGGATAAAACCTCTCTTTGTTTATCACTCTGAGACCCTTATAGTGTTCAGAAAACCTAAAGTCTAGGGGGTAGGGGTCATGTGGAGATCTAGCGCAAAATCCTGGGCTACAAAAGTAATTTTTCTGGAGTAGATCAGGGAGACTTTCTGTTCTCCTGTTAAGGAATATCTAGAGGAAAAAGATTTACCACTCAAGACTCTACTCATCATTGACAGTACTCCTGCTCGCCTATGAGATTTGGAAGAAGAATTGGCTGAAGAATTCTCTTGGCTCTTAACTGAGTTCTCCCCACCCAATACAATTCCTCTAGTGTAGTCTATGGAGCAAAATGTTATAGCTAACTTTAGATGCTATACATCAAAAAGCTGCTCCTGAAGTACTTCCGGATGATCTTAGATACGAATTTAAGCCTTAAAGAGTTCTGGAAGGCACCTCACAACTCCTTTCCCATGTGGGGTTAATTGAGAAATCCTGGGTCAGTGTCTCTCTAAGGACATTGAAATCTGCCTGGAAGAAAGTGTGGCCTAAAGTTATACTTGAGAAAGATTTTGAAGGCTGCACAGAGGAGCCTCAGCCTTGGATTGACCTCGTGGTTGATGATAGTGTCATTATAACAGTGGCTTGCGGGTAGACAGTGGTGATGTTGAGGAACTGGTGGAGGAATTCTCGGAGAAACTGTCTACAGAGCGGCTTCAGCAACTCTTGGCTGAGCAATGGAGAATGGCAGCTGAGGAGCTTTCTGAAGAGAAGGGGGAGCCTCAATAATCAGTGCAGCAAAGTTCTTCTGAAATAAAGGAAATACTGAAAAAATGGACAGAGCTACAAATATTTGTAGAGAAGGCCCATCCAGACAGAGGAAAAAGCCAACTGTTGAATTCACTTGCTTGATGACAATGTTATATCATATTATAGAACAGTGTTAAAGAAAAGAGTAACAGACAACCTTGGTCCAGTTTTTAGTTCTAAAAAGGGTGAGACCCACCCAGTGAACCAGAAGCAGGTCCTGGTGGGTTACAGACTCTCCCAAAGAAAGAAAGGATACCAGAGAGCCAGATTTCTGGTGTTCTTTTGGAAGCAGACTGTTGTGGTTGATACACTGTGTCAACTTGAGAAGTTTAGAAATTTAACTGAGAGAATTAGCAGGGAGCCAGGATCCTTTGTAACTATCCTCATCCTGTGCTGGAGGAGGACCAGGAGATTTTGTGAGTGCTACACTGGCAACGGGCTGGGCCGGGGCAGGGGGCGGTGTACACTACAAGGGAGGAAAAGAGGCTTGCTCTTCCTTTTGCTCTAGCTGCTGCCTTGAAGTGTTGCCTAGTGCCATGCCACTCTGCCTTGCAGCCCACTGGTTATGGACTGAAACCTCCAAAGGTTTATTTTGCAGGTAGACAGTGGTGATGTTGAAGCACTGGTGGAGGAACACATAGAGGAACTGTCTACAGAGGAGCTTCAGCAAATTCTGGTTGAGCAACACAGAATGGCAGCTGAGGAGCTTTCTGAAGAGGAGGGGGAGTTTCAGTAATCAAGGTAGCAAAGTTCTAAACTAAGTTTATTTAGTTGTAAGTTAAATAAATCTATCCTTCCCTAATTTTGGATGTTAGGTGTTCTGTCTCAGCAATGAGAAAAAAGTAACCAAGCCAGAATTTGGTACCAGTGGAGTGGGTTTGTTGCTGTGACTATACCTGACCATGTAGTTTAAGAGCCTTTGGGAATGGCTTTGGGAAGAGTTGGAAAAGGTTCAGAAATGTTGCCTGAAAGAGTAACCCTGTAACAGCTTAGGCTGTTCCGTGTGGGAGATTCTGGTCAGAGCTCAGAAGACCAGAAGGCTGATAGAAATCCTACTGCTAAAGCCAGGTTTTTTGGGGGAGGTTTCGTTTTTTATTTTAAAAATAATAAAACAAAAGAGGACAGATCTAAGCAGGTCAGAACAGAACAATGTAAACAACACAGCACTTAACTACAAGATGATTGGATATTAAGAGTAGCTATCATAATGTCTCTTTCTTTGAAATACTTGAGCTTAGCTTTACACACATTAATGTCAAACATAACAAAATAGAATAAAACCACTCAAGAGAATGAAAGTATTATAAGGCATTCTGAACCAAATAACCGAAGATAAACAATGGCTACTATATTATCTCATTTTTCATAAAAAATTTGTTTATACTATTATGCATATTAAAATCCAATAAGACACAACAAGATAGAACAAATGGTGATAGAAAAACAAAAGCATGGTAAGACTTCAGAGCAAGATGATGTCAACAATGGCTGCCATATTGTCTTTTCTTCAAAGTAACTATTCATACCATCACATATAATAATATCAAACAAAACAGAATAAAACCATTCCAACCAATGAATGAAAACATAAGACTTCAAAGCAATATAATGGTGAACGATGATTACCATAAAATCTTATGTACTCTTACCATTTCTTACACTAGGGAGACTGTAAGGTATTTATACATGTGAGTATGATTTATTTCACTTAAGAGTATGGATTCAAGTGGCTCTTGGCATCCATTTATTTATAAATATCTCAATGTGATATTTCTTTATAGCTGAGTAGTACTCCGTTGTATGAAAGTACCACAATTTTTTTATCCATTCCTCAGTTGATGGGCACTTACGTTTCCAAGATCTGGCTATTACAAATTGTGCTGCTATAAACATGGGTGCAATATATCACTGTGGTAAGATATGTTTTCAGTTCTTCGGGGAATATGCCTAAGAGTGGAATAGCTGGGTCAAATGGGACTTCAAACCCCAGCTTTTTGAGGAATCTCCAGACTGACCTCCACAGTGGCTGCACCAGTCTACACTCCCACCAACAATGTAGAAGAGTTCCTTTTCCTCCACAGCCTCTCCAGCATTTGTTGTTGGTAGTTTTGTTGATCCTGGCCATTCTTTCTGGAGTCAGGTGGAATCTCACTGTGGTTTTAATTTGAATTTCTCTAATGACCAATGATGATGAACATTTTTTCATGTATTTATTTGCCATTTATATTTCTTCATATGAGAACTGTATGTTCATCTTGGATGCCCATTTTTGGATTGGGTTGAATTTCAGGGTCTGATTTTTTTTAATTCTTTATAAGTTCTAGACAGAAGTCCTTTGCTAAGGACAGTTCACTAAGATTTTTTCCCAGTTTGTGGGTTTTCTGTTCACTCTGCTGGAGATTTCTTTGGATATGCAGAAACTCTTTAATAAGACATGATCCCAGTTATTGATTCTGGGAAGTATTTCACATGAAGTTTGGTTCTTGTTCATGAATTCTCTACTATGTCTTCAAGATTTTTACCTACTTTGTCTTTCAACAAATTTAGTGTTTCTGTTTTAATATTTAGATCTTTGATCCATTTAGATTTTAGTTTAGTACATGGTGACAGACATGGGTCTAATTTTAGTTTTCGGCATATGGATAGGCAGTTTTTCCAGCACCATTTATTAAAGAGACTATCATTCTTCCATTGAATATGTTTGTCTCCTTTATCAAAGATAAGGTGGTTGAGTATGTTCATAGTTGTATCTTCTAGTTTATTCCACTGATCTTCAGGTCTGTTTTTATTCCAATACCATGTTGATTTTACTATGGTAGCTTTGTAGTATAACTTTAAGTCAGGAATTGTGATGCCTCCTGCCTTGGCTTTGCTGCTTAGAATTGCCTTTGCTATTCTAGGTCTCTTCTGGCTCCAGATGAATTTTAGGAGTGAGTTCTCTAGATCTACGAGGTATGTTAGTGGTAATTTCATTGGGATTGCATTGAATCTGCATGACAATTATGGGAGAATGGCCATTTTCACAATATTTATTCTTCCTATCCATGAATAAGGGATGTCTTTTCATTTTCTGAGGTCCTCCTCAATTTCTTTTTTCAGGGCATTATAATTTTCCCTGTACAACTCTTTTACATTTTTCATTAGATTAATTCCTAAGTATTTCATTTTTTTTGGATGCTAGTGTGAAGGGTGTGGCTTCTCTTATTTCTCTCTTGGTGGTTTTGTTGTTAGTGTATAAGAATGCTATTGATTTTTGAGTATTGATTTTGTATCCAGCTACATTGTTGTATTTATTTATTTAGTTAGTTAGTTTTTAATTTAAAGAGGAAAAAAAACAGGAAAAAGGTAGAAATAATACAGAATTTCAAGAAAAGAAGATAAACAGTAAGAAATCACTAGTTGATAAATTACACATTGTTCTTTTAGAAATAGTTATTCAAGTTACAGAATTAAAGCACACAAAGTGGACACTAAAGCAGTGAGAGTACAAACAGATCTGTTCAACAATCCAACAAGAACCTAGAAATATGGTCATCAATCCCACACACCTAAACATACATGCAGCTATATCTTTTATAGTGCTTCCTATTTCCTCTTTTTAAAATAGCAATTATACATTTTAAAAATTTTATTTAAAGAGAAGAAAAAAAGCAAAACAGAAAAAAGGGTAGCAACAATACAGAATTCTAAAAGAAAGAAAGAAAAAGGAGAATGAAAAAAAGCCCCACTAAGAAATCAGTAATTTATAAATTATGTACTGTCATCCTGGATGTAGTTGTTCAAGTTACAAAGTTAAAGGGTACATAGTAAATATTCAAACAGTTAGACTACAAACAGTTCTGCTCAAAGATCCAACAAAGATTCAGCAATATGGTCATCTATTTTACACACTCAAACATACATGCAATTATATCTCTTTGAATTTATTTATTATATCTAGGAGGCTTTCAACTGAGTTTTGGGGGTCTTCTATGTAGAGTATCATGTCATCTGCAAATAATGATAATTTAACTTCCTCTTTTCCTATCTTTACTCCTTTTATTTCTCTCTCTTGTCTAATTGCTCTGGCTAGTATTTCCAGTACTATGTTGAATTGAAGTGGTGATAAGGGACATCTTGTCGTGTGCCTGATTTCAAGGTAAAGGCTTTCAGTTTTGGGCCATTTAACATGACACTGGCTGTTGGTTTGTCATAGATATCCTTTATCATATTGAGGTAAAGACCATCTATTCCAATTCTCTGTAAGGTTCTTGTCATGAATGGGTGTTGGATCTTATCAAAAGCTTTTTCTGCATCTATAGAAATTATCATGCAATTCTTACTTTTGGCCCTATTGATATGGTGGATTACATTTATTGATTTGTGTATGTTGAACCATCCCTACATACCTGGGATGAATCCTACTTGGTCATGGCATATAATCTTCTTGATGATTTGCTTCATCCTGTTTGCCAATATTTTATTGAGAATTTTTGGATCTATGTTCATTAGGGAGATTGGCCTTTAGTTCTCTTTTTTAGTTGGGTCTTTCTCAGGTTTTGATACTAGAGTGATATTTGCTTCAAGGAATGACTTTAGAGAGAATTGTTTCCCTTTCAATTTCATTGAAGAGTTTGGGGAGTGTCAGCATTAAGTCTTCTTTGTATTTCTTATAGAATTCCACAGTGAATCCATCTGGGCCTGGGCTCTTCTTTGTTGGTAGGGACTTAATTACAATTTCAGTTTCATTAATAGAAATTGGGTTATTCAGCAGTTTTACATCTTCTTGATCCAGCTTTGGTGGTTCATATGTTTCTGGGAATCTGTCCATTTCTTCTGTGTTATTGAACCTATGAGAGTAAAGGTTTTTGAAATAGTTGTTGATGATCTTCTGTATTTCCACAGAGTTGGTAGTGATTTCACCTTTTTCATTCTGTACTGCATAAATTTGAGTCTTTTCTTTCCTTTTTTTAATTAGGTTGGGTAGGGGCTTGCTTATCAATTTTATTCTTTCAAAGAACCAACTCTTTGATTCATTGATTCTTTGTATTGTTTTCTTAGTCTCTATTGCATTAATTTCTGCTCTGATCTTTATAATTTCCTCCCTTCTTTTGGCTTTGGGCTTGGATTGCTCTTCTTTTTCTAGATGTTTGAGGTGTCAGGTTGCTTGTGTTCATTCTGTTTTCCTAATGTGGAAACAGTGCAATAAATTTTCCTCTGAGGACAGCTTTCATTGCATCCCTCAGGTTATGGTAAGTGTATTTGCATTTTTGTTTGCTTGTAGATATTGTTTAATTTCTTTTCTTTTATTTACTCTGTGACCTACTGAGTGTATTATTCAATTTCCATGTGTTTATGGGGTTTTTGCAGTTATTTTTTCATTAATTTCTAGTATCATGGTGCTATGATCTGATAACATGCATGGGATAATTTCAGTTCTTTTGCATTTATTTAAATATGTTCTGTGGGTTAGTATATGGTCTATTTTAGAGAATGTCCCAGGTACTGCTGAGAAGAATGTATATTCTGATGTTGTTGGATGGAACACTCTATATGTCTATCAAATCCATTTGTTCACAGGTGTGATTCAGTTCTGTTATTTCTTTGCTGATTTTCTGTCTAGTTGATCTATCCCTTTGTGTTAATGGTGTGTTAAGGTCTCCTGTTATAATTGTGTTATTGCCTATTTTATTTTTCATTTTTGTTAATACTTGCTATGGGTGCTCTGGAATTTGGTGCATATATATTTAAGATTGTTATCTCTTCCTCTTGCAGTTTTCCCCTAACTAGTATGTAGTGACCTTCTTTATCTCTTAAGACCATTCTTGGTTTGAAGTTCACATGGTCTGCAAACCATGTGAACTACCCCCACTTTTTTCTGAGTTCCTGTTGCATGGAGTATTGTTTTCCATCCTTTGACTTTCAGTCTATGAGTTTCCTTTTGGGTTAGATGGGTTTCTTGTAGACAGCATATGGTTGGATGTTATTTCTTGATCCATTCTGCCAGTCTGTTTCTTTTAATTGGTGAATTGAGGCCATTTACATTAATGGTTATAACTGTCATATATTGGTTTATTGTTGACATGTTATCTTTCTGATGTTGTATCTTTACCTTTCCATTCTGTTTAATTGTCTGTCTTGCTTAGTGGTTTTTTCCTATGTGTATCCAGAATGTCTTTCAGTATTTCTTTGTAGGGTTGGTTTGGTGGTCATGAAGTTCTTCAGCTGTTCTTTGTCATGGAAGCATCTTATTTCTCCATCCATTTTGAAGGACGATTTTGCAGTGTACATTAGTCTGGGTTGGAAGTCGTTTCCTTTAGGATCTGAAACACTTCACTCCATGCTTTTCTTGACTTTATTGTTTGTGTTGAGAAGTCTGCTGTGATTCTGATAGGTTTTCCTTTATAGGTGATCTGTCTTTTCTCTCCAACAGCTTTTAATATTCTGTTCTTATGTTGGATTTTTGGGATGGTGATTATTATATGTCTGGGTGTAGTTTTGTTTTGGTTATGGCTATTTAGAGTTCTATATGCTTCAATAATCTGTATGTCAGTTTCCATACTCATGTTTGGGAAGTTTTCAGCTATTACTTCTGTAAATAGCCTCTTGATATCATTTGTGTTGTTCCCATCTTTTTCATTTATCCCTATTAATCTTATGTTGTTTTTCTTTGCATCATCATTCAGCTGTTGAATTGTTATTTCCTGATTTCTTGTTATTTTTAGAAGATCTTTCTTTCCTGTTCACTAGCTGCAATCTTATCTTCAAGGTCTGAGATTCTATCTTCACTTTCATTGAGGTGGTTTTTGCAACTTTCAATAGAATTTTTGATTTCCTATATATCTCTTTGAATCTGCTTCATGTATTCTGTTTGTTTCTTAAACTGTTTATTTGGGGATTCTATCATTTTGCTTTGTTCCTCTAATTTTTTAGCTGTGTCTTCATTAGATGCATTCAGTATTTCTTTCACTACTTTTATCCTTTCTTCTTTTACCTGGGAGATTATTTCTGATTTGAGTTCCCTCATAGCTTCCCATACTTACTTCTTTATTTCAGTTGATATCATTTCAGGCATTTCAGGTGTATAGCTTGTATTTTCTTCTATGTACATGAATTCTAGGCTGTCTTGGGATGGGCTGGAGGTTTGAAATTACATTTTGGTCTTTCGTTTTGCATTTTCCTATATTTCCATGTTTCCAGCGATGTTCCAAAGCTTTCCCTGGATGTGTTGGAAATCACCTCCTGTGCCCCCCGCTACTGGGACTCACATGGCTTTGGCTCCCCCTCACACAGTGGGCCTGGCTCCCCTGGTTGAATGAAGGTTGCTGGGCATGGTCTGCTCAAGCCCATGGAACCTCTGGAGCCTAGTCCAGTGTCCTAGGGGGCTGGGCGGGCACCCATCCACTGGAATCGATGGCCCCAAACTGTTCCTGGGCCTGTGCCAGTGAGCTGCAACTCACCTCATGGCGTGGACCTGGCTCCCCTCACTGCAGGGCTGGTTCCTCTGGTTGAATGAAGGTCACTGGGCGTGGTCTACTCAAGTCCACGGAACCTCTGGAGCCTAGTCCAGTGTCCTAGGGGGCTGGGCAGGCACCCAGCCGCCTGGATGGATGGTCCTGGAAGGACTGCATTGGGTGCTGGGCTCCAGATGATGTGTGTTATGACTTGGGAGAAAGTTTGTCGGTATTTTGCTCTTGTCCAGAGACTTTGCCTGAGATTAAAATCAAGGGCAGCAGACTAATTAATCTGGTGGAAGAAATTTCAAGGCAGTCAAATGAGGTGGCAGCATGGCTACTGTTGTGGGCTTTTAGCCAGATTTGTGTTGTGAATCAAGAGTAAAGAACCCAACAGGGTGATTTAAAATGTGATGAGTTTGGCCAGAGAAAAAGCTCCAGTAAAGCTTTGGACTGCAAAGATAGAGCTGAGATCTCCATTGCTGGGAAAGAAAGAAAAAGAAAAAAAGAGAAAAAGAAAAAGAAAAGGAAAAGGAAAAGGAAAAGGAAAGGCAAAGGTGTCCTGGGGCATCACGGAAAGCAGCAGCAGCCTCTACCCTTTGCAGACTCAAAACTGCAAAGCTGAAAGACTTTGTTTAGAGGAGAAAGCTGCATAATGCCATGTTCTAGAATGGCAGCAGAGGCCACAGGAGGTTCCAGAATGGCAGCAACATAGAAAGTTTGTTCCTCAGAATTGGATTCAGAGTGCCCAGAAATCCAGGCACTCAACCCCTAAGCCAAAAGAGAGGAGAGCCTGGCTACTGCTCCAGCTGGCAGCAGACCTCAGCATCATTCATGTGGTGCTCATTTTAGGTGCATACAGAATGCAAGAGCTCTGAGATTGAAAAGGCTTCCATGACTTTCTGAAGGCATGAGAGGCCAGGAAGTGTGCCCTTGAGAGGGCAGTGTGTGAAGCTGTGAGTGTGAAGCCAAAGGTTCAGTGGGGACCCCAGAAATTTGGAAAAGCCAGGAATGTGGATCATCTAAGGAAACATGCAAGGAAGGAGCAAAGCTAGCCCAAGAGGGAAGCTGTGAGAGCTAAAACCACCAGAAGTGCTGGAAGGGTAGAGTCACACAAGTCCTTTGGAGCTCACAATTTGCCACATATTGCCTCCGATGGTGCACGTGAAACTACAGGACTTAATGTTTGCCCTGCTGGATTTTGGACTTGCTTTTGTCCCAATCCTTTATACCCTCCCATTTGTAACTTTTTGAATGAAAATGTTTATCTTGTGCCATTGCATGTTGGAAGTGTTTAACTTTGTTTTCATTTGCACAGGGGTTTGCAGCTAGGAGTTTGTCTTCCATCTTGGAAGAGACTTGGGACTTGAACTTTTCAGCAATGCTGAAACTGTTAGGCTTTGGCAACCTTTGCAGATGGACTACATGCCTTTTGTATAAAGGGATGTGTATGAGTCTTTGGAAGGCCAGAGGCAGAATGTTATAGTTCTAATGTAATATAATGTTGACAGACAGTGTTGGTTCTTAAGGATTGTTAAACCTATGTTATAATGTTCAAGTTGTGAAATGCTAAGAATAAGCATGCCTTTGTATCTGGAGGCTGATTTAAAGAAATGTGTGGGGTTGCCAAATTGACAAGGGGTGGATTGTTATAGTTGGTAAATTGTGTCAACTTGAAGTTTAGAGGTTTCACTAGGAGATTCAGCAGGGATCCAGGATCTTTGTAAATATCCTCATCTTGTGCAAAAGGAGGGCAATGAAATATTGTGAGTGCTACAACAACACTGTGGGTGGAGGTTGTGTACAATATAAGGGAGGAAAAGAGGCTTGTTCTTCTCCCTTTCACTCTTTTGCTGCCTTGAAGTGTTGTCCCAGTGCCATGCCACCCTGCCTGGCAGCCAGATGATTATGGGCTGAAACATCCAAAAAACTGCAAGCTAAATAAACCTTTCCAACCCTAATTTTGGGTGTCAGGTGTTCTGTCTCAGCAATGAGAAAAGTAATCAAGACAAGGACTCTCCTTCCAAACAATAACCATCTTCCTTTTCATCCTCCCTTCCTGCAAGTGGAAGATGTCAATTTGAATGGTATGTATGAAATTGTTGTCTCTGGTAAACTAGACACATTTTATAACTTTTTGGTGAATACACAAGGAAAATTATTGGTTCTTCTGTTAAATTACACACATTGTACAACCCTTTTTCATTATGAAAACTTTCATTAAGGAGTGCTTTGGGAGGTTCAGGTTGTGGGTATTTCCATTATTTTTCATGGGATAAATAGTCTTAATTTACAATCAACTTGAGTTACAACCAGTCCTAGAGAGCAAAGTGAGTTCGTAAGTCAAGGGTCCACTGTACCACTATGGCTGCTACCAACACTGTCACAGCCACTCAAATTTTCTCCATAATTGAAATTGTCATTTCCTGTATGACAACCTGTACAAATACTGGCACAGTTTTCTGTACCACTTTGACCTAGACAAGGGAGTAGCAATCTCTTGCTTTGCCGGGGGTCTCTGTAAATCACAGTTATGGCCATTTGCAGTGTGGTGTTTCTAAATGACCGTCGAGTTATAGTCACCATTGATTGTAAAAGCAAAGCCTTTTTTCTTGTCATAGCCTCAGTCAATAATAATTTCAATCGCCTTAATCTTTTCTATATTATTTAGAATACTCTCTTACATGCTCTTCATGGTTTTCCTTAATGCCACAAGTCAATATCTTTTTCATTTGTAAGTTTGTTTTTTTAATCAAAAAATAATAATTGCCTGTATTTATGGTATACAAAATAATATTTTGTGTGTAATCAAACCAAGTTAAGTAGCATATGTATTTTCTCAAATATTTATCATTTGTTGTGGTGAGAACTTTTAAAATCCTCTCTTAACTATTTTGAAATACACATAGCACTATTAACCATAGTCACTCTACTGTGCAATAAAACACTGGCACTTATTCCTCCTACCTAACTGTAACTTTATAACTCTTAATTGCCCTCTCCTGAGCTTTCAATACAGACTTTGTTAAGTACCATTCTATTGTCCATGACTCTGAGCTCAACTTTTAAAGATTTTATATACAATACATACTCTATATGTGCTAAAATAAATATGTATTGTATACAATGGTAGCATGATACTCATTAATTGCTTCTAAGAGGCATGATGAGTACAGAAAATGACAATTACAAACAAATTGTTTTAACTGAAAAGGGCAGTGAGTCATGAAGTCTTCATCCCTAACAAATTATGGCTATTACATTGAGTACCAAACAAATGATATGTATTGGAAAAAAGTTTTTGTGTCAGGAGCATCAGGTACCAAATTTGGTGAATTTCAAGGCAGTTGAGTACCAAGACTGTATAGTGTAATTCCCCCAAAGATCTGTGTTACACGCTTGATTCATGACTGAATCTTCTTATACTCATGACTGAATATGGAACAAACCCAAAGCTTCTGGAACACTTGGTGTTTGAAACTCATATTACCTCACTATTTGTGAATATTCTATATTGTTTAATATGGCTCCTGAGTGTTGTGCTGGTTGTTTTCAAATTCAGACTTTTAATGAAAAGCTTTTGTAGTTATATTGAGCTTCTTGGGACACTGACTGAAGTATGACAGCAGCAGGAATGATTTTATCAATGCTTGCTCAGCTGTTAGGACAGGTAGAAAAATCACTTTTAATAAAAGTAGTTACATTCTTAATTTTGGGGTGCTCTTAATTTCTATAAACATATTTTATTTTAATATTTTCTCTTAAGTATTATGTACCTTATTAAAAGGTTTGTTTGCTTTTAATTTTATCAATTCTAAACATATTTATATTACCTCTATAGTTCTATTATCTGAGTTTGGGGGGAATCTAATACACATATTTTGTCTGTGACTCTTGCCATGTTGGCTTATTGTGTGGTATGTTTTGTAATTTTGGATGATGAACTCAGGTTTAGAGACACTTTATCTCTTCCGTTTAGCTGAAAATGTGACCCTCCAGCAGGCTGTGCTCTTGTATATGCTAGGCTCTCAATCTAGACATTTTTTAAAGGTAGATTTCTTGATTAGGTGGTTCTTGGATCATCTAAGTTGTAAAAATTCTAACACCAAAATAAGGTAAGGAGTGGTTGATTAAAGATCACTTTCCCTACTCTAATGCCTTCTCATAACAAACTAGTAACACACTACCAACATTTTGGAAAATGATGAACCACATGTATGATAATGACCCATAGCCTAGGTTGCCCAATAACACAGTAGCCATCTTAGTTTATGTAGTACATGATGTGTGCATAATCTGAATCATTTTTGAGTGTCTCCATTATTAAATGATATTTGACTATAGTTTCTTATTGATTTCTTTGTGCTAATGATCAGGTTTCTCTTTTATTGAATGTATAACCCTTTGAAGGTGATTCCTTCATATGGAAGAGAATGGGAAGTTGTGTCCTAATTCTAATTGTTCCCTTCAAGGAAGCACAAGTATGTTTCATGTATCAATATATCTTTGAAACTCAAAATTCTAGATAGATAAATCAGTGAACTTCTACTGAGGGACCAAAGCTCGAGTTTCCAGCTTCTTCTTCCTTTTTGGCCTTTGGAACCACTCTTCATTTGAGGGTGGGAGCTAGAAGATTTCATTCACACATTTCAGTGGATGCTTATTTTACCTTATGCAGAACTTTTAGGTATTTTGTAGCCAGAGGGTGGGGGAGAAGTATGTGGGTTGTCATATTACCAGAATTTATTTCATCTGTCTTATTCTATACTATTTCCTAAGCACTGGGGAAAATGTTTAGCAGATAGTAATTTGTGTCAGATAGTCATTGAATAAGTAATTCTTAAATTAAGGAATAAAGCTGAATAATATTCATGCATTTTAATAGAAAGTTTTAGAACCTAGGTTCTTCTTACTGGCAATATTGGTAAGAGTGAGTGTTTTAGACCTCAGTGAAGGACAGTGAAGAGAAAATGACATGTGTGAGTGAGCTGTGGCAATATCATCTACCTAGGGATCCGAATCTGCTACACTTGCTGTAAGAAAAATCTGCTACACTTGCTTCCATGTCCAAGGAATAGAAAAATTTCTTTTGGACATCGTTTCACTGTATTTATTGCTCCAAAAGAATGAGTCACATTCTAGGCAGTATTAATCTCTCTGGACTTTATATGTTTGTTTGTTTGTTTGCTTATTTATAGTATCACCTCTAAGATCTCACATTTCCTAGCAGCTTTCTCACAAAGTAAAATACATAACTGAGGACAGTATTTTTTAAAATCATGTATAAACATGAGCATAAATCTGTTCCATACACTTCAAGAATAATTATAATAAAAACTCTCCACCCTCTCCCTTGACCCCTTATTTAAGATTCCATTTCGACAAGGATTCTCTGTCTGGCTCATTCCTCAGATATTCGCGTAAGCACTTGTCGTTGGTTTCCTTACTTTCTGGACACTTTCCTTTTCATAGTTTGGCCACCATTAGAAATAGTCCCAACCACAAATTAGACTATACAAGTGGTCAAATGGAGGTCAAATGAAGGTCACCGCTGGGAACCTGCACTATTACCCAGCCCTCCCCGACTATGTCTAGATCAGGAGGTGTGGGAGAGATTACTGCTGTTCCTATAAACATCATCCAGTCATCCAATATCACACAAATATTTCCAGTTTGTTTCATGGAGAGATAGAATACCCATTCTTCATATTAAACAAAGTGAAAAGCAATAAATGCCAATATCATATTTATATGCACTTTGTGCTTTTAAAATATTTTAAAATGCATTACTGTATTTGAATACAATTCTGAAAAGTATTTTTTGAGCACTGTTGCTAAGAAAATTCTCCCTCCCTTTCTCAGCATAAGAAAGGCAACTATTATGAAAGATTATTGCCATGTTTATTCAATCTGAGTGATCAAACACTAGGAAAGGATTTGGGAAAACTCTCAAATCATAACTCAGATCATATTGAAATTGATAAGTAATATTTTAGAACCACCATCAACTTGAATTGAATCTATATGAAAGAAAGTAGATTTCTCATGACAGGAAATCTCAGATTTCTTAGGAATACATCGAAACACAAAAGTGCCTTTTGAAATATATAATTAGAAGTCACTTCCTTCCTGGTAGAGCTTTGTTAAAAGTGTGTCTACATATAACTTACTGTCTATATTTCATATAAATTAAAAATCACAGAAATCTTTTGGTGGTCAACTGAGTCTGGGCTATGCCACTTAGAAGCTTATAAGTCTTTTATGTCACGGGCAAGTTCTCAATCTCAGTGAAATTTGCCTTAGCTCAAAACTGGGGATAATCGCATCTGTATTCATATCTAAGAATGGTTCGAAGCCTGGAAAGAAGCAAGTCCAAAGCTAGATGTTGGTTCTCCCGCCACTCCCAGTGAGGACATGTCTGTCTTGGCCCCTGCTGCATCCTTGGGACACAGTGCAGTGGCTGACTCACAGGAGATCCTCAAGCCATTCATTACTCAATGAATAACAAGTATCCTTTCCTGACAGTGATTCACAATGTCTTGCTTATCTCCACACCATGAAGTTTCTTTTGTTTTCTCACAAATAAAATGTGAAGGTTGAAATGAATTAGCTGCAAAGTTTCTTCCAAATGTAAGGTTCTGTGATTCCAGGAATCCTCACTCTTAGGATCCGGGAAATATTGTGTAACAAACTGTTCTGTCACAGTGTCACATCCATAAGACAAAAAAAAAATATATAATTTTCAGAAACTGTTGAATTACTTGTCTATAGTATGCAAGGCAGAGGGATCATCTTGACTCAATCATTTCATCAAATTGGAAAACTGGAAAGACATTTGCCAGTGAATAGTTAATAGAGGAAGCATTTAAATACATTTGTCTGTACAGACAGTCTACTGAGTAATTCTTACTCTAATTACAAAACCCTGTAGAAGAGGAAAATTTCTCATCTGTGAATCATGATTCTAATAAAATCTCCAAGGGCTAGTGTAAATACTTTTTAAAACACTAGTGCTTATTATTTCATGAGAATTGTTGAGAAGATAAGGCATTGTTTATAGTTACAGCAATATATAGGAAAATTAAACCTGTACTCCCTTCTCCTCATTGTCCTACTCTTAGGCCGGGATTATTTGCCTTGATTACGCATGATTCCAAAATGACGATTCAGAGTTCAAGGCCTTCACTGCTATTGGAGAATAATGATCAAGGGGCAGATGCCAAAATTTCCATGGGTGCATAGACTTTTAGCAACTCCAATTCAGATTTTCTGTATTACCTGATATTGGTTTGGCTGGTGTGCGACCTCCACCTGTAACACAAAGCCCCTAAACATTTACAGATGGGTTTTCGAGGCTCCCCTAGCCTCTGCTGAAGTAACCTTTCTGGGCAATCAGCTGAGTAGTTACTGGATGCATCTTCGTCATTTCATTGTTTTGAGTTGGGTTTATGGGGAGTAATATGATTCCTCTCATCTGTGGAACTTAGGAAAGCCTGTGATGCTATCAAAATAGCATGGGTAGACTGCCTGGGGGAAATCCAGAGCCTGTGATTCAATTACAGGGGCTTTCACAGGGTCAGTCACTCCTCGGAAATTACAAAATCAAGTTAAGAGTCCAAAAATAGTCTAAATGTTACATTGATCATGGCGATCAGATTTTAATCATGCTATTATCTGGGGGTAGATAGCCCTATGGAGGAGCAAATCACAAGTTATTTGTTCATCCAAGTAGTTCTCATCTGCTCTTTATTTCTTCAGACAGCATAAAATATAAATTTAGCCCAAGTGAAGTAGCACGCTTGCTTATAATCTCAGCTACTTGGGAGGCTGAGGCAGAAGGATCATAAGTTTAAGGCCAGTCTGGGCAACTTAGTCAGACCCTATCCCAAAATAAAAAACAATCAATGGCAGAGAGTCCTTGGGTTTGATCCCTAGTACAAGGTGAAAAAAAGCTCTATTTCTCTGTCTCTGTATCTTTCTCAGTCTCTCTCCGCCTGTATCTCTGTCTATCTCTCTCTGTGTATCTATATTTTGGCCCATGAGAAATGTTACTAAGCCAAAGAAAACAGGCATTCGGTTTGGTTTCTTAGCCACTATCATCTGGCCCAGGCTCTCTGGCCAGCAGGGGCTGCTCACCCAGGCTGTTGCCTTCTCCGCCCTTCCCCATCTTCCCTTCCTGTGCTCCCCTTTCTCAGGTGTGCTTCACTGCCTCATGTTGGACAGCACTTTGATATCTTCACTCTGCTAAAAGTTACCCATGGGAGGCTAGCGTTGCCTGTGCTAGAGGTGACTGGCATTGTGGCCTTAAACTAGAACTTGTTATGGTGGCTTTGCTTGTCACTCAGATTTCCTCATTCTGTAGTGTCTCCTCTTTCCTGCGATCTGAGAAATGGCTCTTACTGTCCTAAGAAAGTCAAAATTATCCAACTGTTGCATGCAGAGCTCTAACAGCCTCCCTCCTCCACCTCCTAGGCCAGGTGTTAGGGACTTTTTTTTTTTTTCTACCTAAATGTTGTAAAACCAAGGAATGCCTAAGAATTCTGCTTCCAACTTCTAAAACCACTTTATTGTTCCTCCTTGTTAGTCTTCTGTTCTTTCTTTGATCCTCTACAGTTAATGCCCTTCCTGGAAAAGCAAGAGGCTCCTATTTCCCCTGCTTCAGGGCACGTAGAGTGTAGGCCTGAGTGAGTTTCAAGTCCTGGTCTTCCTCACTCTGCTCCACGTTGCTGAGGTCTCTACACAAGATTCCTGCCAAGGTGGTCTGACACATTCATAATGAGAATTAATTCCATTTAGGGAACCTTCCCAATGAAGTGCTTCTAACTGAAACTGGCATTTCAATTGAGGGTTTAATCCAAAGTCTTAAACTATTAGTTCTCAACTGTTAACCATTTCATGGTCACTCTACCCCCTCGCCACTGCGGTGGACATTTGGCAATATCTAGAGACATTTTTGCTTGTCACAATTGGGGGCTGAGGGATTTGCTTCTGGCATGTAATAGGTAGGGACCAGATGTCCAATGCCATATGGGACAGGTTCCTTTACGTAAAGGGCTAGATAATAAGGAAATTCTACAACTGTTTCTGGGAAAAAAGTGTTTTGGGAAAATGTCTTTTGAAAAACACACAGACAGATGAGTCACTTCTATTTCAGATTATCTAAGTAGATGTAGGACAGTCTGAAAGGGACTATGGAATCCTGGAAGAATG
This sequence comes from Hydrochoerus hydrochaeris, assembly GCA_004027455.1. Lineage (NCBI taxonomy): Eukaryota > Metazoa > Chordata > Mammalia > Rodentia > Hydrochaeridae > Hydrochoerus > Hydrochoerus hydrochaeris. Next base: position 224,497 of record PVLA01000068.1, read on the forward strand.
GTGAAAAGCCCAACTCAGGGTAGGGGCACCCTGGGATGTTTGAAGGGCAGAACTTGCCTTGCTAAATCAGTTTAACCCCTACACACAGCTCACCATGTAAAAGAAAATGGAAAGTTGGATCACTTTTGCTGTGGGACAGTTTATACCCATTTTCTGAGCATTTATTGCTGAATATAAAGAGCCTATACCATCAGGAAGCACAGATCTCAATAAAGGGGTAAAAGATCTTACATGTTTGGAATCAAGCTGAGGAAAATTCCATTTTAGCCAAGACCAAATACTACAGGGGAAGCCATAAGTCAGAGAATTGACAGGAAAGGTTAGCTGCTGTGGACGGACAGTGAGTTTACAGACACTGCTGGAGCACACTGGCACCAGCAGGGGCGAGTGCTGGGATGGCACTCACATGAGAGCACAGGGTGAAAACCTGGAATGACCTCAGTCCTGAATACAAACCATCCTCATTCACTCACTAAAACAGTTATCAGCAGGGCCAGTCAATGGCTTTCTCTGAAAGTCTTTAGAAATATAAAAGACGACTCGATCAAGTAATCCGGAGGGTGGTCTTGAGAAAAGATGAGGGAATAGTTCCCATAGTCTGCAGGGAATTCTTCTCTCCAGAGGGTTTGGCAAGACTACTGCGACTCTAAAATAACAAAGTTAACACTAAAAATTCATTTTATTATGTTTTGATTTCACAAGAAATGTAGACTTGTAAATAACAATAGTTCTTTGTAACAATCTACGTGACATTTTTATTAGTTTGTGGAAGTGGGAGGTTTGGTTACACACAAATCCATGTGAGTATCAGGCAGGAAAAAAGTCAGGGCTGGAACAACTGTTTCAAAAATAATGATCATGTTGGGCTTTGCAAATCACCTGTCATCTTGCTGATTCCCAGAAAAAAATGTAAAGAATATACTCATGGATGACTGCAAATTTTCTCTGCTAGGTGAGGGGAAGGTCAAAATGAGCACACTGGGTCTTTCAGCTCACACCACAGATTGCTTTTCAAAAGCTCAGGACAGGCTGACAAAGGCTGTTTACCAGCTTTGGAACCAGTAAGGTGAGTGCAGTTCTTGTTCTTAAGGAATGAACTGAAGTCGAGGTACAATAAATAGACACAAAAGAAAGTTGTGGTCCACTGGATGCTTCTCTGAGGCTTTGAGAGCAGGCAAGAGGGCAGCTGAATGAGACAGTATCAGCTTCGGGCCAGCCTGTAATAACTGGGAAGTAAACAAGAACCTGGCCTGAAAACGCCATCGAGTGGGGCACATGCACAGTCGTGCAGCGGCTTCCTGCCCTAGGTCTCCCAGAGCTGATGGCACTGCTCCTCGCTCAAGAAGAGCCAGTGTGAAACTAGACTGTAGGACTTTAACGCTACCTTCTTAAGGAAAAAAAAAAGAGAGATACCTGGTGTTTTCTTCAAACTTTGTGATAATTTGAACACAAAGGAATATAGTTGTCATAGTTTCAAAACACCTCTTGCAATTAATATTGACCATCTTGAACAGAGCTCCGCGATTGGTCTGGAGGATGTGAGTGTTGGCTTGGGGCCGACTGAGCCTCAGGATGGAGGTGCTGGGCTGCCTGAATAGGGAAGCAACAGCAGGGACAGGGACAGGGTGACCAGAAAGAGAAAAAATGCCACTGCCTGTGACCACAGGCCCCAGCGGGTCACTTGGCAAAGGCTACCTGGCTCTTTTCCTCTCCCATCCCTCCTGTCACCTAGCCCCACACAGACTGAACTGTATTTGATGGATCTTTCTTCAGGTGTCTACTTCAATCTGGTGACACCAGATAAGGGAAAGCACAGTCCAAGTTATGCAGAAGCCTGCACCTCCGCCCATCCATAAGGAAGCTCCAGGCACTGAGTGGGCAGAAGATGGAGCTGTATGTAAGTGCGGCACCGATAGCCTTGTGCTTGAGTTTAAGCCATCTGAGGGACAAAACTGGCCTCATAAGCATTAACTGTTTCTGACCACAGGAACCACCCAGGATGATGTACATAGAAAGAACCTTGACAACGTATATTCTGAGACAAGAGACAAACATCAGTCAGCACCACAAAGAGTGAGTAAGCAGATCTGCTGAAGAGTGCAGGTCATATGCTAGGTCTCAGACCATGTGCAGATTGTGTCTTCATTAGAGAAAACTCCAGTGAGTGAGCCAAGATGTCTTGTGGACATTACTCAGATGTCGCAGAAATTAATGGGCATTATCTTGGGCCCAGAACACTTCTGTTTATAGAAAATTTTTATTGAAAGGGAATTTGTAAGAGAATTTGATCTAATAGTACTTTCCCATTATTTTGTTAGGAATAATTTGTACCGCACATTCCCTGAAAACCTTCAGATAATTATGAATTTAGTATTTCAGAATCTTGAAATACTGGTCCTGTACCAAGGCAAAAATGAGTTTGAAAGTATATTCACCATTTAAAAGATTTATTTCAATAGAATTTCCTCTTACTCTCATAATATTTCCTCCTTGGTGAGGAACCATTTCCACTTACTACTTTCTCCCTTACATACTAGGACAACTTATATAGATTTCTAGATGGGGTTATATGTGTTTCTTGGCAACTTATGTAGGTTTTCTTTGCTGCCTATCAGGTGGAATGCATTTCAGCATAAAAAGAAAATCAGATCTAAACATTCTGGGAGGGGGCAGTGAATATTTTATTGGAAACTATAATTCCTTGAAATCTACTTAGTTAACTCAGAAAGAAGCTAATTTTGTTGAATGGATAAAGTGTTTAAGTTGTTCAAATCCTCTCATTGTGGTCCTATTTGTGAGGCAATGCTGGGGTAGTGACTGATATTTGTATAGATCCCTTTGCTTCTCTTGGTTTCTTCACTCTGGGGGAATTGAGATGTTGTCTGAGATTCTTCTCCATCATAAACACAACCACAGATTTATGATTTTACAGTTCATCTAGCGGTAAAAATGGATGGTGGCTTTGGGCCCCCCAAGAAAGTACCACAGAAGCACCCACCCACTGTGGTGGTGCTGACCGCACTCGCCTGGTCCTCTTCACACTGAGGCCAGAGCAGCTACTGCCCTGCTGTTCCCACCCTCTTGAGTCCATACAACAAAAAGAAGAAAAAGCTACTTAGGAAAAATCAGACAACCAAATTAGGGTTTGGGAGGAAGGGGAAGTGAATGAATTCAGTCATTCTTTAAAGGACAGGGATGCAAATATCAATTCAACTAAGTATTCTAGTGAATTGTTTTACATAAGCATCAGTCTAAATGACCCAAAGTAAAGATAGCAAAAATGTAGTCAAACTACTGAAGAATAAGTAAACAACAAAAACTGACACCAGATTCATATAATGAATCATCCTGTTAGTTAATAAGGCTCTGTGAAAAAACTGTGTTTAGAACCAGAACCAAATGAATAAGTAGCTTTGTAGATTTCACCTTTCTTTCATTTAATATTTTAAAAATGAAGCAGGCAGCCTCTTCATTTTCCCTGAATGTCATCTTCTAGCTGATGGCAGAAGCCAAATACTGTGCATATTGCTGTTCCCATAATTATAGTTGGGTCCCTTAAGTATAGTTTCCGAGTTACGACTTGTTTGCAGTGTAATATGTAGGGTTACCAACTTTACCGGCAAGGCTATGTGTCATTCGCTTTAGGCTACAGGATCATGTTATTTTGCAAACATTAAATAAACACAATTAAAAATGACAGGTGATGGGTACTACCCAATGATTCTCAGCACACGTGGCTGACTTCTCTTGGGTATCTGGGTATGGTATATGCTGTCCCAGGCATAAATTAGCTCTGGAAACTTCTCTGTCAGCATTCTATTTTGCTGGTCTTGTCATACCAAAAGTTTTCCTTCTCAATGTCATTTCAATTACAAAATTCCATAGGTCATGTGCATAAGATCTGATAGGAATTTTTTCTATTTTTTCTTTACTCATACACATTTTTTGATAGCCCATTAATTAAATTGTTTTCCACCATATTCATCCAATAGTTGTAGAATATAGTGAGATTGTCTGTCTTCCTTAAATTCCCTTTGGATCCTAGTGAAAAGTCACATTCATTAAAGATTTTATACTGAGGGGAGAGTGATGCATAGCAATCACTTTTGAAGGCTACTGCAAAGATACAAAATGCTACCAAATGTAGGGACATACATTCCCACCTTATTACATTAAAATGTAACATAGCAACAAATGCGTTGAAAAATATGCATCTTAAATGTGAAGTTTATTGAAGCTGTTTTTCTCTAAGCAATTACCAATTACCTATGAGATGGTGGCTGTGGACATCATTTGATCAGACAAAAGCCTTGCTTGGTCTTTTTAGCATTAATTTGGTGACAGTTGATTTTGCTTTCTGTATGCCCCAGGGGAAGCATAGAATTCTTTAACTGTGAGCATTTGTTGGAAGACAAATAGAAACTCCTTGGAGATGCTCTTTTTTTTTTTTTTTCCCCCTCTCTGGTCAGTTGCTCTAAAAAGAGGAAAAGTCTATGTGACAGTGGTTTGGGTTCATTGCCTCCCCCCCAACAGCCTGTCATATTATTTCAAAAGAGAACTCACCAGGAAGAGAGGGGAACCCAGAATGCTAGAAGATGGATAGAATAGGGTATGTTTATGTGCAGCTTGTGGCCCCCAGTTCTGGGGCCTCCCGGGAAGAAGCAGGGGCTTCTGCTGAGGCAAAGGCCACAGGCCTTCAGAAATATCCCCCCAGAGGGAACCCAGAGGTCCAGTGTCTTTGCAGATCCAAGGGAGTCTTTGCAGGAGGGAAGGTGAACAGTGACCTGCTGGGGTCATGTAGGAGTTGTCCAATCGGCATTCTTGGGGGCCTTGCATGTGTGCACATCCAGGGCCTCCAGGCAGTCCTGACAGCGCACGGCACAGCACCAGTGGAATTTACACTCGCACTTGGTCATCCGGGTGATGCGGGAGGTATCGTAGCCTCTGCCACAGCACATGACTTCACAGCTGTCCATGCCTCGGGAAGTCAGATTGCACACGCGGCCTGCTGTACCCAGGGAGCCTGGAAGACAAGCCATTGAGGTGTCACTGCAAAGATCAGTGCTGCACACAGTAGGTCTCAGGAAAAGGATCAGGAGAATCATTCTCCAGAACAACCAGGCCTCCTTGATACACCTCGGGCTGACACACGGCTCTGTGCTTGTGTCTCTCTGCTTAGTGCAGGGAGCTGAGAGGTGCCGAGAGTGTGGAGTGCAGGAAGGAGGGACCTGAAGCTTTGGATTTGCCTGGGGTAACCTGAATCTAGCTCTCCTCCTCATTTACATAAACTTTTTAGATTGCCTTTACCTAGCCCTGGATTGAACAGATCAAAATGAAGAAAGATTTATCTTGGTTCCCTTCCATCTCAACCTAAGGCCATGCAAGGAAGCAGTGGCCAAGGCTGGCACTCCAAATTTGTGGGGTGAGGAACTGACATTAGCTCATTAGAATTCCATTATGGGTGGAGAAAGGTGGGTGTCCTTTGTGTGAGGCCTGGGGATGGGGTCACGGTTGAGATCTAAAATGGCTCTGGAGGCTGCATGTGCTTGGCAAGTGACTGCATTTTGGGGGTGTGTCAACTGACCTGCTGTTAGAGGTTGGGTGGAAGACCCAGGTCACTGGGGTCATGACCTGGAAGGGTGTAGCTTGCTTCTCGGTCCCTCCCTTTGTACTCTGCTTCCTGGCTGCTATGATGTGAGCAGCTTTCCTCTGCCAGATCCTTCCACCTTGCCCTCTTGTCTTGCAGCCAGGCAGCTAGGGACTAAATGCGTGCACCAAAATAAACTTATTTAAGCTGTGATGAGAAAGTGACTGAGACAACACTCTGACTTAATTGATCAATAACTCTCTCTCTGCCCAAGCAGTCTAGCAAGCCACAGAGATGTATGAACCACCTGTATTTGAAGTCAGAATTCCAGGTCTTCATGGAACAAAACTGGTGTAAAAAAAACCAAAACCTGTTAGGAACTACTAGTAGGATGTCATCTTAGGGCGATGTTTGCTCAGTAGTAATCTAAGTTTATGTATTTGTTTTCTGAAAAAGAATTTCTGAGAGAGGAAATTTCTTAATCTGTCTACTTCTAGGGAAACTTCTGAAATTCTTTTGCAAGGACATCATTATCAGACAGCAGAACTAAGTGAAGTGGGCATTTGGGGGAGAGTTTTCTGAGCTTACAATAGTAATTTTTATTTCTTCTTCCACTGAGATGGATGCCTGGCAGTCATGGTGTACAACAAAGCTTGATCAATGACAACAGAAGATTGGACCGGGGTGGGCACCTGACTCATGCTGGGCCAAGCAGATCTCTTTGAAGGATGGTGGTTGTGCCAGACCTAGTCACTATCCCTGAATATAAATTCTGGCCACAAGCAGCTATGTTTTGTGATGAGGTTTGTGGACTAACAGAGATCTATGGAGATGCAGGAATAAATGTAAATGTACAGAGACAGAGAAGATCAAAGAAGGAAAAGGAAGCTGCACAATGCCAGCCTGTTTTCTGGTTCTTCTTCCATTTCTCCTAGAGGCCTGGTTACACTCTAACCTTTGAGTTTCTAGACACTCTGTATGCTAAGAATTTTTCCTTTTTAGCTTAAACTGCTCCCATTTCTATTCCTTGTAATCTTGACTGACCTAGAGAGGCTAAATCTCCTATTTAATTAAAAGAAAACTTCCAGCTGTGGTGGAGCATGTCTGTAAGTAATTCTAGCACTGTGGGAGGCTGAAGCAGGAGGATGGGAAGTTCAAGGCCAGTAACTTAGTGAGATCTTATTTTAAAGTGAAAAAGGCTAAAGATTTAGCTCATGTGAAGGACTTGGGTTTAACCTCCAGTAACAAAGAAAAAAAAAAGAAGAAGAAATAAAAAAGAAAAGAAAATCTTACACAGGGACAGAGAACATAGTGACTTATTTTTAACCCCCTAACTCAGAATGTCTCCCTCTTCGGAACTCCTACCGTGCCTCGTGACTCTGTTTATCACAGTCCTCTCTGTGTTACAGTTATCTGTATGAATGCCGTATTGCCCTGCCAGTCCAGAGCAACCAGGGAATCAGCAAGGTTCAGGCAGGGCGTCGGGTCAAGAAAAGCATCGGGTGGAGAAGAGCTTACTCTGCCTTGTCAGCCATGGAAAGCAGGAAGATAGGCAGAGGAATTTCATGAGGACAGGAAGGATGGCAGCGGGCCGGATCTGGGTGGAGGGCAGGTCAGCTAGGGGTGGCCCTGAGCCCTCATCATGCTGAAGAAGCAAAGGGTTAGAAAGGCAGCAGCTGGGTCTGGAATTAGGGCAACCACAAGACAATGCTCAAAATCACTGATTGTACAAAAAGTGCTTGCTGCCAAATGCTGCCTCTTATTTTACTCAATAAACATTTAGTGAACACAAGCAGAGGTTGGATTTTGTGTTGGCCGCTTGGGGTTTTGTTGGGGGGAGGGATTAAAATAAATAGGACCCAGTGCCTATTCTCAGGGGACTCATAATGTAGTAAAGAGCTAAATATGAGAAAGGAGACTTCTGTTACTTCTAGATAATTTTTCATTGACTCAAGTCCTACAGAAAACCACAACAAAGTCATGTGCACAGTACCATAGCAGAAAAGCTGTAAAACAGGTTGAGTAAAGTTGTGAAGAGTGGGAACAATTCAGGGTTCAACCCTAGAATTGCTGTGTGTCCATTGTGTGATTGTGGGTACGTTACTTGATCTTGTTAAACTTCAGTTTCCTTTCATGCAAATAGTTCCTTATTCATGGAGCTTGTGTGAGGACAGAATGAGATAATGTGTGAAAGGCCCAGTCATACTAAGTGCACAGTAACTGTTAACCATCTATTCATTTAGCGAGTGTTTACTGAGTACCTACTATGTGCTGGGCACAATTCTGGGAGTTTGGGATTTGTCAGAGAATAAAGTAAAGATTCTGTCCTGAGAAACTTAATGTAAAAGGGGTGTGAGCCAAATATATTATTATAATGATATTTCTTAGCATTAATAATAGAAAATAGAATCAGATAAAGGGTCTTCAACCTCATGGTTTATTTTTTTAATCAATACCAGGGATTGAACTCATGACCATGTGCTTGCAAGGCAGGCACTTAGGCCGCTGAGCTAAATCCCCAGCCTAACTTCATGGTTTTATAGTGGTGGCATTAGGTGTAAAATGTGAAGGATCAGTAGATTTCCAGGGAAGAGAAATGAATGTGTGAAAGGCATTCCTGACAAGAGAGAAATTCCTAGAGAGATTTCAAGGGAAAGTTCACAAGAGTGCAAATTCAATGTGGCTAACAGGGTGCTATTAGGCAAAGACATAGAAAAAGGACTGGAGTAATGGGTTACAGAGGCTATATGTGTGGGTATCATTTATATTTTATTCCATAGTGGATATTGGGCTAGTCTGGATTTTTTTTAAAGAAGGAAACATACAGGAGTGATAAATCTGGGGAAGTGGCTTGGGCCCAAGGGATAAACCTTGAGACTGTTGGAAATGTCCAGGCAAGAGACCATGAGTGCAGTCAAAGACACTGGCAGAACCTATAGAGGACAGGTTACAGAGCGGGTACAGCTGAACTCTGGTGGCTTATTGCATTACTGGGTTGGGGCTGAAGGTGTCAAATAGGAAATGATGAAAAATTTCACTTGATTGCACAGCAAGATGATAACTGATGCCATTTTATTAGTGCAGTTTCTATGGATGATACAAATGACATAGCAGATTGAAGAGTGAGGGAGAAGATAAGGGGACACCGTGTGGACAGTAGGCCAAGTTTTCAAAAAAGTTGATGATGAAGTGGGTTAAAGACAGGCCAGTGCAAGGACTGATGAGGCCAAGACTGGGCCTTGAAGGTGCTCTAGGCTACTAACAATAGATATCTGACACAAGAGCTTTGTTTCAGTCTATGTTTTCATTTATATAAAGTACAAAAATGGGAAAAGCTACTCCACATAGACAGGGTAGTGATTTTTCTTGAGAATAGAAAAAATGAGCATGAAGGAAGTTTCTAGACCATTGGATCTCTTCAATGTACTGAGATGACACAGTTAGGTGGCTGTGTATTCATTTGGGAAATGGCATTGGGCTGCGCATACATGATGTGTGTAGTTTCTGCATGTGCAAATATTTCAATGACAAGAAGAACGTGGTGGAGGGAGTTGTGGAGGCCACAAGTACCAGGGCCAGGAAAGCCAAATCTCTGTGGAGAGCAAAAAGGTATTCAACATGTCTGCAACACAGCATACAATGGGGATAAGGGAAAGAATCCAGGCTGGAGAGGTGAGTAGAAGCTGCAGTGAGTGGTCAAGGTGTTTAAACTTTAACCTGAGGGCAAAAGAATTTTAATGAAGATTTTAATGCAAAGAGAAGTATGTTTTGATTTGTATTTTATGAGAATCACCCGTGTGCTGGGCTGAATGGATTGAAGCCAGATAGAATGAGGGCAAGGAGACAAGTGAGAGACCCATGAAGCACTCTGGGAAGGACTCCAGGTGGTCCAGATTAAGAAAGTGGTAGTGAGCTTGGAAGAGGCTAGTGGATGAGAGAAGGACTGGCAGAATGTAGTGAGTGATGGATGGAAGGTCGAGAGGATGAGAAGACTTCAGGCCTGAGTGACTATGTTGATGCTGGTGATTCCCTGAGGTAGAAAATACCTGGAAAGGGCAACTGTGAGAAAAGATAACACTGTCAGTTTTCCTTGTGTTCAGTTTGCTATGAGTGGGCCCCCAAATGGAATGGCACTCTCACTTGGCACCCCAGTCATGACTGAATTTTTATCTTTTTCTGTTTTGTTCATAAGCCCTGCACACTAATAAACATTTTTCACTTCCACGGATCTGCATTTATCAAAATATAAATAAATTGCCATGCACTATAATTCTTTATCTTCCTTGGGGCTGTGAGGTTTAGGGGCTAGGACAGGGAGGTGAACTGTCTTATAACTGAGTCAGGCTTTTTCCTGACATCTAATTTGGTGTGTTTTCTCTAGGTGCTTGAAGCCTAATGACCTGGTGGTCTAAGTCAGTCTGGTTAAATGATCATGGTGGGTTTTGTTCCTTGAATGAAGAAAACTGAACTCAACTCTGTCTGAACAAAAGGATTTCTCAGTGAAGTAACCTCAACACCATAAGAAAGCAGAGAGGGGACAGACAAAGCAATGGTATTGACATAAGCTTAACTTAGAAGTGGTTTCAGTAAAAGAAGATAAGACTGGCAATGAGATATCTCAGGAGTTCAGTGCTCTAAAAAATAGGCAATCTGAACATGCCATTCTTCACCAGATAAGGCATAATGAAGCCAAAGAAAGGTGATGAGAGAGGACTTCTGAGGATCCAGAACCACTGATGTGAAAACAAAGGCCAGGTTGCAGCCTGGACTGGTCATGGCCTCTGTGGGTATCAGGCATCGGCAATGGGCTGGCAGGAGGGGAAGGGTGGCCTGGGAAGTAGGAGAAAAAGAAGTTGCCTGAAAATGGACTGCTACTGGCCATACTTTGGAGTTTTAATTAGATTCAATGACAGACTATGTGGAAAAAAGAGTTTGGACAGCTGATGTCATTTTATCAGAATGTGGAGCCATCCTACAGAACTCTGAAGAGAGAGTACAGAATCTATACAAAATTTGATGCTATTGTTTTCTGGTCATGGAAATATAATAAAGGAATTTTGCTGAGGATATGAATGCAAAGATACATTATTATTGATAGCAGTGTGGCTACACTGTCTTAAAGATCTCCCATCAGTCTTTCTAAAACAAAGAGCATCATGATTATGCTTAAAATACAAGACTCAACATTATGTATTTATAGCACCAGGGGTGTGGCTCAGTGGTGAAGTGCTGGGGTAGCATGTAGAAAGACCTGGTAGTCACCAATAAACAATGGGAGAGACAGGGACAGAGGGACAGACTATGTACTTATCTATGTATTTATATGCTCATTCATTTAATAAAAGGAAGGCACTGTGTTTTAAGATCTTCCTACTTCCTTAGTTCTAAATATTTGGGACACATGTTTTAAAATTATTTCTGAATAATATGCAAATGTATTAATTACTCAATCACTGCTGCTTGAACCATGTCAGGAACTGTGGGGATATAAACCCAGCCATACATATCAGCCATAAGTTCATAAAGTTGACTTTTAATATTTTCTCCCTTTTCTCCTTTCATTGTTTTTTTTCTTGCCCTTCTTCCTCTTTTACTCCTTTCCAGAAACCAAAATTATGCAGTGCTAAGCTCTGTGATAAGCATTTTACCTGCATTACCTATTTAATTCCCATAAGCTTCTATAGTGGGTACCACTATCATCACCACTGTTAAAGTGAGGAAATGGAGATCAGAGATGTGCAGTTACTTGCTGAAGATCACACAACTCGCAAGTGTCGGGGTCAGGACTGGAAGTTTGGCTCCAGAGCTTGAGCTCCTGCTGTCTGCAGGAAGCTCCATCCTGATGCCTTGCCAGGTACAAGAAACAGGATCCCTTGGAAGAGTACCTGACCAGTGCCTCACTGTCCTCCCTGCTTTCTCTCTTCATTCTCTTAATCAAATAAAGAACTTGCAAAGGCCTGACATGTAACTGTTTTATGACAGGGCCTTTTTCTCTAGCTCATGATGCGCTGCAATTGAGTCTGTTAAGGTTATGTGAGCAAACAAAAAAGGCTGGTTAACATGGTGGTAGCAATTTATGTTGCAGTTTCCCTGTACTGCTGTTTCTATCGGATTCCTGGAACCTTTCTGAGAAATGAGAATGATTTCTTTGCAATGCCAGGATGTACATTTCCAAAACTTGCAGGCCCACAAAGTGGCTTTGCCATCTGTCACTGGTGAGGCTCTGGCCACAGGCATTGAGAAGAGCCCTCTACACAGAGGTAGAGAGGGGCTTAGGGAAGCCAATATCATCAACTTGTATCTTATTCAAGATGGAACTCCCCAGCATTTATTCCAGGAATCTCTGAGTCATTTCCAAAAACCAACTTGACCCTTACAGGATGAATATTTGTATCACACAGTATCTCTAAAAGCATGTATCATGGCTCTAAAAATATTTCAGAGACATTTTTAAAAGTTTCAATTATTTAGCTATTCAGCTGAAAGCTCTATCATTTGAGTCTCAAATCGATATTTTAAAGGGATAAGCTTTTTCAGTGTAATGCTTTTGCGGGATCATACAAGTTGCTTTATAATGTTATCTCTTATTGCGCTTTGATTTACATAGTTCATGGAAGGGAGAAGTGACAGGTTGATAGCTCATTTCCCTGATTTCCTTTGCTTTGGTTTTGAAATGTGCCAGACATGTGACCTGTCTGGGGACAAATCCCAATCCCCAGACATAGAATATTGTGGGCTCAGAGTCTATTCTTGTTGCCTTTTTCCCAAATAATTGTTGAGGTCATCTGCCTAACCTCTGAGACAATAAGACCCAGGCAGAGTTTGTGAAGTCCAACAAGGTCAATGCCATGGGAAGATGCTATCCCTGGTCACATGGAATGTTTTCCTCCATGTATGTTCTGCTTTCATCCTAACTTACACAAGGTACACAAGAAAAAAGGAGATGAAGAATTGGGGTTTCTAAATCACATGTTTGGGACCACATAACACACTTAGGTGGTATAATGCTGAGGCAACTTTACAAAATCAAGCATCCCATCCCCAGAGCTATAAAATTAATAATGGAGCCAGGGTTCTCAGTGTAAAAACATTTCTGTCTCCACCAACATGCATCTTCCTGACAGCAGAGGAGGAACAGAGGGCTTTGGCTAATAGTTCCCAGATCCACACCTCTGGGACCTGGAGGAAGGGCTCTCTCTGTCTCTGTCTCTGTCTCTGTCTCTGTCTCTGTCTCTGTCTTTGTCTCTCTCTCCCACTCTGTCTGTCTATCTGCCTCTATCTCTCTTCCCTGCCCTCCCCTTTCCCCTCTCTCCCTCTCCCTTTCCTTCTGCTTCTGCCTCTTTCTTGATTGGCATGTATCTCTGGAAATTCTTGCCACTTAGGCTAACAGAGGCCCATATGTTGACTATTAGGCCATAAAGCAAGATTCACTTAAGGCTGTTATCCAATAGGCTGTTTCTCCTCTGGTTGACTTACACATTGTCATTAATGACACAGATTTATTGAGAGAACAGAAAAAAATGTTAGAGAGCAAACATGAGGAACTGCACATTCATCTACTTGCCAGGTTTGCCCCTTCCTCACATTGCAAAGGTAATGTTACTTAAGACAAACGGTATCTGCATTTATCTCAGATGATTTTACTCAGTGTTTTCAGAACTTAGGAAAGTTTGACTGGCACAGGAAAACCATGTCTCATTAAATTAGCAAATCCTATAATGGAATTAATATTGTTATGGTGAGACTCTGTGAGGTTTTCCATATCTGGCATACCTAGCTTGGCCAAAATGATTCTTGTTCCCCACCAGTACCCTCTAAGGAAGCTGTCTCCTCACTATTCTACTGAAGTGACCTTCAGTGTCATAGTCTTAAGAGTTACTCTCAGCTATACATGGTCATAAGTGCCCATAATTCTTGCACTCTGCAATGCTGAGGCCAGAGGATTGCAAGTTCAAGCCCAGTCTGGGCAATTTAGTAACTTAGCAAGACCCTGTCTCAAAATTAAGAATAGAAAAAAGGACTCGGGATGTAGCTCAGTGCAAAGGCTCTGGGCTCAAACCCACACCAGCATTTACTCTCACCTTCTTCTGAGGCACAATCCTCCCCTCTTTGAAGAGCCTGGCCTACTTAAGCATTTCTGTAGAGTGCCCCCTTCCCCAACTGCTGCATGCCTCATTGACCTTTGTAAAGCTTGTAATGCAATCGGACTTGTGTACTGTTTGGAATTTCTCATAAACCTTGCCTCCTGAAGACAGGGCCTTATTATACTTCTAAACACTGCATAGTGCTCAGGTGGTCAACACATATTTGCTGATTAATTAAATTAAACATTAAAAAAAAACTAGAGCAGCTTTTCCTTGTCTAGTGAGGCCCCCGTTCTCAGAGTGGTGGCTGCCCATCCTTAGGTACCTGGAAGGAATGGTGCAATTAAACCTGACTCTCTTTAAGTGATCTCATTTGGTATACAGAGAACACTTACAAGAAAGGTAGTATATTTTTAGATGACAGAACTGAAAATGCTAACTTACAAGTTTTTCTGGCATCAAGTTATGGTTCTGTTAGTTCAAAGAGTAAGATTAATAATTCATTGTTATTGAATCATATGGACCTTAAAAATTCCTAAATGAAGCACCATATATTAAGAGACACAGAGAGGCTAATTTGTCCATTTCTACCCAGTTACTAGCCAATGGTAGCAATTTGTAGTACCAGAGTCTTTGAATTCATTATGTACAACTCTTTCCCTCATACTGTGAACGTTGCATATGTTTAAAGAAGAAATTGACCAGTACAAAAGTAGTTTCACTGGGAAAACCTAAGTGAAGTAATCAAATTCATGATTTTTAAGTATATTAACATCAGTTTATTAAAAACACATTAATATGATAATTAGAAATGAGTTTTTTCTATCCTGCATCTATTTGATCCTTAGTTGTTGTAGTTCAAATTTGTTGTAGTAGTTCAAATTAAATCAAGATATTGGAAAGTTTAAAATGAACTATTTTAAAAGAAATTTTTTTCTTAAATTATTTTTTAAAAAATTTCACAAATTCTATGTGATCACCACTGTCAATCAGCTCAAATTAAAGTATGTTTTGGTGCATCTGAAAAATATAATTAATTCTGCTCTTTATATCTTGAAAGAGAACTTGTATGGATCATGCCCATAATATAAAACAGCATTGCATGTAAAATAATTTTTGTTTGCATTAACGAGGAAATCAGATGAACTTCCCAGCAGTTCCTTTTCTATATGTCTCCTCTGATAGTAAATGAAGAGCAAAGAATTGAGTATCTAGTGGTAGCTAAAAGTAGTAGCTGTATTCTGCTATTGCTTTGTTTGAGACCTCTTATCTTATTCAGGACATGGTCAACAAGTAACATCTGAAAGTCCTGTAAATGCTCTACTAATGCACTTGATTGTGAGACAAAATTCCATTTAACACCTAAGCTTAAGTAGGAATTTTCATAGGTTGTGTATTATAAGGTAACTGGTGATGAGAAGACAGGCTTAGTAATTCCCTTCAAAGAAACTGGGCTGTCTGTAAGCTACGAAACTGCACCAAAATACCTAAGAATTCAACTACTCTAATGAACATATCTTATATTATTAACAATTTCCTATACAATTTAATTCAGCAGTGTTCATACACTACTACTGCATGTCCAGTGAGCAAGAAAGATGCAGTTCCTGCAGTCATGCAATCCTCACTGGAATCCAGTTAGGGAGTCAGGTGGAAAACTGATGAAACACTGTGGCACAGGCTGAGACAGAAAGAAATGCACTTTGCTTGTACCAAGGAGATAGCAGTAGAGACAGAGAAGGCAGTAAGTCCTTTATACATTTTAAAAGGTCCTGATGAAGACTTGAATGATGGGGTGCAGGGAGAGAATGAATAACAAAAGACATCAAGGTTCATGGCGTGACCACCAGAGTGAAAGGCAGTGCTATTTTCTGGGAAGAGAAAATATAAGTTTCAAGAAGTGGACAAATCAAGAGTGCAGTTTATTTTTTTATGAATGTGAGAAATCTAGTAAGCAGGGAACTGGGTACAGGATGAGGCTAGAGGACACAGCTGAAGACAGGGGTAGCATTTTAAAGTCACAGTAACAGAGAAAACCAAACCAGAAGAGAGTACAAAGGGAGAAAGGAGGGTTCAACGTGAATTCGAGGAATCCAACACAATGAGAAGCAGAAGAGGGAAAATTAACCACTAAAATTTAAAAAGGCCAACAATTGGGAGAGTAGGAAAACCAGGACAGTGCAAGAAGGTAGTGTTCCAAGGAAGGAAAGGCTAATTGTATTATATACCATTTGAATTTAAAAAGAGGATTTACTGGATCATAATTAGTATGATCAATATTTACCTATGAAAGCAGTGACTTACAGGAATTTGTCACATAAGTTTCTTCAGCACTAAGTGTCTCACCATCTTTTAGATATCAGTTCATTAATTTCTATGTCTCAAAGCACAAGGAGATAAACAACTTACTCTGTAGGTTGTCAAAATGACAAATGTGAGGAAATACCTTGTACAGATTGATGGAGTAAGGACCAAAAACCTAAGAAACACCCTTTTTTCTGCCCAGGTTTGAGGGCTCCCTAGCACACAGACATTACTTAGCCCTTGGGGTCAATGATGTCTTGAGGGCAAAAACCATTTCTCCTGTTCTCAGTTTTGTATTCCAAGGCTTATGAATCTCAGTATTTGTTCGATGAAGAAATGAGGGACCTAAGTTGCACTCCTCTGAATTGTACATATTAGTACCTTCATGATATCCACATAGCCACCTACTGGCTAATTAGTTCATGGAACACAATCAGCTTTAACAAGCTTTTGCCATGAGGCAGATCTAAAGCACCCATCTCTGAATGCAACAGTTGGGCCTGGGTTTCCATAAGTCCTGAGTTCTTTTTGCCGAATATAATTTATGTAGAATAAAAGGTGATATCTGTGAGCTTACATCATTCACAGCCTGCAGCTATCAGCCAGGTACCAGGTTTTCAGTAGCAACTAGTTGCACAACCATAGAACTCCATTAGGTTTTGAACTTGGCTGGAAAAGAGGTGGAGGGCTGCTTGTTTTCCAGTTGGAGAAGAGAACTCAGAGTGACCTCTGGCTCGGGTCAGGATTTTACATCAGAAGCAGTGAAAGTGGCCTGTGATTAGGTACAGGCGCTTTCTCTGGAGAGGACAGCTGCGGCATTCCTTAGTTAGAGATGCACCTATCTCTAAGTGAAGGGCTTCTTTGATTTACAGATGCCTGGGCAGTAACCTGAGAGATAACTACAAAGTCACCAGAACACTCATCCCAGAAAGCCCAGCTTCCAAAATCTAGCCTACAATTTGGTCTGTAAAATGTCACATGCTTAACATCACAGGATTGTTGCTACTCTTCAAATCTGAGCTGCACGAAGCAGTATTTATAGTTGACCATCAGATACTTATCTTCTTCAACTGAAGAATGGGGAAAATATCTTCCTATTGTTGTCATACTAATATCTTTTTAAATGTGTTTTATTTTTATCATTCGTAGGGATGATGAAGGATACTAACACTCTTAAACACTTGGAAGGCTTGTAATGGAAAGGGCCTCAAGGAAACCTGAACTAAACACCGGTGCTTCATTCTGATCACTTTGGAACTCCCCAGTCTGTGGGGCACCTGACCTCATTAAATTTCCTCGGGGTGCACATTATTACTAAAGACCTATCCCCTACCCCCAATACTACCCATATTTCTGCAGATAAGTGGTATAGTGAGAAAGGTACAGATTTTTACTAACTTACTGTGTTTAGTTTACCACTTACAGGGCATGAAATTTTTAGCAAGTTAATAACTTTTCAGGGCTTCAGCTTCCTTTTCTGGAAATGAAGGACACTGCTATGAAAAGTCCAGAAAACACTCACATGAAGACTATAGCCCCCGCCTGACTCAGAGTATGGTCACACCCTGTGCTCCCAGCTCCCTCCCCAGCCAGCTCTGTCTGATCAGAAACATCCCAGGGTCTCCACTTTACTAGTCTTTACTATCATTATTTCAGAACGTCACTTGAAGTCTGACTTGATGATCTGTCATGGTAATAAAAGCTTTGATGGTTGAAATAATTTAAATGAGATACTTGCAGTGAAGAGATAGAAAACTTAAATGCAAAAGATCAACAAGCCAGGACAGACCTGTGACTGTTATGTAGAACTTTTCAAAAATTTTTCCCTTAATAAGATTGTGCAATCCAAGAAAAAAGAAAGTCTCCCTGGATTTCTTTTTCCCTAACAGAGACATCAAGAGATCATGGGTTACCTAAATCACCGATATTTCAAACTTGATGCAATTAGGTTTGAAACTGTTCCCTGAGCTTTCTGATTCACTAGGTCTTTGAGGGGTTCTTTATTTTGGAAAACTATGGGCTAGACTAACAGACCTTTATCCACTATGCAAACTTAGCTGACAAATAAGATAGCTCACTTCAGTCCATGAGTTACTTTGAACAGGAAACAGCTGCAACCTAGCAAGAGTAAAGCCAATCAGTTCCAAATACTGATGACCTGACTGCTCACCACTACTGCTTTTCAAATGCTGGCAAGTAGAAGACAACCAATAAATTGAATGTTAAGTGTGTATTATTTAAAAACAAAAACAAAATAATGGCCACAACAAAGCAGCAGTATTAGATGAAACTTAGGGAAGGGTTAATTCTAATTTTAACATAGAAAATGAAAAAAAGATATTGTGTGTTACTTGATTTAAATTGTACTGCAAACTTTTGACCTGTTTTGGATCTTGGCTATCGTTAATAGTAATATATTTTGAAGTGCAAGGTCCATTCAGCAGAAAACACATCCTTCCTAATGTAATATGACTCTAGTGCAGGGGAGAGGGTCCCTCCATGTGTGCTCACTCAGTTGTGTGCACATACTGGGTGATTCAGCACTGACCCAACACCTCTATTTCACAGGAAGGGAAGGCTTGCACATTCACTGTGAGTTAGAGACAGAAAGCCTCCCTTTTTGCAGGCCTTAGAATTCTCTGCTCTTTCTCTTTGCCTCCACAAGTAAGCTAGAGGATACTCTACCATGATTCCATACCTAAGACCTTCTATAACTTTTAACTGGCCTGGTAGGGCTATGCCACAGGCGTTTATCCAGCAGGGGGAAGCCTCATCTTTAGACGGCCAGTAGTAATACAACCAAAAGCAAGGCCCTCGAGAGAAGCAGGCTTTTCTCAGAGAGCAGCTGCATTTCATACCTGTGGTTATTTGTACATGACTCCAAATAGGAACAATAAGAAAAATATTCTTTTAACAAGCTGAACTTCTGCCTACATGACTATCAAATGTCCTGAATCATATCTTCACTAAAATCATTATCTGGGGTCAACAGAATTAAAAAGAAATACTGCAAGCTTTGCATGGATAATATTGGTGCCTATGTTTTCCTAATAAGGACATTAAGTGAAATACAGATAATTTACAAATAATCTAGGAATCTTATCAGATATCTGATCCAATATATTGGAACTGTCGACTTTAAAAGAAGAACAGATTCCTGGTTAATCAAGACCAAACAAGAACTAGAAAATTCACATCTTCTTAAGTTTCATAAGCTAAAATGTGTCTAAGATACAAAGAAATAGATTAAAAGAGTAAAGTATATAGTTGTTCTCAGAAAGCTAGCCCCTGCAACTCTGCAGCCTGAACTTTGTGCAGCATAAGAGGAAGCAGAGTAAAATGGCTGAAAGGACAGACAGTCCCTGCTCTGCCTCTTACCAACAGAAGTCATTTGGGCAGACCTTGTGTCCTCTCTGAGCTTCAGTCTTCTCTTATAAAATGGGATAATGAGACACTCACTCCAGATGGGAAGAACTAGCAAGAGCATGTAGACCGAGCTGTAGCATGTGGTGGGTACTCAGGTATGTCTTCTACTTTACAATCAAGAAACAGAATGTTGTTCTAATACAGGGAATAGAAAGTGTTCTGGAATCATCCTGTAACTTGAAGAGGGAACCTTGGATTAGATTCAGAATTCCTATGTGAAAAAAAGAGAAAAGTATAGTCTTTTACTGACTAGCCCATGAGGCAGTAAATATTCATTAGCTGTAGCTGTTGCTTCTCCAAAGGATCAGAAAAATGTACTAGGAATCAGATCCTCTGATACTGAATATCAGGTTTTGTTTAACAAGGCCTTCTCTCCTCCATGTCTGAGATGTCAGTGGGGAAAATGTGTAGTTTCAGAATCAAAGTACAGGTCATCAGACCAGGTGTCTGTCCCCTCATACCCATGGGATTGTGAACAGGTCATTCGCTTTTTATTTTCATTTTCATTTTCTTTTCTGTCCAGTGGTCATGATGATAGCGAGGGCTGCTTATCTGGCTACAAAACTAAGATGTGAATTTTGCTCTTGGTAGACATTGATCACTTAGGAACATCTCTCTTTTTATCATATATTATTGTTTACTATTGCAATAATTAGTTCCAGTGAGTGGATGTCATAGGGCTGCTGCATGGATTCAATAAGACCATGTGGGCAATGGTCTTAGCCCAGTATTCAGCACACAGTAGTCAATTAACAGGACCAAAAATGATCATGATATCCTCATCTTCATGTCCTGTTTGAGAAGTCTTAGATTCAACACTTAGTTAAAGCCAGACCCCTGGGGCAACTTTATAGCAAAGCACAGGTTTCTGAGTGATTTGATCAAAACAGGTAGGATAACTTGTTAGCAGGCCCCAAAGCACATCAGGAATGCAGCAGGGCTCAGCTGCTGGTCCTTGTGTTAATAGTAATTAATCCATTGGCTGCATGTAGAAACCTGCTCCTGTGCTGCAAAGAGCTGGCTCCATGAACCTGAAGGAAATTCAAGCACTCAATAAAGGTCAAGAAAGAAGCTTGGGCATTCTTGTGATATTGCTTGACTATTTTGCCTCCTGGTCAATCTAAAATTAGCAGTTTAAAATCTGCACTGTTTCATTGGTTCCTCTGCAGCAATTTCAGAATAAAAAACAAACTCAAAATTTAAATTAGAGATTTTTTTCTGACAGTGAATTCCCTTGCTTTCTACCAAGAAATTAGTTTGAAGCAAAGTGAGCTTCAGGCTTCCATCACCTCCTGTTGATTTCAACTTGTTTAACTCATTCATATTTTGCACCAGAGCCTTTGCAAAGAAAGACCTAAACCTGGAGTTCAGAGTGGATGGGGAGAGTGAGAGGTGGAGAAAGCACATGTATGCAATCAGGCAGGTAGGAACAGCTGCTGGGCTGAGACTGAGAGGAGGCTTTTTTGAGTTAGTTCAAGATGGAGAAGGTGCTATCTGGGAGGGAGGGGTGTGGCCCTAATAAATGAGGTGCCTCTTACACAACCCTTATACACTTCCCACCTGTGGCCAAGAGAGTGAGATTCTTGCTTATTAGTATTTGGCAACTTCTAAGCATATTGCAAAGAGAGAGGGAATGTGAAGTTGGGCAGAAGGCAGAGGAGACAAAATTTAAAGCTCTGATGCCCTTTTCCATAGTTGGGGTGGGATGTAAAGGGAAAGATGCCATCCAAAGCTATCCTCTTCTCAGCCTCAGGATCCCCTAAAAATGTACATGTAGTGCACATTAGTCCACTAACTAGAATTCTGCCCCACCTGCAGAATCTTGCTAATCTACATATTTTGACTTCTTTGCCATGCACATTCTTGGTGGGTTCCTGTTTCTCCAGAATCTGCTAATTATCAAGCTGCTTCGCCATTTGCTCAGGAGAGCTTTCTGTGCAGTTCCAGCAGGAATTATAAAAGACAGTACCTTGCAACCAGCAGGCAGCTTTTATAGAAAGTAGGCTGAAACTATAGAACTTCATTCAAATTGTGGAATACTGATCATTGAAAATAATTTTATTGTTGTTGTTTATTTTTTAAACTTACCTGCCTCTCGGTCCCTGATACAGTAGTCTGGAGAATTCTCAAAATACACAAGGTCATTTTTCGTTGGTTTCTTAAACCTCTTATTAGCCACAGTGAAACCAGTGCCATCCTGGTTCATGACAACCTGGATGGCCCCATTGTACTTCCTCCAGAGATAATCACCCGTTTTTCTGAAGTCGGCCATGGCCAGCCAACATGTCCTCAGAGTACATGAGCCGCTCACACCATGACACTTGCACTCTTGTTTCAAGAACCGCTTTACAGCCTGCGGAAGAGAGGGGCAAGTTTAGTGAAGGAGGCCTCAAGCATGTGTTACGTGCTGTAATCTTCCTTACCTATATGCAGTCAGGAAGTAGCTCTGAGGATGTTGGATGCTGGGCCTCATGACTGGAAGATGTTAGAGAATCACTTGTCACTTGCTGGTCACTTTAACCACACTGTGACTGTAACAAGGGGTAGTAGGTAGAGCATGGGGGCAAGAACCTAACTGGAAACCCCATTGGCTATCAGAGTAACAAGAAAGTTACTATTTAATAGTGTAAATTGCCAATTTAAAGAATGAGGGAAGATATTAGAGTATTTTCTAAATAAATATAGCTGTGTTATTTTTTAAAAGCTATACCATTACATATTGAGTATCCTTCATTCAAAATGCTTGGGACCAAAAGTGTTTGGGGTTTTGGATTTTTTTTTTCTTCAGATTTTGGAATATTTGCATACACAAAATGAGACATTTTGGGGGATGGGACTCAGGTCTAAATTATATTTTGTGCAATGGACTGAAGATGATCATATACAATATTTTAGTGTACCTGCATTTTGACTATGAGCAATCACATTAGGTCAGATGTGGAATTTTCCATTATTGGCATCATGTTGGTATTCAAAATATTATGGAGCATTTTGGATTTCACATTTTCATATGAAGGATGCTCAATCTGTACCAATTTATATTAGTTACCAGTCTGTAACCAAATTAGATTGACAAGGTAATTGTTAAGTCTGTATCTTTCAATAACCCTCAAATAGTAATTGCTAGGAGTTTCTATGCTCTATGCAGTGTGTAAATGTTGTGCACTCTATCCCAGATACTTTACATATTACAGTAGTACTACACTAATGTTTTAACAGTAAAGTAGAGAGGGTAAAGCTCTTGCCTGAAGGTACGAAGCTAGTAAAGCATAGAGTGAGACTGCACTAACACAGATTATCCTCTAACTCTAGCCAAGAGATTTCACTTACATGATGGGGCTGAGCTTGTTCTGTTCTTCTTTGAGAGGAAGCAAAGAAAATTAGGGCAAGCCCATCTTGGGTAGGTACAAACACAAAAAGTCCTTTTTCTGTGGGTAGGCCTGAGGACAGGAAAAGGTCAGGTGGGCCCAGAAATTTTTCAGGGTAAGCACCATTTGCAGAATGACTGAGTGAAAGTTATCTCACCATGGCCGTTTCTCTTGGTTTGTCCAAGTGATGAGTGTTATTGGTAGCATGCTCTGAATTGTTCTTCCCATTTTACAGATGAGGAGGAGCCAGGGATCAGGGAGGAACTGTGACTTGCTCAAGCTGGCATAGGGAATGGCTGGATGCAAACCTAGATTCTGAAGTCTTTCCAATTCATAGTACATGCAAAAAAATGGATTTCTTCCAAGTGTTCTCTAAATGCATGCTTTCTGACTAAAAACCTCTACTTGTTCCTTTTCATTACTTCAGTTTTTTCTCTCCTACAGGTAATGTTAATGTTGTTATATTGTAATGTATTATAATATTTAAAAACTTTTAATATTGTACTGATTATTAGGCCTGTGACCAATTGACACCCAAAGCCATGAGATGCAAAGGAAGGATGTGGGAAGATTATTAGCCTTAGAGCTCTTCTGAGACTGTGACATTGACCTTTTGTTAAGTAACAGAACAGCAGAGAGACCTGCATGCTGGTCTATTTGCAACTCAACCAGTAGGGTATGCGGGGTGAGAGCACAGGCAAGTATCTCTTTGATGGCATTCTCCAAATTGCTACTTTGAACAAGATTCTTATAATAACTAATTCTGAGAACTCGGAATTTGGAGTTCCAACCCTGCTCTACCCTCTCCCTGAGATTCTGATGTGATTATCCAGGTACTGGATGTGGAAGTAGGTAGCTTCCTACAGCTTATATGCTCACCTTGTCCCTTGCTGCCCCTACTGCCTGCACCCCCCACCAATATTCCAGGCTGCCTCTTCCAGTGGTCTCTCAAGTAACTGTGCCCTAGTGCTCGAACTGTTTTTGCTATTCCACACACTTAGTTTCTGATGAAGCCTAGAGTAGAACCAAGTGTGCAAAGATGTTCTTCATTCCAGAAAGTTGATCCTAATTTATCCACAGGCCTGGAAATGTGTCAAAAGCATTAAAGTGTTAAAGATGCCTGACATCATAGAGAACCTAGGTTGTTCAGTCATATGAATGCACTCACAGTCTTCCCAGGTAGGGTCTTGGTATTCAGAAGTTGTTTCCAGCTTTACCCCTTATAGGCTTGAGATCTGTTCTCGGGACTAGTCAGTCTTGGAATGACCTTAGAATTACCAGGACAGAGAAACAAGCGGGAAGAGCTCCATCATTCTGGGCAGTCACTTTACAAATAGATCTCAGTATCTAAAGGATGAACTTTCTCTTTGGAACTGTACCCCTACATGTCTACCTCCTCATATCGTTACATGCTGAACATTGGGTATAAGCCTGGCAGGATGACCTGGATAGCTGGCCTCTGCCATAGGCACACTCTTAGGAGTGCCTCTCTTGTCTCCCCACTCTGTTCTGTATGTCCCCCTTGTCCAAGAGCATCTCTCCTAAGATCTGGACCAGAACCACATAAGGCCAGTCCATTCCAAGCACTTGGGAGTTCACTCTGTATACTTCTAAATGCATTCCTTTTAAAGCTTGGTTATTCATCCATAAATCATATTTCTAGTTCCAAAAGTGATAGGAAATATTACTGTCCCTCCCTTTTTGATGCCTCTTCCAAGTGGCCAACTTCAAAACTGATACTTTCATATAATTAACTGAAGGATTTGCATATTAATTTTAAATTGGATCTTAAAAGTACATCTTACAAATCCTATAAAACCTGTAAAAGTGCTGGACATTGTTGATCATCTGTACAATCACCAGTTCCTCCCTTCCTGTCTAACAGTTTTGTCCAGGTGTTGGGCAGCCAGGTACTCTGAAGGTGGCCAAGACTCTGACCCCATAGTAGCCTAAATGAGGTATCGTCATTTCACTGTCCTGTCACTGATTTTTCTCAGCATAAGAAATGAGATCATTCAATTTAGGCCAGTATGATGTTGCATGAAGCCTCTTGGAGGACATATAAAGAGAGGTTGGTTTACTCTTTATAGGAGACACAAAAAGAATCACATTTTCTCTGACTCTAGATGCTGTTTCTTGCAGAAGCCTGAGACATGAGGGCAGTCAATACAAGTCAAGGCAATTTGCTGCAGATGTAATCTTGAAAGATAGCTGGAACTGGTTCTGGAGGATGTTGTGTTGTTGAATGAACCCAGCTGAAAACTGCTGTACCTCTAGTGTTCTTGTGACTGAAGATAGTAAGTTTTGCTCATCTTTTTAGGGTACCTCGGACCTGTTATTCACAACCAAGAAGTATTTCACTTGGTACCAAGGTTAGCCCCTGACTACAGACTAATGATGGGCCTGATTTGACAATCTTGGGAAAGTGAGCTACCTTCTCTGGTCCTGGCTTCACTCAGATCTCCAGCCCCACTGCTCAGTCACGTATGAGGCTACCCCCACCTCTCCAATTTCCTGATTTACAGACTTGGAATTCAAATTATAACCCTGAAGAGGACAAAACTGCTCAATCAGAAAAGAAGAGGCAAGGGGATCTAAGCCTGAGCAGGTCTGGAAAGAAGAATAAGGCTCAGGACTGAGAAGGCAGGTTCCTAATTCAGTGAATCTTAAACTCCAATTTTCCACTGTTATAACATTGTAACAGTAGAAATCATTTATGGAGTATTTAACTATGTCCTGTGCCCTACATCTCATATTTAAACACATTATCTTATACAATTATCAGAACCAGGCTAAGCAAGTTATTTTTCCCATTCTATAGTTATGAAAACTGGTTCAAGAAAGAAAGTAAAATCCCTACAGTCAGCAAAACACAAGCAAAACTAAGATGTGAATCAGATATGCTTTACTCTTGAATTTGTGATCTTTATAAAAATGCATTTTAAATCCTAATATACATCGCATTGAAATTTTTCTAAAATTTTAAATTATACATACTCTGTTTCTCTAGGTTCTTAGCAATAATATTAATTGAGTATTATTGGACTGTTATAATGTGGATAGGGGGAAGAGATTTAAAAACTGGAGGGAATTATATTTTCTAAAGTAATAATCATCAAACATTATCAATGAGGCAATTTGAAGTACTAACAAAATATAAAGTAACAAAACATGCAAAGATGTGCAATTTCAGTAGAAATCAGAGAAATGCAAATTAAACAGTGCAATACCATATTCCCTATTGAATTAGTACATAGCAAAAATAATTTAAATATTTGATGTGAGTAAGAATCAGGAGAAAGAGATGCTTTATCAAACTGTTAATGGGACAATATACTGATAACCATCTACATATAAAGTGTTCCTACAATACCTGTTCTCTGTCTCTGTATGTGTGGTGTTGGGGATCAAGCCTAGGGCTTCATGCATGCTAAGCAAGCACTGAGCTATGCCTGTCCAGATCCGAAATGTATGTATTCTCTGACTACATTACAATCTGAAAATACTTAACACAAGTTTCAAGGGATAATAATTGACATGAAAGTTCATTGTGGCATAAGTAAGAATAGCAAAGTATGAGAAGAAACCCAAATAATGTCAACAGAAAAGTAGGCTATGTGAATCATGGTATATGCTTAATAAGTATTACACAGTCTTTGAATAATGAAGTAATGTGTCTTCTAGGGATGAGAGGACATGACAAAAGTAAAACACATATGTGGTATAATACACTTTTTAAGATTGCATATGTGTGTCCACACAGAGGAGGAAGGGGAAAAATGTTCTTTTACTTCCTGGCTGTAGTCTGAGGGATTGCATGATCTGAAAAGATAGAGGGAAACAAGAGTCAAATATTCAACCTCGTAAAATAACAAGAATTCAAAGATTGTTCCCTGGCAACTGGAGAGCAGGCAACAGTGATTCACATCTCTGGCTGCACATTAAAATCACCTGGGGATCATGTCCAGCCCTTTCTCCAGGTAGGCCTTGAAGTTCCTCAGGTGATTCTAATATAGAGCCAAAGTTCAGCAGAACATCAGAACCCACATCTGCAAGGCAGAAGGTAAGGCACCTTTGCTCTGTGGTTGGAGTCTCTGGCCCTATGGAAGGCTAGAGTGACAGAAATGCTTGTGGCAGGACTAGTATGACATTTCCAGGAGTGGGAAAACTGGTATTCCTTATAAGTTATTTCCTATCCTATGATCCAAAATGTCTGAACTTCCAAGAAAAGCCTGCCACAACCAATAATCTCCAATACTGTTTGTGTGGGAATGAAACTGCTGCTGACTCTGCTTTGGGGGTAATGAAAGATGGGTGGTGGCCATGGATGGATGGTTCAGAACATCAAGCCACAGCAGAGAAGGAGGTGATTCCCATGGTTCTCTGGAGGCTTCTGAGGTTGGGAGTGGTGGGATTAGGGTGGCAGTAAGGGAGCATTCCCATGCACAGTCACTGATAACTGATATTTTAGTTTGTCTCTAGATATTGATTTTAAAACTTGAAAATAGTATCTGTGTAATATAGTAGGCACTCCATCTATTTAATCATGTATTCTGTAGCTTGAAACTATTTTGAGGGAAAAACACAGAAAATTCTGAGATGCAAAACTTGAATTTGCATGTGCCAAGTACCACACTAACTCCACAAGAACGAAGTGAGGTGTCAACATGCCCAGCCACGCCCTCTGCTCTTTCCAGCAGCCTCATTCCTTCTCTAGCCCTGGTTGCTCATGCACATCTTATTCATGTACTGGGAGCCCTGTGTCTGTACTGAAAATGTACACTTTTTTTTTCTTATTTTTATTTCCTAAGTTATACAGTATAACAACTATTTGCATACCATTTGCATTGTATTAGGCATTATAAGTAATCAAGAGATGATCAAGTATATGGAAGAATATGCAGAGGATATGCAAATCACCTATCATTTTATATAAGGGTCTTGAGCATCCTCTGATTTGAGTATCCACAGGGGATCCTAGAATCCACCCCCCACAAATACTGAGAAACAACTCATAGCTGCACAGCCAAGTACAGTGTTGAGTCAGGACTGCATTTCATTATCTCTGATCCAATATCACAACCTCTCTGTCAATGAAGTGTGTTCTTGGAGGAAGTCTGGAGTTTTTCTGGCTACCAGTACCAGTGACTATAACCTCATGATATCCATTCTCATAATCATTCCACCTGCTCCATCAGCTTTCCTCTTTTCCTGGGGGTGAGGGTGGGAGTGAGGAACACAACCCTACATTCTCTGTTCCAACCAGATTAGTTCCACAGCTGAGGCTCCACATCACGCTCTCTTGTGCTGGACACACACTCTCCTAGACGTCACCTCTCTACTCCTTTTTAGTTATTCTTTCTGTTTGCTGTAACACATTCTTGAGTAACTCCTTCAAGAGGCATGAAGAATACATTTTCTGAATTCTTGCATGTCAAAGATGTCTTCATTCACACTTGATTAATAGCTTGGCTGGGTATAGAATTCTGGAGTGAAAATAATTCTCCCTCAAAGGTTTGAAGGTAGAGCCTAGCAAGCTTTCGGCTTCTATAGTTGTAAAGGGGGAGTATGATATCTGACTGGTTCTTTGAAAACACAGTTGTTTTTGTTTTCATTTTATTTTCCCTTATTCTTGGTGTTCTGAAATAGCTCATTGCAAGAATCTTTTCTCCATGAATCCTGCCTAACACTCAGCAGGCCCTCTCAGTCAAGACTCTCATGTTCTAAGGCATTCTCCTGAATATTTTCCTCCCCCTGCTTTTTGTTTTTGTTTTTAGTGTTCTTTTAGGCATTCTAATTAGTTGCCAAACCTTCTGACTTGATCATCTATGTCCTTTATCATTTCTCTCATATTTTTTTTATAACTTTTTTCCTGGCATCCTGAAGAAGAAATTTCATCAGAGTAATATTTCTGTCTGTGTCTGTCCCTACTCATTTCTCCCTAGAGGAAGGGAAGTGATTTGTCCAAATGGTGAGTTTAGAGGAAGGAGTAGGGCTTGTGGGCCTGGGTTCCTTGTCTTTGGGCATTTGCCAGCCAGTGGAGAGGATGAGTGACTATTGGCTCCCACCCCGCTATCAGGGAGCGTCGCGCGTGGAAGCTTTTTTCTAGTAGTGACATAGTCATGTTTACTCCACCTATTTTGTACTCAGTTTCAAACTCAGGTGGGAAAGAAGGGAAGGTTGTTTGTGGACCTTAAACACCATTGGCACTCTATGTTTTTGTTTTCCTTTTAGAAGGTTTCTTTGACTTTCTCTTCTTGTTCTCCAGTTGTCACTATTTTCTTTCTTATGTATGGATGCTAATATCATCTTGAATCTCTTATGAGCAGACTAGGCTTTCAAAAAATTCTCAGGTGGGTACAATGGTGCTCATCTGTGATCTGGCTATTTGAGAAGCTGAGAAAGGAGGATGACAAGCTTGAGGCCAGCTTGAGCAACACAGGGAGACCCCTCCATCTTTAAAAAAAATTCTGTTCCTGGCTGGGGCTGTAAGTCAGTGGTTTAAACACTTGCCTTGTAAGTGTTAGGTCGTGAGTTCGATCCCTGCTTTAAAAAAACAAAAACAAAATTTTGTTCTTACCCCTAAATTACTGCTTTTTTCTTCTGGGGTCATTTTTTTTCTGTAATTTTTAATCTTTTCCATTCATGTCACTGAGTTTAGTCTAATATGTTACTCACTGGGGAGTCTTTTCCATGAAGTGGTAAAAGGCATTGGAAATTCTGGTTATATGAGTAGAGCTTGTGGAGCAGAGAAATTTGCTTTCTAGTTAAGAGTTCAGGATACAGCCCATCATGCTGGGGAATTTTAAAGACAGAAAACCCGGGAAGTAACAAGCCATATTTCCAGGACTTCTGCTCTTGGCTAGAGGGAAGGAAGGACTCCTGATTCCATCTATGCATTTTATTAATTTATCTCAGCCTCCAAGCTTATGATCCTCTCCAGTGCTTATTTGTCTGTGAGACCTTCTCAGCCACCACCTCCTCTCCATTGTCCCCAGCTGTTTTTTCCCCTTATCTGCTTTTACACTTCTAGACTGGGGCTGTTCCATTTTTATTTGTTACACTATCTTCATTTGCTTTCCAGAAATTTGTGGAGCTCTTCTATTTCTTTGATCTCCTTCATATTGGCTTAAACCATTTTTATCCCACTACTCTCTCATTTGAGTAAACTTTTGGAGGAAGAGGTAGAACTATGGATATCATATCCATGGAAATGAGATTGTGTTGCTATGTGAAAGTACTGTTTTTACAATAGGAAGAGAAAAAATAAGAAAAAGAGTCTATTGCAATGTTTTCTTTCTCTAGTGTGTAAGATTGAAATTTTCATTCAGAATAGTTAGATCCTGATTTCTGTGTCATCTCTTGAAGTCTTCCCTTAAAAGTTTCTTATTTTATTTCTGTTTCCCAATTTGAGTCCCCCACCCCCAGTACTGGGGATTGAACCCAGCACCTTTAAACTGAACTACATCCTCAGCCCTTATTTATTTATTTATTTTTATTTTGAGACAGAGTCTCATAAAGTTGCCCAGGCTGGGTTCTAACTATAATCCTCTGATTCAGCCTCCCAGAGTGCAAGGATTACAAAGCATGCACCACCACACCTGGTTCCCTATTTGGGTGCTAATGCATGTTGCTTTAGAAATTCATTTCCAAACTTGCTTGGAGCTTCTCTTTTCAATTTCACACTCACGGCTCATCATAACACCAACCTGCCCAGCACAATTCTCAATCTATCGCCCCTTACCATTTGCCTGAATCCCTTCTAATTTTTATTCTGTGGCATCCTGTCAACTGCTCATTTTGAGGTAAGAGACTAGGGCATGACAAAGTGGCTCAGGCATTTGGTATTACCTGTCAGTGGTGGAGACCTGTTAATCATGGAGAATGCTGTCTTCAATTCTTCTGGTATAGGATCTTCTTGAGATCAGGCTAATCAGTGTACATGATACCAGTCTTCTGGTATGAGATAAGCAGGTTTTTCATGGGACAGCCTAGATATGACATCAGAATGGGGACATAAAAACACTGGCCGCTAAGCTCTTAGCTGCTGCGAGCCTCCTAAGCAGCCTGCACTGCAAGCGATAGAGTGCACTACTTTCCCTACTCACTCTGCAGAGCTCTTTCTTTCAGAGCACTTTGTTTTTTCCTTGAGACCTTTTTTTGGTGGTGCTTCTTCTTCTTTTGCCTTAAATACATGTTAACCTTTCACTTTCATTGATTGTTCTGCACAATTCTTACAATGAGACAGTGAGCTTGGAAAGCTCACTGATTGTTAATAGAAATGGGTACTTTTCAAAAGACAGATGAATTTGATGAGTCCTAAGGACAGTAGCACTCTTTTGGTAGTTATTTTATGGAAATAATTTTTAATCTACTATATAAGTTTTCTCAATAAAAATTCAGTAGGCTTATAATTGCTTCAGTGCTAAAATCTAAGCAGAGTTTTATGTGCTCTTTAAGTCTTTGATTTTGGACATTTAAAATTTTTTGATATGCAGAAGTTATTTTCTACTTTAAAAATTAGTTTTAAAAGTAATTTGAAGACATTAGTATTTTGTACTGGTGACACAAGTCTAAAAGAAAAAAAAGCTATGGAAAGAGGATATACATATACTGTATAGAACAATTCTGTCTTACATTTCTCTGCCCCAACTTACTGTCAAAATATATTGAGGCATTACATTCAACAAGTTCTTACCATGTACAAACTATACTAAGTATATTTACTATTTTACTTAATCCACATAAGCATAAAAGATATATGCCATGATTATGCCCATTTCACAGATAAAGATATTGAAATACTTAGAGATAATCCAGCTCATCTGACACCAAATTCTAGGCATCAACTCACTGACTAGTGTTTCTCATACTGTAGTTTGCCAATGCCAGGGATCTTGTTCCCCAGATTTAGTAAGTTCTACTATATATTTTTATACTTAGTGTTGTATATTTAATTGTAGCCTGAAAAGAGTTATTTTGCCAGTTATAAAGGAAAACTTCCCTCGAGAAGAATTAAATTGTGATTTCTAAAGTCAGCTTTTCTGAAAACTGAGTCCACATAATCCCTAAGGATTAGGTCAACTTCTTTGCAGAACATAGAATTTTTTTTCTTATAGTACCTGTATTTTGACGTTTAAAAACCTTGCACTGTTTACAAGTTTACAAACCCTACTTTTACTTATCAGAAAAAATATCATCTACCTTATACTGTGTGAAGAATTTGTCATCATAACAACTGATTTTGCCTTAAAACTCTATTTAGAATTTACTTTAGATCTTTGTATGCTGTGTTTAAACTACTTTATTTAAACTTGAGCACTTGAAGAAATGTTAGTACTTTTTAGATTGGTATATTTCACAAAGCAGCTAACATATTTTTGGTCTTATGTCAATTTTCCTAAGGGAAACACCCATTAAAAACATATTATTTCATTTTTAGATGCTGGCTTAAAGCCAAGTACATTTATTAACAATTAAGTCTTTTTGACAGGCCTACATCTCAAAGATAGGAGTTACTGAAAAGCAGACCAATTTATACCCTTCAACTATACATGTTCTGGAACTAAGAAATGAAGAAATATTTATTATCAAACTGTGCAGCTGATTTGCTTATGCAAACATTTATTAACTTCAGTACACCATTGTGATTTCTTGAGCACTGTCCTTCTTTAGAAACTGACTGTGGGTGGGCTTAGTTAGAAAATATAAGGTGTGGAATTTATATCTATGGAACTTAAGAACATTATTGTTGACTACACATATATAATTCTAATTGACTAATGAGGCAGGTCTAAAAAACATTTACCATTAATAATAGTACTTTATATGGAATTGTAATAATTTTGTTAAGTATTATTCCTTGTTTGGGACTTTAATCCCTGTAATTTTTTGATTCATATGATATATCAAGATCCACAGTATTTAGCAAATCCTATTTTGGGGTCCAATAAGACAAGGTTGAGACTGGCAGAAATGATCTGATTTTTCAAATGTATTTAATTTTATGAAAGAGACCAATCAGAAAATCTGCCAAGTGCAATTTGTGCCTAATAAAGTTGTTCAAGGTTATTGAAAGGTGGGCTAGGAGGTTAATGAAGTCTGGCTCTGTAATAGTTTGGTTTCATAACTTTTTCCTATTGATATGCCTCACTTTTTAAGAGTGTGATTTCTTTTTAATCATACTCCCATTCTCTGAGGTCAGATTCATTATTTGTTTATTATTTGAAGTGGTATCCCAGGATGTCTTTGAAGTCTTTATTAGAACTTAGATTTCCTTGCATGTAAGACTGTGCTTACATCTTACACAATATCCATTTGTGTTTACTTTGGAGGTACTTCCTGTGCATGGAACTTAGAAGGGTCTCTTTTATCGCAGTAACCCAGTGGGCTGCATTCACGGGCTGTATGGTTCTCTGGTATTGCTTTGGATGGGGAATTGTTTGGGTAGGGAGTGCAATGAAAACCTCTGGAGTCCCCTCATCCTTTGAGCTGCTCTATGTGAAATACAGGGCATCAAATGAAGTTATTTCAGATCATTTTCAGTTAGCAAATGCATGCAATCAATTGCTAATTCTGGCTACCATGTTAGACCTCAGCTCCTCATAAACAAAAGGCAGATAATAATGGCACCTACCTTCTGTTTTATAGCAACCCTAATTAGGTTGCTTAAGTATTAGGACCAGTTTTCTGATTTCAGAGTCCTGCATTCTGTAGTACCTCAGTCAGGATGATATCCATAAGCACTCTTAATTAGTATACTAGCCAATAATAGTATTAACCAGCATGTTAAAATACAGTATAAATATCAATATAGTTGCCACATGTGAATTTTTTGTTTAAACATCTAGAAGCTTACTGTATTGTACCTTATATTTGAGTTTAAGGCTAAAAGTGAAATTATCTTATAATTTTACTAGTAGATTTACTTTGTAAGTCATTAATTCAAAAATTTTACAGAAACTTTGAAATACATCAATCTACCAAAGTGGACTCTAGGAAAATTAAATGCACAAAAATTGTTAAGTATTGAAATCTCTCCCTATTATTCAATCCCTTCCACTTGCCTTCCTAGTGATATCCAAATGTTTCTACATGGTATTTGAGGCTTTTCAGATATGGCTGAAACTCAGTGTTCCAGCCTCAGCTCCCATTAACCTTGCCCTGAGCTTTACCTTAAGGCCTTATCATTTCCCAACTTTACGATACACTCTGTCCTCCAGTATCTTTTTGTCTTTGAGTCCCTTCATTTTAAAAAGAGTTGCCCTTTCTTGGCCATGGGAAATCCTATCTCCAGCTTGAACACCCAGTTCTTTACCTCACAGCTGATCCCTTTGCTGACTTTTCTATAATGCCACTCAGCAGAGCTTGCCTTGCAATTACATTGCTTTTGTCTCCCCAAATAAAAATTAGTTTTCTATGGTCAGGGGTTTCTGTGCTTTATTCTTTTTTTTGTTATTATATCTGAATTAGTACCCAAAATGGTGCCTTTTCCAAAGTAAATTCCTTAATAAATTATCTGTTGAGCCAAAGGTAGTCCAATAACACACAGGAATAATGCTTTCAAACATATAGTGACATTAGTTGGAATTTTGTGAATCCCCCAGATAAAGTCAAATTGTTTTGGGCATGCTCATAACAATTAGAAGTTATATTTTCAACTTTCAGACTTTTTCCCTATTGTTAAAAATGAATACATGTTAATTTTAAAAATCTGTGATAACATAGAGAAAAGTCATCAGTAAAACTACCTTTCAAAAGCAACATCTGCTATTCTTTTTATTAAGGATAGAAATACTACTTTTTTTTCGTAGAAACTCTGAAGATAGCTAATATAGAAACAGATAAGTGCCTACAGGCAAACACAACTGGATTTGAACACCAAGCTCAGCATTTCTGGATTTTATGACCCTGGGTTAGTCACTTCCATTTGGCTAAGGCCTAGTTTCACATCTGAAAAGCAGAAACATTAACACTACAGTATTGCATTTTGTATTCCTATGGGGATTTCAGAAAGATTCTGTTATAAAATATTTGACAGTATTCTATAAATTAGAAAATACTCTTTCCCTTTTTTATTTGATTGTACAGAAAATGAGTGTTAGACTGTACAAAAAATGAGCGTATGGACACATGTGGTGATCTGATTAAATTCTGAGTAACAGTTTACATTGTGCCAAGCTCTCTTTCCTGAGTTACAAACAACCTTCACTAACAGTAAAGGAAATAACTTTTACTGAGCATCTATTATATGCCATATTATCTGCTATATGCCTTATGTTTGTCTTCCCATAAAACCATGTATTGTCTTTTATGTTACTTATGAAAACAATTGAAATTCAGTCAGCAAAGTCACTGGCATTGCACAATTAATGCTAAAGTGAATCTGATCTCAAATTCTGGGTTCTTTCTATTTCCCATGTAGTACAAGACACCTTTTGGAGAAAATGTTTGTATAGATCTCTCTTATTCTTATGGAAATTTCTGGAGTGGCTGAATGGGTAGTATTTGATTGTATACATGGATTGTTTTGATACAGATTCTTTTAGGAAAAATTTTTAGTTATGATTATTTTATGTTAAAGGAGAGTGGACTAATTTAAAAGACTTCTACAAGCAAATGGAAAAGAACAATGCTAGGTATAGACCTTTTGCTGTTATTTGCTTGTAATTTATGAAAGCCTACCACAAAGTATAATTTGGAAGTTTGCATAGCACTGTTTCTTTAAACCTGGAAAGAGTGGCTGAAAGAAGCCTTGGAACTTCCTTCTTGAGAGAATATTGGCTTTTGAGCCATGTAGATTTATATTTTTGGTTCTATTTGAAAGTGTAAAACTAGACTCAATCAAAGATGAGTCTCAAGTGAACAAGGAAACTGATTAAAATAAATGACAGCATGGCACAGATGATTCAAATGATATTACAGTATAGAAACACATGAGGGTGCTCTAAATGAATTGAACTGATCCATAAATGAACTGCTACCATGAATGAATTGAACTGATCAAGTATTGGGAAGAATAAGACCTGGTATAAATGGCAACATTCAATTCTTTTAGTATTGGCTGAACAGAAAAATCTTTAAAGAGATAATTTTTCCTTTAAATAACTGGTATTGGCCTCCCAGTTTGAAAAGTAGATGTTCATATTGGACAATTTGGTAAATACTAATAACCATTAAAAAGGAGGGAGGAGGAGAAATAGGCAGAGGAGAAAGAGAAGAAAAGGAGAAGGAGAAAGAGGGAGGCAGAATGGACTGCCATTGTAGCATCCCTGGGAGGCTGGATTTTTCTAGAACTAGGCCAATTGAAGGCTTTAGCTCAAGAGGCCCACCTTCAAACAAGAACCCAGCCTGTTCTCATTTTGAGTTCATAAACCTGTTGGTACAAAGGGGGAGTAAAGACTGGGGGTCTAATGACCACAAAAAGAGAATTAGAGACGCATGTTTATCTCAATACATTTACTCTCATTAAAGTTCATGTTCACTGACATCATGCATCTCCTTGAAAAAGTCTGCCCACCCACCATTAATTAAAGCCACATTTTAAAAAGTCAGCATGTGCACTTTTATTCCAATCATAAGTAGCCTCCTAAGTTTTGCAGAGTAGGCAGGAGAATATCTGAGGCCTGACAGCTGTTCACCTCTACACAGTGAATAATCATGTGATTTACATTAAAAGTTGTGTTTATTCAGGGTCTAGAATATAACAGCCAAGATCTATTGTCTTAAAGAGTTGAAACATTCAATATCTATGACCTATTATGCGAGATTAAAATTTATTTTGAAAAGTAAACATTCTTTTAGGTACAGTGTAAGACCACATGCCTTCTTCTCTCCAAACATAGGAATCTAACTGTATGCCCTGTTGGAATAACTAAGCAGCATACTCCTGTCAAAGACACCACACTTTATAACTTATGCATGTGCTATCAAGGTCAAAACAAAGGTCAATGTAAATTCTTTTATCTAAATCATTGCATAAACCGCAATCACCAACATTCACAGGATTGCACAACCATAACCTATATTCTTGGCAGTAGTCACCAAAACTTTATAAATTCATGAAAATAAATAATGTTTATCTTTAAAAGTTTAAGAAAGGTGCTATTTGTAAATAGTTCAGGTCACATTTATCCATTGCTAAAGCAAGTTATTTCCTTTGAATTTCCCTTAAGTGATATTTGTTCTTCCCAGATCCAAATAAATCTGCATTTTCTCTATTATTTTTTGTATTAAAGCTCCCCTTTGGGGCCTTTCAATTTTATGCTGATCTTTCTTTATAGGTTAATAAAATGCACATTTTCAGTTGTGTTGATAAAAGGCAAATTATGATTATCTTGTTCCATTGGCAATTAGATTACTCTACAATGATTCTGACAAAATATTTGTTTAGCTCAGCCAGTTTATACTTTCTCCTCAAAGGCATAAAGTGTGGCACTAGATCCCCCAGTTATTCAAATGGGGCTGTCACAGATAGCTCATCAATGACTCTGAACACTGGCATGAATTCTAATTTAATTCTATTCAAAGCATACTTGGACTAGGGGTTGAAACCTGAGTTTTAGTCTTGACTTTTCTACTGACTCACTTGAGCACCTCAAGGGCTTCGAGTGTTTCAAAGAGTGACTGACTAATGACCAGGCACCCCTATCCCAGAAGGTTTGTCAGGATGAAAGAAGAAGGGGCTGTGTCTTCTTCTGGTCCTCTTTCTCATCTAGTACCAGAAACCACAATTTGGGGTTTTTATGAGCTGGAGGTGGGTCTGGCTTAAAGAGAGAATTTTTAAATCTAAAAGAACTTAACACCATGCCTAATGAATCTTTCATGAAAAATTTGGGAGAATAAACTCTGACTTTTTGTGTTTGTGTGGTACTAGGGATTGAGGCCAGGCCTCTACACCAAGCTAACTTTCACAGCAACCTTTTAAATTTTTTTAAAATTTTGAGACAGGGTTTTTGCTAAGCCATTAAATTGTCCAGGCTGGGATCAGTTGTGATCCTCCTGCCTTAGTCTTCCAAAGTGCTAGGATTACAGGAACATGCCATTATCCCTGGTTTACTCCAAGCCTTGATATTGCTTAACTACAAACATTCAGTGTACCATTGGTATATGGAATGAAGCACTATCCTAACCCACAGATTTTACCTCCTGCCCAGATGATAGAGTATCCAGAGGGACCATAAAACCCTTGACTGGATACAATGCCAAAGGTAATGGGTGGACTCCTTTAGCTCAGCTGTGAGAAGGAAGATGGGGTGTGGGTGAGGATCTTTAATCCAGTTGGTGGTATTCTTTAGAACAAAAAGCTCTAGATTGGGGGCTGTGAGAAGTTGTCACTATTCAGTATTGTATCAACTCTAGGAAAGCTTAAGATAAGCTCTGCCTAAGTGACTCATAAGGCCTTGTGGTCCTCAAAATGGGTACAGTTGCATTTCCATACCTTCCTGCCAGCTCTGTTGTTGTGAAGATTCATCAGGGCTCTTGCATCTTTCCCTTTCCTTTCCTTGGCATCCACAAATGCACGGGCAAATTTGATCCCATAGTCAATGTTATCACTGCAGCCACCCCAGTCGAAGATGCCCTTGCTGTCCTTGGAAGTTCCCTTCTTCTTTGGATCACAGGAACAGGATTTTAATTCTCCTTGGCTACAGGCCCTGGTGATGGCAAATACGACTCCAGCTGAGGAGATGGCGTAAACAAAGGCAGATTCCCGACTACCTGAAACAAAAGTGTTTTTCTTAAAAGTGGTCTGGGAGCACTATTCTGAGTGACTTTTGCATAGTGACTGTTCAATACTTGATCTGCTTCTGACATTGGTATTCTAGAAAGATTTTTTTTTCTACAGCCAAGACATTCTTTAATGTGAACCATCTCCACATATCATCCATTAATTTAGATATCTCTTAGTCAACTCTCCTTAAATACAGAGGATAAAAGGAAAAAACTTCCCTTGCCCAGTTACTAG
Source organism: Hydrochoerus hydrochaeris (assembly GCA_004027455.1). NCBI lineage: Eukaryota > Metazoa > Chordata > Mammalia > Rodentia > Hydrochaeridae > Hydrochoerus > Hydrochoerus hydrochaeris. The sequence goes on from PVLA01000068.1 coordinate 263,230, forward strand.
TTGCAATAAATCTCATATGCATGTGTGCCCTGCATTTACCTGGAACCCTAGATGACCCATAATAGTGTAGTGTGGTGTTTTTAATCTTAGTGCCTTCATGCATAAAAAACAGGAAAAATATGAAATTCTATTATTCATTCCACAAAAGGGTTGAGGGCTCAGGATATCACAATTTTCCTTGCAAAAAACCTTCCAAGATGGGCACTGTTGTACATGCCTCTGGTCCCAGCTTTTCAGCAGGCTGAAGTGGGAAGATTGCTTGAACTCAGGAGGCCAAGGCCAACTCAGGAAAGCCAAAACAAAAAAGCCTTCCAAACCTCCAGGCAAGACTGAGGACACTCTTATGCATTTAATTTATCCACACTGAAAATCTGGATTCAGAGAAATCAAGGGGTTGAGGTAGGAGGAAAATTCAGGCAGTAACCAGCCCCTGGCATTAACACTGGAGAGCCTTGGCTTGACATCAACTTTCACAAGTAATTGAGAGATTGTTGAAGGCAATATGCAATATCCTTGAGTTACATACTATGTCTAACTATTAAGGTGAATTTACTTTCTTTTGGAACACCTGCACTAATCACTGGTATTGGGTAAAAGACAGTGAAAAGCTTTTCTTTGGTTTTTCTGGAAGGAAACAAATTTACCGCCTATAATTAGACTTGGGCAAGAACCCTTTGGGGTGCTTTCTCAGAATTGTTCTTTATTAGAACACAGGCTACTTTCACTTACAGGCTGAAAGGTACATATTTCAGTGCAATAACTACATTAAATTATTTTAATAATCTGTAGTAACTCATAACACGGTGTTGTGATATAGTGACAGATATAAGGCTCTTTAGGGTCCATGTGCACCTCGTTTTTCAAGTAGAGCTGTATTTCATTGTTATTAGCATGCCTTTTTATTAATGGTTGCTGCAGCAAATATATTAACAATCAAAATAGAAGCTGACCAACCTAATGCCAATGCAAGGCAGAAAGTAGAGAACCATTTGGCGATTCAGTATGTCAAGATGAGCGTGTGTGACTTTTTAAACCAAACAACTGGGGAAAAAACCATCTTTTTATGTGGAAGCCCTTCTTGTTTCCATTTGTCATTCAGTGATAAAATTTATTGTATGTCCTTTGCAATATTTGCTCAGCTAGTCTCATTACAAATCAGGAAAACATGTCTACACATGTTAGATGTGCTTACCTCAGTCTTCAGAAATACCTGTCTCAAACTTCTAAGCATCAAGAAAGGAATCAAGAATGCACTATATAGCCAAGTAAAATCAGTGGGATGAAATGTGCCATAGGTAGCAGGTTGTATTCTCCAGAGAGGAATGTGTGGTTGTGGAATTGTTTTAGAGAGTCCTAGCTCATGATTATAGGGATCACATATTCTGAATGGAAATGAGATGTTGTGTTAAAAAAAAATAACTGATACCTGCAAATGTGGCTTACTCTCAGGTAGCAACTTTTGAATACATAAAATTTTTATTATACCCATTTACAATATCCATTGCATGAAAATTCCTTATTCATAATTATCCCACTTATCTTTTAAGCTCTGGTTTTAGTGTTCACATTTAGAGATATTACATAGAGTGAAAATTCTAAAATGCTTAATATATTTAGCACTACTCTTTTTTTTTTTAAAGGAGACAAGAAAAATCTTAGGATTTTAGGTCTTCTAGGGGAAAGGCACAGAAGATGTGAGTGATAGTACGTCAGTGACCTGACATATTTTGAAAGCAGTAAAGATAAATTTTCTAGGCATAGAGTGCATCCTGGTGTAATTTGTAAACAATTACATTAACTTGTTGGTGGAAAAAAAAATCACAATCAGCTACATTTCATAAATAATTTACAAAGCAAAAATATCACCTTTCTAAATATTTGTCATTTATTATTCAAACAGATTATTAAATAGTTAGATGTTTTTTATTTAAATAAAAATTTAGCACATTGACTAACTTTTCATTTTTTATCTCCAGATGTTTTAGTATCTTGTAGATAGAGTCTTAAGATGTTTTCAGTTAAGTGTTTTAGATGAATCACTAAAATGCTATGTGTGAAATAGTAGCACATCAGAAGAGTTGGCTTTTTAACAAAAGGAAATTTTGATCTTGGGTTTCTCCTTAGAAAAACTGATTCTTTTAAGGTCATCACAAAATGAAATAAAATCTAAATCAAAATGGTGATCTTTATACTTCCTGGTATGTTACTATTAAAGTTTTTCTCCTTTTTGGATAGTGATAAATCAAGCAATGTCTAATATGTACATAGGCAAAGTTTTTGTTTGGGTCAGGAATTGTTACCTGGGAAGACAAAACATGGAAAGTCTCAAAATGTTTCTTAAAGGTCATGGATTGTTCAGCAAATATTTAAAAATATTTGCTGTTAGGGAGCATTATTTTTATATTACAAGGATTAGACTTAATCCCCCTCTTTCGTTTCTTAAGTCTTATTCTATAATTCTGGAGGTATATTCTTGCATCTTTTAAGAACTTCTTGCAGTTGTCTCTGCCTGTAACTAATGACTATTGAAAGAGAAAACTACAAATGTTCCTCAGCATTGTACTTTGTGTTTCTCTGGCTCTCTAAAGCAAAACAGGTAAATGTTCTTCTTCATTTCTCCCTGACCATGGATGGGATGTTTTAGTAACTCCAACATTCTCCCTAGGATGATGTGGCCCTTTGCCCTTCCTGTTCATCTTTCCTTTTCATCAAGCACGGTTAGGACAGTTCAAAGGACAGTTCAAAACGCTTAACATGTAAATTTCTCTTCAAGCAACAAATCATAAAAATCTTAGATTAACTTTATTAGAATTTCATGATTATTTCCAAGATAAGCTGCTTTGGGCCAAGTTCAGCCCTCTTATTACCAACACAAAATTGTCAGTAACAGTCACAAGAGTCTTCATAAATGTCCAGGAAGGAATCTGGCCTTCCATGAAGAATGGAAAGAAAGTGTGTAGCGTGAATGTTTTAAATTTTGATTACTTTGCTAAAGCATTCAGTTTCACCCAAAAGAAATCAGAAAGAGGAATAAATTGGAATCTCTCATTTACTTGTTAGACTAAGTCAAACTAGTTATATCTCCTTGAGTTCTAACCTGTCTCAGCAATTCTAGCCTTGGCAGATATACCATCTTTAGAATCACTAGTCAAAATTGCCTTCTTTGATTTGTGATCTAAAGAGTTTTATGTTTTAAATATGAAGATATTGTAATGAATCTTGGGGTGATCATCCTATTAATGAGAAGGCTATCTAATTTTAAATCATTGGAAAGTGGCTCTGAGCAGTTTGCTAAAGAAAACTCTATATACATCTTTACTCCAAGCCTGCAAATATATCTCAAGATTACTTGTGCTAGATATTACAAATTCTCTTTGACAAGTTCTAGCACTTTAATTGATTTACTGGTGAGCTAATCTAGGTGAAGTCTTAAAATTCCATGAAGCTGAAATTTAGTATTTTCCTTTCAAAAATTTGCGATGTCATATTGAAACTCCAAAAGGAATGCAGAAGAATACAGTACTAAAACTGGAGAATAAAATTGCAGAATATCGCAGTAAATTAACTTTAAGGATATTCTAAGAGAGAGTACTACGCCCATGGGGGATTTTAGAGACATTCAGTTATGCATTTGGCCTCATAAAACCCTAGGGCTGTGATGATTACATGATAGAAACACCCTCTGTTAAGCATTACCAAGTGCACAGTCTGGATGATTTTCTTGGGAATGGGGTGTGGGGGTGGGCAAAAAACAAGTGTAAAGTTCCTGCTTTGCACATAAACTATTGTGTTTTCAGGCAGATTTCCCAGTAGCAAATTGGCCATGTTATTTCATAGATAATACTAATCATGCCAGATTAGTAAATAGGTATTATACAAAAGTAAAATCTGATTTTCAAATAATTCTCTCTGATTGTATACTAACTAGTAAGCTACTTTTAATATTCAGAACTTTCAAGGAGTTCATTATGTAATTAGATAATGTTTAAATCTTCTAAGGAAAAATATATCTAAGTATACATGGTCCTTACTCCTATTTTCTACATATAATTGTACTGATTATGATTATTAGGTACTTCAAACATGTATGAATAAGAAAATGTAGCTGGAAAATAACAGGCACTCACTACAAGTTCATCCAGCCACTCACTGTAATAAACGAATGGAATCTACAGTACACATGGCATTAAGCAAAGTGCAGGGGATACAGGCTAGTCCTTGCCCATAGTGAATTTCCAATCTGCTGAAAATAGTGTTCAATTTAGACACAAATTGACCTAAGGCAGAGTAACCAAATGAGAGATCAGAGCTAAAGAGTAAACATTTGTCTCTGCTTCTTAGTAGCACTTTTGTAGGTTTAAAAAAAATCATAGAACTGTAATAAAAGATCTGAGTCTTCCATCCTGATCTTCTACTCAAATTCTTTTAAAATGTTCAAGCCCCAAGAAAGACAAATAAAAAATAAAAAAAACAATTGATCCCTGTGGTTGCCTTCTCCCTTCAAGGGACAAAATATTACCAAGGAGGAACAAGCAAAGTTAAAGTGATCCAGCAAAAAGTGAAAAGACAACCATCTGGCATACAAGTCATCTTCTAAACTGGGTCCTTGTAAGACTTTAGAAAAATTCCTTGATTTCTCCAGATGTTATCTGTAAAATAAGGCAATACCACCCACAGCACAATGATGGAATAGACAGAATATAGTAAAAGATGAGTGATAGCTCTGAAGAGCAAATGAGGAGAGAGCTGTGAAAGCAGCCCATGGATTTGGGCCAAGGGAAGATACTCACTTCGGAGCAGGACCCTGCCAAAGAGGCTATGGTCCCTGTCCAGGGTGTTGCAGTTCCAGCGATGCTGGCGGAACTGGTGTTGGCACTCTGCTGTCCACTCAGCCACTCCCAAGCCAATGGCACGCATCACGTCTGGATGTCGGTGGCACAGCTGTCGTTGGCGGCTCACCAGGCCTGGCACATTGTCACACATCACCCTAGAGGAGCCACCAGTAGCACTCATGTACCTGTGATGAGCCAATACATAGGTAAGAGCAATGTGAATAGCCAGGAAGGCTCACTGTTCCCCAGGAGAGCCAAGTTCAAATATGAATGACTTATGCATTTGATGATATTGGAAACCAAGGGTTATTTAATTCAGTGAAGAAGCAGAAAAGGGAGGCACAGGGAAGGCTGCTCTAAATGGGGTGATGAGTGTCTCTTTCACATAAAGCAAGCAAGCACCACAACATGATGCTCTGAGCAGATGGTAGAGGCAAGGTCTGCATGCAGTCAGCCAGAGAACTGAATGGTAGGGGGAGCATATCTTGGGGCAGTGGCTCTTGCAGGGGGGTGAGGGAGTATTCTTTTCCCAAGAATATTCTGCTTGCAGTGACACAATGTGTCTGGAGTTGGTTTTGAGAGAAGTCGACCTTTAAAAGCTCCTCCATCCCATTTATTTGACCTAATGTCTTAAAAACTGTCCAAATCTATCTAATCAACACCTGCTGGTATGTGATATTGCACTCTGCTCAGACATGCTGCTCTTTCTTTACTAAAGAATCCTTTAAATATTTCCATTTTCTAGTTCATTTTGGCTTTTATAGAAAATCTTTGGAAAAGAATTCTTTCTATTGTTATTAAGGACACTAAATGTTTGGAAGAATCAAACAGTGTTATAGCTCCATAAAGTACTTTTTGAAAAGAAACTTTAACAAAAAAATTACATCATCATCCCTACCCAGATGTTCTCTATTAGTTGTGAAATGTTTAGAAAGGTACCTTTTATATAAACCCAAGCTGCCATAGGTGTTTTTTGAAGAGATCAAACAAGGAGAATGTCTTTTTCTTATATTTTCATTATTTTATATGATCATAAAATTGTTACAGCTGTGACTTCCAAAAAATATATTTAAGTGACAGCTGAGAGACAATGTGACAAAATGCCTGAGCAATAAATAATGTTTATACACCCATGGAAACAGAAATAGTCATTTTATTGAAAAATGGTCAGTCTGATAAATCAATCTTTGATCCTGTGTCAGCAGTGTCAAGACTACACACCTTCTTGTTCAGAGGAAACTTACAAAAGAATTGAAACTCTTCTCACCAAGCCTTTATCTTGCTCTGTGGAAGAGCTCCAGTGCCTTCCTAAACATTCTCTGCTCTCCTCTTTCTTTTGGCTGATACTCCTTACTGTTGCCAGATTCTTTGAAAAATAGCCCACTATAACCAAATTTTACGAACCAGTATTTTAGTATCTTTCTGAAACTTTTAGGAAAAGGGAAATTAGAGAGCTCTCAACGCTATTTCTTTCCAAGATCAGACAGTTCAGAGATGGGGACGAGTTTCTGAAGATGGCAGGAATAAGCCTTCAAAACTTTTACTTATGCTAATACCTGTTAACCACCAAGGTTCCATCGCTATTCAAAATAAATAAATACAGGTTAGTGTACAAAGGACAGTAGCAAAGTTACTCATCGGGGTGACAGTTTTGAGCAGGGTAACATCATGGACACCTCAGGGTCAGTAGCTTTGCATCAACACCATAGTCTCTACCTGTAGACAGCAAAATGTTCTTCTGCCTCACTGGGGTGAAACATCAGGAATGTGGAAGGACAGGAAATAAAGCAAAATCACAAGCTGTGGGCTCTACTCCCCCTAACTGCTATGTGTGTGCAGTTTTCTGAGAATGCTGGGGCCAGGGAGATGGTTGTATTTACACACGCACGCGCACACACATGGAACAGACATACTTTGCTAGAGCTAGAGACCAGGCTAAGGCGTCTCTCAATAGGTGAGAAAATAACCGATTTTCCTGTCTCTCAGCTGGATCAAAAAACCCAAACATCAGAGCTCTCATTTGAAGGGGCATGCGACTTTGTTTTGGAGTTGTCAAAGCTGAAATAGGTGCAAGAAATGCAAAGGGGCTCAGTTCAGGATGCTGGGATAGGAGAGGGCAGCATTTTGGGCTCAGGCCTGAGTTCACAACTGCCAAGCTGCGGGGAAGCGTTGCGTGGTGGAAAGGTCTATTTGGCCAGCGCGGTTCCAGCTTCCATCTCCAAAAATCCACCCGCACCCTGGTGCATGGACTTACCACCATGAAGAGCTGACCTCAGGGATGAGGCAGGTCGAGAGCAGAGGGAGCCAGAACCAGATTCCACGGAGAGGGGCGTTCATATTAACCCCCTTGCGTCTGCATCAGGTCAGACTCCGTGTGCGGGCGCCATGCGTGCCCGGAGCAGAAGCGCTCAGCGCCGGAGCGCCTCGTCACTGCTGCCGGCGCCTCGCCCCCGCCCCCCCCCCCCCCCCCCCCCCCCCCCCCCCCCCCCCCCCCCCCCCCCCCCCCCCCCCGCTCGCGTCTGCCGCGAGTGGTGAGACTCCCTGATAAAGTTTCAAAAGACGAATGGGGGAGCGATAAAGGCCAGCCAGGGCCGCCGCGCCCACAGCCCAGTTCCCCAGGCTCAGCGAGCATAGGCAGCCCCGAGAACTCTGCGCGCCTCCCGCGCGCCCCTGTCCGTTCTGCTTCCAGCCGGGCGCAGCCAAGGGAGGGGGCGCTGCGCCGGGCGGGGCGGTGGCCGCATGGGGTTTTATACAGGAGTGGATGAAATGAAACGATGGTAAGAGCTGCCTGGGTGTGAAGTAAGACGGGAAGAAGAATGCGTCTGCCTGGCTGCGGGCACCTTTAGGGAAGCTCTTGGCCAAAGAGCATCTGGGCACAGGAACGTGCGTTTTGGATAGCTAAGACTATCCTTAGGGAAACATTAGTCCCCAACGATGCAACATAAGATAGGAGGAGGAAGGGTAAGGAGATTGCTATGTACAATACAGAAGAACCAGAGATGATTCTCAACTCACAGCTTCACTTCTCTCCCTCACACTGAGAGGAAGAGAGTACTAGGTAAATTTGGAGCCCCTGGGTGTGTGGGTTGAGGTTGAGGAAGAAGGGGTTAGGCCTCTGGGAAAGGAAGACGTGGAGCCTTGGTTCCTAGGTGCTGGACTTACATACAGAGCTTGCAGAGTGGGCCGAGGGCCCATGATCCTCGGGACCTCGCCCAGCAATCTGGGCCAAAGCAACCGGGAAGATGCGGTTTTTATGCATACCCAGCTCCTCCCTGGTGTTACAGGGAAGATCCCAGGAAGCCAGGCATGCATAGGGTCTGCGCCCTAACATAGGTTGCACCTCCCACTGCCCTAGCTCTCAAATTAGGCATCTGAGAGAGGTAAAGGGACCCTTGGATGTGAAACTGGGGCCTCAAACAGCCAAGATAGGGGCTTGGGTCCACGGGTGGAGCATCTTAAGCAGCAACTGGCTTCAAGCCCCATCGTTTATCACCGGAAAGGAAGGAAGACCAGGAACTCGCAGCGGCCGTGAACTGTTCCATTGCTCTTTTCCTGGGGCGGGGGATCTACCACCCGCCCCGAGGAGCATACCCTGGGGAATGGGATGGGGGGGCCAGTGGTGCCTCATTGTTAATGGGGTATTGGGGGGTCTGGATAGGAAAAATGGGCTTCCCTACTCCCATCCCGCCCACCTTTTGGGCCTGAAAGGGCCAAAACGTCAGCTCTTGCCCAGCGAGAGCACGGTGAGAGGCTGGAGGAGACGCAGCCCAGAGATGCCAAAAACCTGAAAGATGCTGTCATCGCCACCCCCTTCCCCCACGCTGGTCCCTGGCAGGTCCAGCCCCTCCCAGGCTGACCCAGATACATCCCCGTTTGGGTCCGGAAAGGGAGGAGAGGGAAACAAGCACCGCGCCACCCACGACTCGGGAAGAGCAGGGCTCTGAGCCAGGGCTGCTTCGTATCGCTGGGCTGCGACCCAGGGGAAGTTGTGCTGGGTCTGTGCTGGTCTTCAGGGCGGGGAGGGGGCGCAGAGTACGTGCACAGGCTGGCGGGGGAGGGGCAAGATCGCACCAAACAGCAACCCTTCCTTGAGCCGTCTTCCTCGTGAAGCTAAGGAATAAGCTCCACTACTTTTGTCTAACAGTTTCTTGATAAATCCATACACTTGGGATTGGCAGAAGAGATAGCTGACTGCTGAGGAATCTAAACTTGACAAAGTTTCACTTCTAGCAGTGAATAAAATAGGGGTGTGGATGTGTAGGTTGGGAAAGGTAGGCAACTGTATGCCTCTCTTATGGAGAATGAGAATTTAAGCTACCTTAAAAAGTCCAACTCAAAATTCCCATCTCAGTACATTGTGTACTCCCAGCTCAGGGATGTTAGAAATACATAGTATGTGACCATCAGTTATGAAGCCCTTCCTCTCCACCCAGGGAATTATTGAGTGTCCAGGAGACCTGCCCTTCAGTTGATTGTGAGGCCAGTTGAATGACCTAAACCTTGAACAGACCTGGAAAAGGAACGGTCCATTATTAAAGCTAATTAAATTCACTCCAAAGAATTTTATCCTGGGGAAGAGGAACTGCCATATATCTTGCCCAGGAGAAATCAGTGTTGGTGAAAAGTGAAGGGCTGAAAGTTTTCAAGAGAAGCAAAATACAGATGTGAAAAAAGGTCCACCCAAACACCCCTTCCTGACCTGTCCAGAGACAGTCTGGACCAGATGACTTGTCTCTTCCAGATCTGTGATTCTATTTCCCTCCTGTACTCCACCCTTATTCACTTTATGACCCATTACTTAGCTCCATTCAACTTCTCTCCCTATCAGAATCTTTACTCCCTTCTCATCTGCACCCATTCTTTTATGTCCCCTTCACTTTGAAAATGGGGTGCTCACTAGAAGATACTCAAGAAAAGTAAAAGGAAATGAAGTTATAGCAAACCTTCAGTTTTTTTTACAATGAAAGCTATCATCCTAAACAGTTAATGAATAAGTAAATTGCATGTGAATTTGGTCTAGCTATAGGACATGATGAAATAACAGCAACAACAACAAAAAACAAGGTTCAGAGTGCATTTAGATTTATGAATTTAATATCTGATTTTTAAATCTCATCAATGAGAAATCTCAATTGACAGCAAAATTCAGTCATAGTATACAAAACCTGATTTTCTTTTTTGGAGATTATTGGTAGTTTGCTTGTAACTTCAGTATAGCACTATAGCCAAGTGATTCAGTCTATTTTCTTAGTTAGACCCATTGTTTGTCTAATCTCCCAGGGAAGAGAAAGAGAACTAATTTACTACCAAACCACCTGCACCCTTTAAAAAGGGAGTCACTTCTTCAATCATTTGTCTTTCAGTCTGAACTGGCTTCTTCCTCAGGGAATGACTACGAATACAGCCTCTCATTAACCAAAGAAACAGTTCTTATATCAATCATTTCAATTTCAGTGTGCACTCAACTTAATATACACCAAAGACTTGTTTCTAGCCCTTACAGAGTAACAAGTACCTTCCTTGTTATACAGAAAAGAACTATACCATTGGCAAAATTATACAAAGAATATCTTTCCAGGCATTGGATAGCAAGCAGAATACAGCTGCGAACCATGACAGGAAGGAAATACATGAGGTAAACTTAGTAACTATCCCATAAATGTCCTTCTTTTTCTGCTGAAAAGAACTTTTTTTCTGGGGTGCAAAAAGGTAGAACCCAAGGAGAGCAGTAGTCTCAGTTAAGGATGGAAAGAAGAGTTTGGGGTTATTTGAAATAGCTGAAATGGGCAGGGTAACATTTCTGAATATAGGCAGCTATGAAAAAGGGACTTTCTGAAGCCTACATGAAGATTTACTGAGTCCATGGTTAAGAGCTGGGCTGAATACCATGGAGAGACACTGCAAAACCTAGCAGAAATTGCCTGCTGCATGCAGTGTAGATAGTGGAGTTCCTGCTCAGCAGGGTATGGAGACCTCATTGAGCCCCTTAGGCATTCTGGCAAGATGCTGGAAAGGCCATGCCTTAAAAATAATAGTCATACCTTAGTGTACAACCCATGCTTTAAGACAAAATTTAAAATCTTGTTTCCTCATATCATATGCTCTAGCAAAGAACAAAAGCTAGAGAGAACCAGGGGAACTTACAAGAATGAAATAAACACCTATGAAAAAAAGAACACAGTGTGTTGGAGATATAGCTAGGTGGGTAGAATATTTGCTCAGTATGCACAAGGCTCTAGGTTTGATACCTAGAGTCATAAAAAACAAAATAAAACTTTAAAAATCTAATAATATTAAAAATGGCCTTTGAACTAATTAACTACCAAACCACCACCTTTTAAAAATGGAGTTACTTATTCAATCATTTATCTTTCAGTCTGAACTAGCTGCTTCCTAAGGTGACTACTAAGACAGCCTCTCATTAACCAAAAGAAAAGTTCTAATATCAATTGTTTCAATCTCAGTACTACCAAAAGACAGTGAGTTTCTCAGTTTTTCTCCCCCAGTTGGTATGCCACCTGAACATAAGACAGCCAAAACTCTGAAGTGGGAACTCAGCATAGAGAGACCTACAATAGAGGAGTTCAGAGAAGTCCACTACTCCTGATTCCAGCTCTAGAAAAGAGATTTCTAACATAGAGTGAATGGGGAAAATCCTCTAGTGCCCTCCTGTAGTACTGTCACACTCCAACCCCCTGGAAAGTCCCATGTTGATGTTAGCAGTAGTGGCAGCTGTGAGAGGCCACAAATGCCCAAGACTACAAGATGGAGAAATTCTCCTGAGGAACTGGAAGGACAAAATTCCGTGGCTTTTCTTTCTTTTTTCCCTTTATGACAGAATGAAAAAACTAAAACAACAATTTCTATCCTTTTGGTAAAGGACCAAAAACGGTACTTGGGAACAAGAAAGAAGTCAGGGAGACAGAGCGGCTTCAGGAAGCAATCTCATAATGTTATATGTGAAGACCTATGCTTAGTCTCTGAGTAGAGTACAAATGGACCTACTCTGAAGATCACACCAAATATTATAAGCATAGAATTATAGAACACTATGCAGAGAAGCTATTGAGTTTTAAATATGTGAAAAATTCATGTATGGCATTGAAAACTAAACTAATATCAGATCCAGAACTCATTAAGGGGTAGTCACAATTTGTGGCCTGAACACAACTGGGTTGGATTTTATACTAAACAAGAATATTAACATTCTTCATATCACATTTGAACATGACCCAGAGTCTCTTAAAATTATTTTCCCACCTTTGAAAATATAATAATTACTTAGCATATAAAGAATCAGAAAAATTGCAATTTGAATAAGGAAAGAAAACAAAAACTGTTTCCTAGATAACATGTTGAGTTTATCAAAAGGCAGCTGTTAGTAAAAAGCAGGTGTTATAAAAAAATAAGTAAGGATGAGTACTTTTAAAATACACAATAGAAATCTCAGCAAATAAATAGAAAAGAGGAAAGATGAGCCTCAAAACTTTTAGAACTGAAAAATACAGTTCAGTGACATATCTATCTCACTAGATGGAGCCAATTGAAAAGTTGAAATGACAAAGAAAAACATGATTAAGCTTGAGGGTAGGTCAACAGAGACTAATCTTAACAGAGAGGAAAAGGCATTGAAAAGCACTGACCTTGGGGATCTCTGGAATAACACATCAAAGTTTAATATTTTTTTATTTGAATCCCCCATGAAGAGAGGAAATGATCCATTCAGTATTTTTTTTTTTTTTTTGCAGAAAAAGTAGCTAAAACCATCCTAAATTTGGCAACATGCATAAGCTAGGATTCAAAAGCTCACAGAACCCCGAACAGGATAATGCAAAGAAACCAGTGCAAGACATCTTATAATAAAATTGCTGAAAACTAAAGACAAATTATGTGTTACTTATAATGGAGAAGAAAGGGGAATTGGTGATTTGAATGATTTCAGATTTCTCATCAAAAATTATGAAGGTAGAGGGAAGTGGAAGAGAATTAACCATTAGTTCAGAGTTCTATATCCATTGAAAATATCCTTCATGATAAAAGTGAAATAAAGGCATTCTCAGATAAAGGAAAACAGAATTCCTCAGTACACCTGCTCTGAAGAACTGCTAAAGGAAGTTTTTCAAATAGAAGGGAAATGATACAAAAAGGAAATCAGAAGGATCTGGATGGAGATAAATGTTAAGTAAATAGAACATTCTAGTTCTATTCAGTTCTTTAGACTATTTTTGAAGGCAAAAAACATAACATTATCTAATAGGATTTTCATTGCACATAGAGGTAGTACATATGAAATTATAATATAAAGAAGGAGGGGGAAAAGTGTTATAACTTTCAATATTCTTCTTGAAATGATAAAATGTTGATTCTAAGTAACTGAAAAAATTATGTATGTATAACATAATCCATACAACAACCACTTGAAGAACTATATAAATAGAGTGAAACCCACAGTAAATTACAATAAAACAAAATGTGTTCAAATCCAAAAGAAGGTAGAAAAGGGGAAATAGGGTTGAAAACCAAAGGAATAAAGAGTTATCAGATAATAAAGAGTGTGCTTGAATTGCAACATAATGATGTAAAACTTACATAGTCCAAATACAGTAATTTAAAAATAGGTAGCTGAATGGATAAAAACCACAAGACTCAGATGCATACTGACTATAAGAAATTCACTTCAAATATAACATAGGCAGGTAAAAGGAGGATAGAAAAAGGGAAATGATACAACCCTAACTAAAATCAAGCTGAAATTGTATATCAGTATCAAAATAGTAACAAAATTTATCCAAGGTAATGAGGGATATAACATAACGAACAAAAAAGTCACTTCAGCAAACAGCCATTATGGTTTATATGTAGATGTCCCCTGAGAGCCTCATATATTTATAGGCAGGGTTTCTAAAAGTGACTGGATTATGGAAGTATTATAGGTGACTTGCTATTAAGAGGTGGGGTTTGGTAGGAGCAGGTGGGTCACTGGGGGTGGGGCCTGGAAGGATCTCTCTCCCTCCTAACTTCCTTCCTTTTCTTTCTGCTTCCTGTCTGCCATGTTGGGAGCAGCTTTCTCTGCCATTCCCTTGTGGTCCATGCTATCTTTCATTGGAGCCAGCTGACTATAGATTGAAACTTCTACAAACTGTGAGGAATATAAACCTTTCCTCCATTAAATTATGGCTGTTACTATGTGTCAGCAATAAGAAAATGACTAAAACAATAACAGTTTTAAATGTGTTCAAACCAAACAACAGTTTCAAATATAAGGCAAAAATTGACAGAGCTGAAAGAAAAACATTTATTTTTATATAACTGGTGATACCAACACTATTTTCTCAGTGATTTACAGAACAAGCAGAAAAATAGTAAGTTACTGAAGAATTAAATAACCATAAACCAATTAAATTCAACTGGCTTTTATAGAACAGTTTAAAATGGCATTATATAAATTACTTTCAAGTGCTCATGAACATTCACTAAAACTGGAGCATACAGCAAACTTTAACAAATTTAAAACACTGAAATTCAAAATATGTCCCATGATACAGAATTAAGTGAGAAATCAGTAAGAGTGAATAAAAAAGTATCCAGACTCTTAGAAACAATACACAATAATCTACAGGTTAAAGAAATCTCAAGGGATGTTAGTATTTGAATCAAATAAAAATGCATTATTTTGAATCTTATGTTTAACAGATTCTAATAAGTGAAGAATACTACTGTAACTGTATTGTAATATATATTATAATTGTAACTAGTAAAAAGTATATATGTGTTCTGGTTGTTATGGTATAAAAACACCTAAAAGGGCTTTAAAATATAAATTTAGTATTTCACAGTTTTATGAGTTGACTAGACCTAACTTGGTAGTTCATGCATGAAATCTTTCATTTAGTTGTAGTTGGGATTAGATTCATTTTGGACTAGTGGGAGGGCCATGTGTCTATTACATGTCAAGCACCTATGTGATCCTCTACATCAACTGGACTTCTTATAGGCTGGACTAAAACTCAACAGGTAAGTAAAAGTTACCAACTATATCTGTATAACATCAAAGCAGTTATAGGACTTCTCTAGATTTTAGAGAGTAAGACATAGACTCTATTTCTTGGTAGAAGAATAACAAGGTAACACTGCAGAAAAGCATATGACAATACTGTTGTCTTCTCTGGAAAATTCAGTCTTCCACAGTGTTTCATTTGAACCCAAAAATTAAAATTCTTTCCACATGCAAAACAAACTCTCTCACAAGTCTTTTCAAAGTCCTATTCCACTGTCATTGGCTTGAAGTCTAGGCTCTCATCACTGAAATAAATTCCAAGTGAGATAGAGCTCTCTAGATGTTGATTTTACAATGTGTATGAAAATGCAGTATGCTTAGGATAATCATGACAATTTTGAAGAAAAACCATGGTGGAAGATTTATATTACAAAATATTAAGCTTACCTTCTATAAAGCTATAATAATTAGGGCAATGTGGAATGGTGGAAGAATAATCAACTAGAAAAATGAAACATAATAAACTAAAACACAGAACTATATAAATAGAACCAATTTGATTTTCATTGAAAATGTAAAGCAATTTAATGAGGAAGAAAGGTTCTTAGGTTCTTTCAATGCTTGAAAACAGAGTAACTAGATACTGAATAGACATTAATCTTGAGCCCTGTTTTCCATAATTCAAAAAATAATTTGAGAAGGTTTATACCCCAATATGTAAAAACCAAAACAATCAAGCTTCAAAAATAAAACATAGGGCAGTACCTTAATGACCTTAAGATTTATTACATAAAATATAAAATTTTTATAAATACAGAAATATACTGAACTTAATTAAAATTAAGAGTTTTTGTTTATCAAGATACTATTAAGAGAGTAAAAAAGCAAGACCAAGACTGGGAGAACATATTTGGAATACTTACTATCCTCAATAAAAGACTTTGATCCTGAATATTCATAAAACTATCAGCCAAAAAGAAAAAGAAAAATACTCCAATTATAAAAAGATAAACTACTTGAACAAAGACTTCATAAAATAATATATTCAAATGTCAAATATGTACAAGTACTCAATGTCATATAAACAAAAGGAGAATGATCACAGTTAAAGTTTTTTTGGTGTCTAATATTAAGGGAAAGGTAAAGATATTGCTTACCTTTACATTTTCCAACTGGTACTGGGTTAAAATCTAAGCATAGTCATTGAAAAGAATAAAGAATATAAATTTACAATCCAATAGGAAAAAGAGACTGGAAATAAAAAAAATAAAATAAACAACCTTAAACATCATAAATTCAGAAAAAAGAAAGTATAAAATGAGAAAAACTTAAAGCAAAAGAAATAAATGGTATAATCACATTAGAATAGACAGATTTGAGGTGTTAAGGCTTGTGTCTAAATGTCCCCTCAAAGATTCATGCAGTCATAAGTAGGGCTTTTGAGGGTGGGGCTGGATCTAGAGTGTGATGTTGGGATCAAGGGTGTGTGATTACTAAATTAGTTCATTGATTGATTTGGCATAGTTCTGGGAGTAGATAATGCAAGAGGCAGCCTGGGTGTGAGTGCTAGGGCAGGTAGCCTGGACAGAATATAAGAGACAGAAAGAGGGCTATTGTGGTCCCTTGGCTGCTTCCTTGTTACTTGGTTGCTTTGCTGCCTTCCTGCTTTCTGCCTGCCATGAACAGTTTCTCCTCTGTTATGCCCTTTTGCCATGCCACCTCACCTTGGAGCCAGCCAACTATGAACTGAAATCTTTACAAACTGTGAACCAAAATAAACCTTTCTTCATTTGAGTGTTGGGTATTTTTTCTCAGCAATGAGAAAAGTAACTAAAACATAAGACAAAATATTCATAGAGATAAAAAGGCTGATCACAAATGATAACAGATATAATTCACCTATCTTTTTCAAGTGGGAAGGATGTTAAGAGATGGAGGGAAGTGTTAGGGGAAAGGAAGAAGATGAACAAATAATTGAGATGTGTGCCAACTCTCCACAAGGAATGTGATCAATATGTACTGCAAACATGTACTAATAAAAAAAAACTGAAAAAAATTTCTGAAAATATAATCTCAAATTATCAGAGCAAAAAGTAACAGAAATGCTAGGTTATGTGACAAACATATAATTTAAGTGAGTTTGATCCATATCTCTTAGTAATGGAGTCTATCAGTTTTCTTTTGCTATGTAACATACCAACCCAAAATTTAAATACTTAAAATAGTGATCATTCTTCATTTTGTGGGTCATGGTTTAAAGTGGATCCAAGTGGGCAATTTCTTTCCTGGTCTTAATTGGGACCATTAACATTTGATGGCCTCACTTATGTCTCTCAGTTTTCTGGAGTGAAAAGTAATATGACCATATTTATCTCTTTATCTATTAAGTTGTTTATAGGGTGACAGATTAAAAAAAAACCCTTCAATATAGTAAACCCCAATTCAAAAACACCTTTCAAGCCTTTACTTGCATCTATTTTTAGCTAATATCTCATAGGAAAAGGCCTGGCTTACCTGGATACAAATATTCCATTTTTTAAAATGAATGAACAGGGGAAACATTTGCGACCCTTTTGTATGACTATTTTTTAAAAAAAAATCCCTATATGGATAGAACAGGAAGACGAATTAGTAAGATTATAAGAAGAGCTGGACAACATAATAAATTTTATATAATTGATGGATATAAAACTTGGACTACACACTTCAAAAATACAAAATCTGTTAAATCAGACATGATACATTTGTAAAAAATTGATCGTATACAAAGCTATGGAATGAGTCTTAGCACCAACCAAATAATTATTCTTTTATAAGCCCCATTTTCAGACAAAACTCAACTTAGCTAATTATTATAACATTTTAAAAGGCATTTTAGAAATTTTATAATCTCTTCAAATAAAGGAATTCATAATAGGAATTATAGAATATTTAAATGTAACAATAATAGAAATACTATAACTATAATGTACAGGATATAAAGTACTATTTAGATGAAAATTTTACCTTTAAATGCTTGTGTTAGAAAGAAAGTAAAATGTAATGAGTAGTACATCTCATCTCAAATTAGAAAAAAAATAACAGAATATACTTAGGAAAATGAGAAATAAGATGAAAATATAAATTCATGAAATAAGAAGATTCATTAGAAAGGTTTGATAAAATTCCAGCTCTTTGTAAAGATTAATAAAATAGATAAATTTCTTATCAGAACTAGAAAAACAAACCAAAGGCATGAAATGTTAGGAAAAAGGAAATAGATTCAGTGAGATTTATAAAATAGAGATTGCAACTTATTTTTATGAGGCAACTGTTACCTTGATAACAAAACTAGACAAGGCAACATGAGAAAGGAAATGATTTAATACCACTTATGATTATAGATATATCAGAAAAAAATGTTATTAAATTTTTAAAGTTTGGATCTGGGATATCCCCGAAAGGCTCTTGTATTAAAGGCTTACTTCCCAGTGAGCAGCACCACTATAAGTGGAAATTTTAGAAAGTGAGGGTACATGGAGGAAGTAGATCCTTTGAAGGGGACTTGGGAACTTCTGTTCCTTCCTCTCCCCTGCTCCACTCCTTTTCCAGCAGGGAGTGAGTCATTTTGCTCTACCACATCTCTCCACATTAACATTCAGTCTTACACCTTGCCCAAAAATAATGAGCCAACTGACCAAGAACTGAATTCTTTGAAAGTAAACCTAAATAAATCTTTCTTCCATTAAGTCATTATTCTCAGGAGTTTCATCACAGCAATGAAAAGCAGACTAAGACAAACCATGTGCTTATGTAAATCATAATTAAAAATTTAAGTATATAGCTGGGCACGGTGGTGCACACCTGTAATCTTAGCACTCAAGAAGCTGAGGGAGGAGACTCACAGTGAGTTTGAGGCCAGCCTGGTGTACACAGTAAGTTCAAGGTCAGCCTGACCTGCATACTGAAACCCTGTCTCACAATAAATAAATAAATAAATAAATAAATAAATAAATAAATAAAGGACATTCCACCATTTAAAAAAAATCTGTTAAAGCTACTTAGTATATACACATATGAAATGAAAAATATAATTAATCTAAAAAATGCAGAATATTTGATTGTTTACATGAACTATGCATAATTACAGTTTTTATTCTTAATTTTTAATCAAATTTTTAAATATAATTGCAGATTTACATAAATTTGCAAGAAATAGTACAGAGAGATCCCATGTGTACCATTTTCTTCTAATCGTAACATCTTGTACAACTAAAGTGCAATGTCATATTTAAGTTATTAACATTGAAACAATTCATGATTTTATTAAAGCTTTCCAAATTTATTTATCTTGGTGTTTGAGCATGCAATTAGTTCTGTGAAATTTAGTCACATGTGTCATTTTATGTGTCTTCACAGTTAAAATAAAAACAGTCCCATCACTGTAAGGATCCCTCATTTTGCACAACTGTAATTTATTCCCCTTCTGCTCAGGTATCCATATCTAATCACTAGCAGCCATTAGTCTGTTTTAATCTCTATGCTTTTCTCTTTTTCTCTAATTTTTATTTAGTGCATGTTTACAGTTTATAATAATTACATTCATTATGGGTAGTTGGTACAGGCACATTATACGTCTTAATTTTTTTTACTACCCCTCACACCCCTCCAGATGACATAAAGGGGACTAAGCTAAGATTAATAGGAATTAGCAAAAAATCAGAACACAGGTGTCATAAAAACCCTATTTATAGAAATGAGAGAAATTTTCCTAGTATGGAGAAAGAATTTAACATAAAGATAAGTGAAGCACAAAGAACTCCACATAGTCATGATCAGTAAAGACCTTCACAACACATTAGTCAAAAGTTCCCTAAGTCCAACACAAGGGCAAAATTTTAAAAGCTGCTAGAGAAAACAACAAATCACTTATAAAGATAAACCCATTAAAGTTATACCACATAAACTTTAAAGCCCAGGAGAGGTGGAGTGACATGTTTCAAGCCCTAAAAGAAAACATCTTCCAACAGAAACTAATATACTCTTTAAAACTATCTTTCAAAGATCATCTCAAGAAACTCATGACAACTAAACCAATATTGTAAAAAATTCTCAAGTATATGCTAGAAAGAGAAAATGAAGCCAATGAATTTAGTGGAATGAATATATCAGGTAAGATGAGTAAATTAAGCAGGAAAATAATGCAATGACAGTAATAAATTAGTACCTTTCAATAATAACTGTCAATGCAGTAAAAACACAAATTGGCAGATTGTATAAAAAAAACCAACTCAATGTTATGCTTTTGTGGTGTATTGACAACTGGTGTTCAACTTGTAACACCCAGCTGAACTGAATCAGTGTGGTGCTGGATGTGGATGGCCCACCTGAGGACTGTTGCCAACAACATAAAAAGGAGAACTGAAGAGCAAGAAGTAGTGTTGTCAGTTTTCCGTTGTCATTGGTTCTCCTGGAAGAGCTTGTTGAGCTTCTTTGCTGATATGACTTTGGCTGTTCTCCTCATGGGGGAGTTTGGGACCTTGTCACTGAGAATGGCTGTGATACTTTTCAGGGGGCTCTAGTCTTTTGAGCATCACATTCTGGCTCCAGTGCAGATCCCTCAGCCTGCTGGCACAGATCCTTCATTCCACTGGTGCAGGCTGCCTAGCTTCCACCACTGATCTTTGGGCCTTCCCAGCACACATCTGTGAAACAGACTCACATGAGACATTGTATTGGGTTCTAAGCTTCCAGTTGGACTCATGGGGGACAATGTCATGGGCTCTAGGTCATCAGCTGGACTCATGCAGGACATTGCAATGGGATCCAGGTCTTCAGATGGACTCTTAAGTTTTCAGTGTGTGGACATATTTCCTGCACTTTTTTATATTTGACCCTTTGGGTGACTATTATAAAATAATCCTATAAATTATGTGTCCTATATTAAATTGTTTTCCTTGCAAACCCTGACTACAACAACTGTATATAAGAAACATTCAATCCAAAAAAATCATAGACTAAAAATCAAAGGATGAAAAATAATATTTCATACAACAGAATTCTAAAAACAAGCAGGAGAAGCTATTCTGTTTTCAGCCTAAGTAGTCTTTAAGCCAAAACTGATCAAAAGAGCCAAAGAAGTTCTCACATATTAGTGAAGAGAACAATTCAACAGGAAAAGATAATTATAAACATAAATGCACTGAACACCAGTGCATCTAACTTTATAAAACAAGCACTACTGTAGATAAGATAAACATCAATACAATTCTAGTAGGGGACCAATCAGACATTTTCCAGCATCAAACAATAATGCCAGTACAACAGAGAACTTATGGGACACAATGAAAATAGACCTAAGAGAGAAGTTTATAACTATGAATGGCCACAAAAGAGAAGAACATTAAGTCCAAATAAAAATACTGTCTCAATGTCATGGAAAAACAAGAACAATCCAAATCCAAAGCTAGTACAAGGAAGAAAATTATGACTATCAGATCTTAATGAAATTGATACTACAACACAATCAGTGAATTGAGGATCTTTTCTTTTTTTTTTTTGAGAGAACAAACAAAATAGACAAATTCTTCACCAATCCTAGCAAAGCAACAAAAGGAAAGACCTATATCAATGCAATTAAAAATGAAAAAGACAAAATCACAACAGACACTGCTGAAATCCAGATTATCAGTTCACTACTTCAAAAACCTGTACTTCAGTAAATTGGAGAATCTGGAAGGAAAGGATAGATTCCTAGATAGATACTAATGACCAAAACTGAACTAAGAAGACATGAAAATTCTAAATAATGCAAAAAAAGCAGTAAAATTGAGGAAACAAAAGCCTACTAAATAAGAAAAGCCCAGGACCAATGGATTCATTGATGAATTCTACAAGAACTTCAGAGAAGACCTTATGCCAATACTCCGCTTTAATGAAATTCCTAGTTTATGCCTGATTTCAAGAGTTTTATCTTTTATCTCCTAGAAGATTGTTTCTGCTTAAATGTTTAGAAATTTGATCCATTTTGATTTTACTTTAGGGCAGTGAGAGATGTGGGTCTAGATTCAACCTTCAGCATGCAGATAGCCAATTTTTCCAGCACAAATTATTAGAGATTTTTCCTCCAGCATGTTTTTGGCTTGTCAGAGATCAAATATTGAATGTGTGTGGGATTGTTTCTGCAACCTCTATTCTGTTTCATTGATCCATGTGTCTTTTTTTGTGTTTGTAACATGATGTTTTTATCACTTTGTAATATGACTTCAGATCTAGATTTGTGATACTTCTTTCTTTGCTCTTTTTACCCAGAGTTGCTTTTGCTATACTGGGTCTCTTCTGGTTCCACATGAGTTTTAGGACTGTTTTCTCTACTTATGTAAAAAATGCAGTTGGTATTTTGATTGGGATTGCACAAAATCTGTAAGTCAGTTTTGAAAGTATAGTCACTTCAACTATATTGGTTATACCTATCCAGGAAATAGCACCAAAAATCAGCAAATGGGGTCACATGAAATTAAAAAGTTTCTATACAGCAAAGAAAACACCAACAATGAAAAGACAACCTACAGAATGGGAAAATTCTTTTGTTTGCTGTTAGTTGAACATAGGTCTAACATGTAGAATATTTAAAGAACTAAAATAAATTTAGGTCCCTAAAATAAAAGACACAATCCAGAAATAAGCAACTGAAATGAACAGACATTTCTCAGAAGAAGAATTAAAACTGGCCAATAAATACATGAAAAAAGTGTTCAACTTCTAGCCATTAGCAAACCGTAAATTACAACACTAAGATTCCACCTTCAGAGAGTAGTCTTCATCAATAAATCAAACAAAATGCTGGCAAGGCTGTGGGGGAAAAGGAACTTTTTCTATGTTGTTGGTGGGAATGTAAATCAGTATGGAATCAAGATGGAGATTCTTCACAAAACTAAAAGTAGAAGTTGCATTCGACCAAGCTATTTCCCTTCTAGGTATCTTTCTGAAATAATTAAAAGACAAATTACAGTGATATATACATAGCTATGTTCATAACAACATAACAGCTAAATATAGGATACAGCATATATGCCAATCAACATATGAATAGATAAAAATGTGACATTATATGCAACAAAATACTACTCTGCCAAAAGGATAAATGAGTCATTTGTATGAAAATGGATGTACCCTGAGACTATGTTAAGTGAAATAAATCATACAAAGTTAAACATTTTATATGAAAGAACCTCAAAGTATAAATAAAAAGAAAACTAGTTTTCAAGGAAGTGTGAGCTGAGAAACTGTTACTACCTTGAGGTCCAATGGGACAAGGGGAAGGAGTCAAGGTTCCTGGAAACAAGGAAAACATCTTGCGTAGGCTGATTTTCTAAGAGCAGCACCCTTCAGTGAAGTGATACAGAGAGCCCAAAAATCTTGCAAGGAAGGAGCAGCTGAGTAAATAACCAGGCTACACTTTCTATCAGATATTTTACTCTGTTCCTCACTGGATAAACCTAACCAACTGCTGAAGGTGCCATTAATGTAGTTCATAGGGTCAGCATGACAGAGTAGGGTAGGACAGAGAAAAGCTATGTAGGGGCAAAGAGAAGACATCTGACAACATCAGTAGTTAGTGGATTGAAAAATATTTGTCTGAAACTAGCTATTCCACTGCCAACTATAGTTAAGGAACTGTCATATGCACATGCAGTACATGTACATACTTAGTACAATACTGTTGAGATGACTAAATAAAACAAAATTTTATAAATAGGGAATAGGCCCTAGGTAAAATGTAGATGGATATGTGATGGTACACTATAAATCTGGCTTACTTCATTAACACATGATGATTTAATAAATTAGGTTTATAAATAAGTGGTTTCTGTTTCTAATCTGTGATTATGTATCTTTACATTTGATTGTCATACAATTTGAACAGGGAGAGAAATGGAGTCTTATTAGAAAATTTACTCTTTGCTTAACTTTTTAACTGCCATTTCATGGATCCTGAACATACCAGTGCCAGTCTAGAGAACTGCAGCATTTTAAATTCTATGTCACATTATAGAAAATACTAGTTTTAGCAACTTGAAGAATCTGACTGTTCTCATTTTTGTTCAAGGCACTGTAACAAATGCTTTATTATCAGTGACAATAGAAAATTATACAAGCTTCCATTTATTCAGTGTATATGACATTCCAAGTATTACAATCATTTATATGCTTTAATTTACTTAATAATTGTAGCAGCCTTATACATTTTATTAAATTTATTTAAATGTTTTATTAAATTAGCTAAGTGACTGGTATAAAATACATGTTTTCTTTTTACAGATAATAAAACAGAGATTTGGAATGCTAAGGTAGCACCCTAAAGCTATTTAGTGGCAGAACTAAAACTGGAATTCAGATTGGTTTGGCCATATGTCTGCATTAATTTTTATGATGAAGAATTTCATTCTTTACAACTACTTCTATATTAATGCATTTAACATTCTTAATAGTCCTAATTCAGGATGATATTTATTTTTCAGATTAGGAAGCTAAGTTTCATAGAGAATAATTACTAATTTTTGACTGATGCAATTGAGCAGATTATTTACAGAGGTGGGTTCCCTAGGAAACGTATCTGGTGGAGATTACCATTCAGGATGTTCGCTGGGAAGTGCTCACTGATGAAGTCCAGTGGAAGGGAAAGAAACATGAGTAGGCAGAGGGAAAAGATGAGATGTGATGCAGCCTCAGTGAAGGCAATGGCTCGCTCCACTGGGCCCTCAAGAGGTGTGGTCTTTCAGAGTTGTCTTTAGTTGGGAGGAGGGTCTCAGAAATTGTAGCTTTTGTGCTCCTATGGTAATTACTCATTCCTTAGAAAAGGATATGCTTTTGGGAACTTAGCTCCCTTTAGCAGAGAAAACTCTCAAAGACAGCTGACAAGTAAGAGCTGTCTACTAGCTGCATTTCCAGCAGTTTTGGAAAATGTCATTTATTCCTAACGAAGATTTAGGATAATTCATTAAGAACAAAATCCATAATTTTCTTTTATTCTATGCTGTTATTCCTATTTTATCAAAGATTTAAGGAGTTTGCATAATAACTTTTTGTTTCCTTATTTGAAGTGCAATCTTGCAAACCTAGAGTGTTAACTGCAATATTACCATTATTATGGCTCACTGTATTATTGTTATGAAATTGACATGCAATATTACCATTATTATGGCTCACTGTATTATTGTTATGAAATTGACAATTAATTATATCACCACCAAAAATTCTAGGTATATTTTTATATGTTACACTTGGGGCAGTGAAAATTGTACATATGCCCTTGTAAAATACTGTTTTAATCAAATGAATCTTGAACCCATTATGTAAAGTTGCTTTTATTTCTGGCTTAATTCTCTTCTAAAAGATTTTACACATATGGAACTTTACCAAGTTATCCTTTGTTAAAACTGTTTTCAGGGAGGGTTTTGTTGGTTAATACTGAGTCCTACTCCAAGAGGGAAAGATAGGTGAATCTCTTGAAACACTCCGTGGAAACTTAAAAAACCCTCAACCACACTCTCTCCCATGAGAAGTCATACAAAGTGTTTTTTTAAGTTGACATCCTTAAAACTAATTCTACCATTTCTCTTAATAGCAAAATATTTATGTTTTCTGATCTCATAAAGTATGTAAGATATGGATATACTACTTGCATATACTAAACACTTAATTATTAAATCCAAATGACATTACAAGCTTACCCAAACTTACAAAATATTAGCAACAACCAAATACTAAGAATTATTCTCATAAAATACCTGAATGTGAGATCAACAGCAACACTATTTTGATGGGTTCAATTTGAGTATTAAAACCCCAATAGTTTTATTCTAAATTCAAGATTCCAAACTGGATCCATTTCTTTTCTTTTCTTTTTTTTTTTCCCCAGGGATTGAATGCACCACTTCTCACTTGCCAGGCAGTTACTTATGCTGCTGAGCTAAATCCTCAGACCTGGATCCATTTCTGATAATGGCATTATTCTGATTCTTTGAAAGATCCTGTTTTACAGACCAAGAAAACAATGCAGAGAATCTGCAAGCTAATGACAATGGGTAGAGCTAGTCCTAGTATATCTTCTGCTCTCCCAATGGCAGGGCAGAGGTGAGGGGCAAATCAAAGATTAAGAGGAAATGTAGCATGCAACACTGGACATGGACTTTAACAAAAAAGAGAGTAAAGTGTTAGAAAGATAAAAATAATTCTAAAATGTCAGAAAAAATTCACATAAACACATATGAAAGATCCGTTGAAGTGAAAAACTTTCTACCAAAGGAGAGAAGTCCAGAGATGATGCCACTCTTGCTAATGTCTTTATTTCTTTCAAAATAGTACACAGTATTAAAAATTTATCCATTTTGCTTAGAATATTGAGAAGATCATCTGAATTTACAAGTAGAGAAATATGATAAGAGTATGGCTCAGTTTAGAATTAGGTTCTCTAATAACTAACAAATGTGTCACATAAGACCAGTATAACATTTTTATTGGCACTTGAAATAAATGTATTACTCACTAGTGGATATGCCAAAAGGAAAAACCCCACCCTATTTCCACCCCCACAGAGCTACAAATGATTATTTATTGAGCAGTGACAGAGTGACTTGGAGTGCAAAACAGAAGTCATCATGGTTATCTGAGTTCTTAAAGATTGTCATAGTGTTAAGATAAAAAAAAAGGCAAGCCCTAAAAAACTTCCCATTAAAAATAAAACATAACTCAGTTTTGATGCTGGTACTTGAAATTATGGCAGGCTTCATTTTTAAGTGATGCCCTTTTCAACTTCTTTTATATGTTGTTGCCTGCATTTAATAATTTAATTCATTTAAGTTGTTAGCTGAAATACTATACCTTACGTAAGAAAGCTTTCAAAATTGAGCATACAGCGTCGTTCCATCATTTATGTAGGCAAAATGTACTGTACGCTGGTTAAAACTAGGTGGTCTTTTTTGCTTTGAATAGACTTTAGGAAGTCCTAAAAGTTTTAGCATCCTATCACATTACCCTAAAATAAAATAATATTTAGCCAATGTTT
Organism: Hydrochoerus hydrochaeris; assembly: GCA_004027455.1. NCBI lineage: Eukaryota > Metazoa > Chordata > Mammalia > Rodentia > Hydrochaeridae > Hydrochoerus > Hydrochoerus hydrochaeris. The sequence goes on from PVLA01000068.1 coordinate 290,105, forward strand.
CTGACTTAATTCTTGCATACTGTTCTGGGTCTAGCACTACACTAAACACAAAGGAGACACCACTGAATCACTGGTTAAGGGGATTCACTGTCAGGATGGTATTACAAGTTCATTTTCCAGAGAAGCAAAACTAAAGGAAACTACAAATTAACCACATAAAGTCTTGGAAAGTATCCTAAGGCTATAGAAAAATGCAGAAATATTTAAGAAAACCTACTACAATTCTGTAAGAAACATGATTCTGTAGCAGTTGAACCATTACCCGCTCCCTGCTCACTATCCCTCCACCAGGCGAACTCAGCTTGGCAACAACTCTACTTTGGGTGGAGGTGGCCAAGAAGACAGTGTTCCCTCTACCCTCATCACCAAAAAAGGGGCTAGCATAATTTATCTAGAGGGACAAGCCACCAGAATTTGCATTCTTTTCAACTCTAATGTGGCTAAATTTTGTGAAGTATGGTGAAGTCAAGGACTCACTTTTACTAAATCCCATAGGATTGAGACTTCTCTCTTAACTTTAAGGAAACTGCTTATTCTAAGCCAAATATGAATGACTATGGCCTGGGAAAATGGAATTAAGTTATCCTGAAGGACATTTTCCATCCTTGAAGAAATTATGTGGACTTTCACAGCCACAAAACAAACATAAATAAATAAATAAAGGTCATAATCAATCAATCAATAAATAAAGGTCATAAATCAATACATTTACCAAATCCTACTGTACATTGGTGGGATAATCAAGTAGGCAGGCTACAGTGAAACACAAATCTTTTCTAAGGTTTCATGTGTCATGTTACAGCATCCTTAGCTTTAGTACTGGTGAAAGCTAGAAGTCTGCTAAACTTTGTAACAAGTTTTACTTACTGTTAGTCACAGGAATGTTATATCCCATACAGTGGTTTAAAGTAAATGGCTATTAAAGAGACTAAGATAATTTGGGTCTTGACCTACAACATTTAATCTCTCCACAATTCAGGATGTTTTACTTAGCTAAGGCCAATCTGCAGAAATTTTATTATAGATGTGAATTATTTAGATAATTTCAGCTTGAAGTCCATCCCCCTTCCCAACACACACATACATGCAGGTTGAGAATACTGAAGCACTGATTTTCCTCACCTCAGCTTGCTCAGAGGGCAGGTTCTTCACTTGGAGAAGCAAACTGAGATGACCTTGGCCCCATTCAGCAATCATAGAAGTGGCTCAGGAAATCTATGGGAAGAGCTCATGTCTCTCCAAAGGAACTGATTCTCAAAATGTGGGGAAATGCAAGTATTAGGGGACTCTTGAACACAAGAGCTCCCTTAATTAACAACAGGTTAAATAGTAGGCCACCTAGTTCACCACTGAGATCTAGAAAAAAGATGCAGCTGAGGAAAGCCTCTAGGGGTTAGAAAAAAATCTCAAAGTTGACTTAAAAAACTACCTATTAAAACTTAATTCTGTCAGAACACAGGCACAATTTATATCCCAGGGCAAGTAAAAAGTGAGTAACTGGCCAGTAACTAGTGGAGCCTAATGGTTGAAAGAAAGCCAGTTTAGGTACAAAATCTATAAGAGCAATTAGGAAAAGTTTTAAAAAAGTAGAACGACTATGTATGCCCAAGACTCTACCTCTTAATAGTGACATCAGGGGCTTCATTTACTCCTTGGGAAAATAGACTTTACAAAAATAGTACAGCCAAATCATTAAACAAAGAAGAAATAAATCCTTGGGGGTAGGGAGAGAGGAACTGTATTATGTAAAATACCCAGTTTTCAACAAAAAATATAAGACATTCAATGAAACAGGAAGGTGTGAGCCATACAAAAGAAACTGAGAAGGATCAGATGTTACATTTAATAAACTCAATGAAGCCATTATAACATGTTCAATGAACTAAAGTAAACTATGCTTAAAAAAGTAAAAGAATGTATAAGAAAATACAGAGAATATCAATGAAGAGAGAAAATTCTTAAAAAGAACCAAAAAGAAATCCTGGAGTTGAAAAGTATGACAATGGAAAACTGAATCAAATTCAGTGGTTAGGTTCATTGTTGACCTTATGGGGAAATTGATTTGGTTCTCATCCAATTCACTTTGCAATCAGAATCTTGGAAAGAATTAAGTTTGTGAGCTAAGGTACCATTGTACTAGAGGAATTCTTAAATCTGGAAACAATAAACCCAGATGGGCCCCTAAATTAACACAAAAAAACTAAAATGGAAAGGTATTTATTTAATTACAAACGACAGGAAAGATGCATATTTATTTTCTTCTTTTAAAAGTCACTGTATATAGTAATATGAATACAATCACATTATTGATAGAAATATATTTAAAGATAAGAACACAAAAGAGGTGAATGGAATAATGAAGAAACTGAATTGTAATTTAAACCCATAGAAGTGAATGAAAAAAATCCAGACATGGTAAATAAATATAAAAAACATGGTAAATAAATATTAAAAACTCTAATTATAAACTTGATCACCTTTTTCCAGTTCTTTAATTGATATAAAATAGTATAAGCTATTAATTGTAACACGCTATATACTGCAGGGTATATGACACATATGGATGCAGTACGTAAAATAATGGTATGAAAAGGTGCAGGACAGAATGAAGGTATATAAGAGTAATGGTTCTCTCACTGGAGTTAAGTTACTATAAATCCCAAAGAAGATGCTTTAAGATATATACAGTAAGCCCTAGAACAACTCCTAAAAAAATAACTAAAATATATTTTAAAAAATCAAAGGAATCAAAATGTTACACTTAATGTAAAAAAGAGTAATGGAAAACATATAGAAAACAAAAGTAAAATGACATGTCAATCTATATCACTATAACACTATGACTGGATTAAAAAACTCAATGAAAAGGTAGCTTGTCAGAGTGGATTAAGTAAAACAAGACCCAACTATATGCTGTCCACAAGAGATAATTTAACATAAAGCAAAGGATTACAGAAATGAAGGAATAAATATTTCAATAGTAATATTTAAAGACCTCAGGACTCTACTTTCAATAATAGAACATCTTGGTAAAAATCAATTTTGCCTAGAAATAACATTTAAATAATACTACATGCAAACTAGACTTAGAAGATGTCTAAAGAACACTTCAACAAAGGAAGATTATATGCTCTTCTCAAGAAGATGGAAGATTCTAAAAGACAGATAATATGGTATGCCATAAAACAATCCTCAAAGAATTTGTAATGATATAAAACATATTTTGATCACAATATAATTAATTTTAAAATAAAATAAATTCGTATTATCGAATATATGAAAATTAACATAATCCTAAAATAACAAGTGGTACAATACAGTTATCACATAATGCTACAATTCCTAGATATACATTCAAGAGAAATTAAAACATGTCCATAGCTAAAAAGCAGAAACAAAAACTGAATAATCATATACTATGTACAAAGTTTTGATTTCTTGTGCTCAATGTCTCTAACATTCACCTATGTTTTTATGAGTAGTCATAATTTTTCCTGATTTACTACTATGAAATATTCCATTGTATAAATATCCTGACAATTATTTATGCATTCTACTGTTAGATATTATGGTAGTTGCTATCCTTGAGTTCTTAATCTACTGTAAACAGTTATATACTACATGTCTTTTTTGGACATGTGCAGTCGTTTCTCCAAGTCTTATATTTAGAATTGTTAGGTCACTAGGAAAATATGTCTACTTTTAGTAGATACTGCCTAACAGTTTTTCAAAAATGACTTTTACCATTTACAGTTTAACTAGCAATGTATGACAGTTTTATTCTATATCCCTACCAATACTTAAGATTTTTTTTTCATGGTACTGAACCCAATGGCCTAGCATATAAGCATCTGTTCTTCCAGTGATTTGCACAGTAGCTTCTGATGGTGGTCCCTTACATTTCATTCTTTCTGGTGGGTGTGGGATGTACTTTATTATGGTTTTAATTTATATTTCCCTAATGACTAATGCCGCTGACCACTTGTTGACCAAATCTGGCTAATGGACTTGAGGTTTCTAACCTTTGCTTTTGCCTAATTGCACTGGCTATTCCTTTTCCTGGTTCTTCTTTGTCTTTTTTCCTATGAATGTAAGTGCCCTAGAGTTCAGCCAGTTCTCTACCATTCCCTTGGTGATATGATTCAGTCTTTAATGTTGAATTCTCAATTTCTATCTTATGGTGGATATTTCTCCTGGATTAATGATTAATATATTCTATTACTTATTCAAATCATTCCCTTCTAATTGCTTTGTTTTTTCAAAGAAGTCCTAAACTGCAATTCCATCCTTCTTGTTGAGCAAGCGAAAAAAATTCCCCCAAACAAACAAACAAACTTTACTTTGGCTATTGCTTTCTGCTTGGAACTCACAATCTCTAAGTAAATCCTATTGGCTATTTTTTAATGTGTTTTGATCTCAGCTGATTTCATTATTTTGATAACTATCTCAAGCTACTACCATTGTATAACTATAGTAATTGCAGTAGTCACTTAACTAATTTTCAAAGTTTCCATGTTTGTGACACTAATCTATTTTAAAATAGTAGTAGCAGAGTTCTTTTAAAATACATCAGACCATGTTAATTTTCCACTCAATATCTTCCAATGGTTTTTCAACCTATGTAAAAACTAACAAGGTTCAAATTATCGAATCTCCTATTTCTTCTGAATTACTATTTGACCCATTGTTTACTTGACTCTAGCCATTCTGGCTTTCTTGTAACTTTTGGAATATTTTAATGCTATAGTGATATTTTTATTCATTTGTGGTTTTGAATAGACTTATCCAAGATACCTACACGGCTTACTCTGCAATCCTTTATGTTTTTGGTATGAGACCTGAGGTTTGTGATGGCTTCCCTGAATTGCTGTTTAAAATACTAACCCTGTTTCATTTTTTCCCACAGTTTCTATCACATCTGGTCTCTTATACTTTACTTATTGGTTGATTTCCATTAGAATGTAAGTTCTACAAGAGAAGTGGCAATTGATTTTCCAATATCTAGAAAAATGGCTGGGACACAGTAACTACTCATTAAATGATAAAATGTTTTTCTTATTTTTTTTCCCCATGCGGGTCTCATTATGTAGTTCAGCCTGGTCTTGAACTTATGATGATCCTCCTGCCTCAGCCTCCTGCATGCTGGGATCACATTACATAAAGTCATTTTATAATTTCCCAATAATGTAATATGACTAAAAATACCCAAAGAATTCCTTATAATTAAAAAAGGGGGAAATGGGACTAAATAAAAGTCATTGACTCATGACTTTAGTCATAATGTAATATGACTAAAAATACCCAAAGAATTCCTTATAATTAAAAAAGGGGGAAATGGGAATAAATAAAAGTCATTGACTCATAAGTGCTTCATAAATTCTGTAAGATTCTCTACGACAGATGAATAGACTTCTTAAACTGTAAAGAATATTAAATAAAACTTTTATTTTGAATGTGATTCATATATTCAAACTAAAGGATTACATATAATTTATGCTTGATCAAAATCAACATAATCACTTTCTAAAGAAAAATCCTCTGCTTTACGTTATGCTAAGTTTTCCAGTGGAGTATGAGCAAAGAAGTTAAAGTTGTGCTATGCCATTAAAAATAATAACAATGCTGGGCAGCTTGAATAGGATGTACCCACATAACTTAAAACAAATATTAGGGTTATTTTCTTTGGAAAGTCATCTTGCAAATGAAAAGAAGCAGCCCAAATCCGCATACTGTAACAGCTGTGCTCTTCAAAATTCTACTCTTCCATGTAGATACTTCTTCCATTAATGGTATATGAGTTGGATCATTTTCCCGTTCATTTTGCAACTAATATTTAAAATGGGAAAAAAAATTAGTGTTATGTACGTTGAAAATAAAAAAAATCTTTGATTTAAAAAAATCCATACTAATTCAGTAGATATAGGCAACTCAAAATTCTTATGGAAGATTTAAAGTGAACAATAATCTTTTTGTTTGTTTTTTACCAGCAACTCAGTATTGTAAATTATAAATTTTATATTAACAAATGCTTTCATAGGCTATCACATTTTAAAATGCTATTTTTATGTCATGAGATAAAGTTCCTTTAATGTTAGCTTAAATTTCTATTTTATTTATAAACAATTATAATTGATAGTTATTTTCTTCTATATTAAATATTAATGTCTTATATAAGAGAGAACCATGAACCTTTTTTTTTTTTTTTTTTTTTGTAGTATCAGGGATCAAACTCACAACCTTGTGCTTGCCAGGCATGTGGCCAGCGAGTGAACCACTCTTACAGCAAACCTACTATAGACAAAATTTAATAAATACTGCAAGATGTGATATCAATACTAGAAGTTGAATACTTTACTTAAATATAACAGAACAAATACCAACAAAAACTTAAGTGGTTCTTTTAGTACTTTTCCTCATACACATATCTATTTATAACTCATCTGTTTCTTTAAAACAATCCCCTTCTGTTATTATTGGTAATCTCTGAAACATGACAAGTTTAACAAGCATGCTAGTACATTCACAAATCTGGAAGTCTTCATAGTTCTCTACCATCAAATCTCATAGAAGTATATGACTCAGTTTAACTTAGTTTCTAAATTCTCACAGAAATTTTGTGTTAAAGAAGCCTACCATCAGTGTGTGTGTTTGTGCATGCCTGCATGTGTGAGAAAGACACAAAGAGAAAGAGAAAGATAGAGACCGTGAGAGAAAAAAAAGAGAGATAAAAGAGGGGAGAGTAGAGAGAGGAAGACAGGAAGAAGAACAAAGAGGAAAAAGGGGCAGAGGGAAGGGAGGGGGAGGGAAGAAAGATGGCTGTTAGGAGGGGGCAGGAGAGGGAGAATAAGCAGAAACCGAAAGATCCTTCAAAGATAAAAAGAAGCAAGCACATTTATAGAGTGATATTTACTAGAAACATCCTGTGCTGGAGTGGTGATATAAATACTTTAAACATTACCAGGAATAATGACTTCTAAATTCAACAGTGTAAATATTTAATTTAAAAAGCCTGCAAAATTAATTTTAAATTTATAGCAGAAAAATGGACTTCATTGCCAATCTCATTAAGAATGTTTTCTAGGTTTAACTTCCAAATGGCTTCATTCAGCAACAGATTCTTTTTTGACACTGATGCTCCATTTACTGAATCTTGAGACAGTCATTCCTTTTATTAACCAATTACTTAGAATGACCCTTTCTGACAGGAGCTGTCAGAGTGTTGGTTTGAAAGAGACTGATGTGGTGTTAAAGTCTAGCCTTGACCTCTCCCACCCTCTCTCTTTGTTACCTCCATACACTTATCTGTGATAGCTCATATGTTTTTCCTAAAAAAAAATCTTTTTCCGTTATTATTGGTAAACTAAAATATTACAAGATTAGCAAGCATGCTAGCACAGTCACAAAGCTGGAAGCCTTCACAATTCCCTAAAATCAAATCTCATTATGATCATTACTACTTGGATAAGACTAATCTAAAAACTCTGCTTCACTAGTTTGCTCAAAAACTAGGATTCTTCTGCCCAAAGAATTGTGTCTACCATACTAATCAGTGCATTTGCAAGGCTAGACTTTAACGCCACATAGAAATGTGTAAATTCTAGGTAGAGAGGTCGCACATGCAAAAAGGCCCTCCTTGTTATTACAGAAAAAAATTATACTTATGGATTCACATTTTAAAAATAAACATCATGGTAGGTGGCTGTATTGTTTGTGTTTTAGAGTCATTACATCTTTAAAGCAATGCTTTTTAAATTCATTCATTTCAGAAAACTCTCTAATTTCATCTCAGTTCTCCCCACACGATGTTTGTGTAACTTTAAACTGCAAAATCCAAATTAATAACCAATTCTGAGACAAATATGTCTTAGGGAATTTCCTGCATTAAAGACTGACACTTAGTAGGAAGTTTCTGTACAGGAATCCTTCCACATTTTTCTTGGATTCCCATGAAGAATATCATGTTAAGTGAAATTAATACCACTTTCTCTCAATTCTTCTAGATAAAACAGAAGCAGTGAACATGACTGATGCTATTTTTGTGCTGTCAGCAAGTTCTAGCTCTATTGAGTTTTTGTAGAACAGGTGCCTGACTTAAAACAGGCAGTCATATGTTTGTTGAATGAATAAAATTAGAGAAAATACAACTGCTAAGATACCTCTTTCAGCCAGGCATAGTGGCACATGTTTTAATTCCAGCACTTGGGAGGCTGAAGCAGGAGGATGGCTGCAAGTTTGAGACCAGCCTGGGCTGCAAAGTGAGTTCAAGGCTAGCTTAAACTGTGTAGCAACACCCTGTCTCCAAGAAAAAACCAAACCAAACCAAACCAAACCAAAAAACAAACAAACAAACAAACAAAACTTCTTTCACTAAACAGGAATTATTTTCTCTAAGAAATCTCAAATATACTGCCCATTTTTCCATTTAGAATCTTTCTTACTATTTTGTAGAATTTGCTTCACTACTTTCTTCTTGCGTTTTTCATAAAAAGAACCTTCTTTGCTGGGCACAGTAGTGCACACCTGTAATCCTAGAAGTCTGGGAAGCTGAGGCAAGAAGATCACAAATTTCAGCCTAGCTCAAGAAACTTTAGTAAGACTATCTCAGTGAAAAAAAGTAAAAAAGGTCTGAGGCTGTAGCTCAGTGGACAGGCTCTGATTGCAATCCCTGGTACTACAAAGCAAACACCTTCCTGTTAAACGTAAGTTAATAAGCAGAGTAACAATCTGTGGAACATGTATAAAGTTTATTTTGAGGAAAATAACTTGATAAAATATTAGTTAAAATATTAAATGAATTATAGGTAAACTATAAAAATTTAATGTATAATCTAACTTTCACATCAAATATGTCACAAAAGCTTTACAAACATCAAATTTACTTATTAAATAGTTCCAAAGAACTTAGAAGTGAATTCTTAACTGACTCAAAGTGTTTCCCTGTATTCTCCATCTTCAACAAAGGTTCCTATTTCAGCAGCTTAGATATTGGTATAATCAATTTTCTTAAATACAGATATATACTATTTCTATATGATTACAAAAGGGCCAAGACAACAGCCTATAAAAAAAATCAGTGAAATTATAAAAGATACTGTCTGGCCAATAGAAGGACTATTTCATTCACAACCCTATTTCTCCTTAAGAGACAATAAATATTGTATGTAATCCTTTTGTATCTATATACTTATATATAAGTACTACTATACAAATATAACATCTTCTATCAAGCAGATACTTGATTTTCAGTATTTTTTCAACTGGCTGTACATTATATTTTCTTTTTTTTTGGTGCTGATGGCTGAATTAAGAGACTTCATACGCTACTACTGAGCTTTACCCTGTTGCCTTAGCTACACATTATTTTAACATATAAATACACTATTATTTATTAAATTATTCTCTTATTATAAGACACTTGTGGTACATATAGTTTTGTAACAAATTACTGTACTACTGAAAGATACAAATATATTTATTGTTCTTGACATATCTTGCCAGATTATTTTTGAATGGGTTTTGCTGCAAGTTTCATGTAAGAATATAGTTTGTTGAGTTCTAACTAGAAAGAGTATCACTACAGCAATACATTTTTCCTTGCTAATCAGAAACATGAGAACAGCATATTGTTTCTCAGTACGCATTTCTTTAATGAACAACTGTTCATTACATATATATTTATATGATATATATTGTTCATACACATTCTTTCTTTGTAAACTGTCCTTTTCCCAACTAAGTATTCTTTGTTTATCCCTCTTATCAACATTGCTTTATTGTCTAATATCTTTTGCTGTAAAATATTTCCATTAGTTTTCCATTTAAATGTTAAATATATACCTTTTGAATTAAGCCTTTCAGTTTGCAGACTTCTTCATTCAACTCTTCAACATTGCTAACCAGTTCTTCACAAACTGAAGTAAAATTCCGGGGAGAAGCCCATTCCACTACTATCTGTTAATAGTTAAAGAGTTACACTTTAAAGAATGAATCTGATTTTTCATTTTATATACATAAAGATTATATAATATTCTTAAACATTAAATTATATAATTTAATAGGATTTTTTTTCTTTAGGAAAAATCCTAACAGCAAATGTCAGTAATTTTATATGAATGATACAATCACCTTGCTAAATCCATTTCCAAAATATAAGTATGTACATATCACTTTCTATATGGAAATTAGTATGAATATTTGTAAACAAGTTATTTTGTGAAGCTTTTTAAATGACATGATTCTTACATTAGCATTATATAAGAACCATAGAAAAATAAATACATTTACATAGTTTTACTACAAAAAGCAATAATGAAATCACATGAAAAACTAGTTTTTTGCAAGTAACATACTTTTTCAGTTTAAAATTTCCTTCATTTAAGGAATTATACTGACATACTTTTTAAATAATACTCCACACATTGTCTCCTTTCAACTTTCACTTTAGTCTTCTGTTATTTTATATTTTAAACAATGAAATATTCTTTAAAACCAAATGGTAAGCTCAATACTTGGATTGGTTTAATTTTGGTCAGAGTCATTTTTCTTTTTTTGAGGATTAGAACATAAAATTTTCCAATCAGTTATTGTGTAACAATAATATTAAATGAATTTACTTATCTAGATCTTATGCTGAACAATGGAAAGTTTTACCAGATTATTACTGTTTATTGAATTTTCAAACTTATCTGAAGTATTCTTCCACATTCATACTTTTCATCACTTAATTTTTGTAGAATACCTTGTGAGAATTTACTGGTAACTCAGTAATAATATTTTGTACAGCTGTTATTAAATGGCCACATTGTTTGTTTAATTTTAGAAGAAAGTTGAGGAACTCATCGCCACTAAAGAAAGGAAACAAAGAAGAATCACTTAAGAGCAATTTATTTCACTCTGTTGGGCTAGTTACTTAGTATCTAGTTATAAAATTAAATTCTTAGGCAACCCATTTAGTCCCTTCCTTTCTCTCAGGAGCTACCTCTTTCAATAAATTTTCCTACTCCTAAAAAATTCAATTATTGGAGAGATCCAACATGGCCGATTGAGATGTAGCATGATAGAGAGCCTCTCTGAGAAAAACAATTCAAATGTTAGAATCTGACACCATGGAGAAGACCAGACGAAAGAAGAGGAATTCTCACGACCCAGAAAAAAACTGAGGAAAAAGAAAAAGAATACATTAAAAGAAGAAGAAGAAGAAGAAGAAGAAGAAGGAGAAGGAGAAGGAGAAGGAGAAGGAGAAGGAGAAGGAGAAGGAGAAGGAGAAGGAGAAGGAGAAGGAGAAGGAGAAGGAGAAGGAGAAGGAGAAGGAGAAGGAGCAGCAGCAGCAGCAGCAGCAGCATGGATGGAGGGCTGAAGCTGGGCATGCTCTGGTAGCTATGCGGGTGCATCTTGGAGTCTGGTGACTCTCGATCGACCTGGGGTCCCGGTCCTGCTGGCGGGGTGGGTGGGGTTGCTGAGCTTGAGACCCTTGGTGGGAGGAGGCGCTGCAACAGGGAGTGGAGACAGCGAGCAGAGCTGCATGGACTTTGGTGAGTGCTGGAACTGGATTCCTCAGAGCAAGATCACCGGCAGTATGACATTGAATTTGGGCAAGTCAGGCTTGAATCAACAGCTGAGGCGGCTTCAGTTGGCAGCTCCTGGACCAAAGTGGATTGGTGGGATCTTTTTGGGCTGGGCCATGCCCCTGATCGGGACCCAACAGTCAGGAACAAGGCTGTACCAAACCTATGACATCTGCAGGGCACAGTCTAATGTGCTGAAGTCACTCACTGGTTGAGAGGGGAGGAGCCGGCCCACACTGCTGCCCCTGCGTGCACTTCACAGATCAAGAGCAGACAGGGGAGGGCAGCTCTGCCCTAGCGAGTAAGCTGCAGAGGGACTTAAGGCAGTAGGTAAAGGTCCGGACACCTCCACCGTTCACCTGTCTGAGGGAAACCAGAAGCATGACAAGACAGAGAAACAGCAAAAGGCCTTCAACTGCCAACCCAGGGAAAATAAGCCCAAGAGGGGTGAGTACTGAGGCGATTGAGGGCAGCAGACATGCAGTATCAGACACAGCCTCATTGGAAATAAAGAAATACTTCTGTGACCTCATCAATGAATTTAAATCTGAAATTCTAACTCAGGTGAAGCAAGATATAAGAAGATTAATGAAAGAAACTCTGGGTACTCCTCAGGAAGACACAAATGGAAGAATGGGGGAACCCAGAGAAAGGAGAGAAGCCTTTGATGAAGAATATAAACACAGGGGGGTGGGGGAGCAGAAAAAAAAAGAATATAAACACAATCTAGAATACATGAAACAGATCCAAAGAGAGTATCAGGAAATTAAAAACTCCAATGAAAGCTGGCAAAACTTCTTAAAAGAGACTAAAGACAGACTTTTAAAACTTGAAGATATGTTTGCAATGTATGATTGCGAAAGGAAGGATCTCTTAAAAATAAAAAGGAACCAGGAAGTAATGATACAAAGGCTAGAAGACAATAAGAGGATTTATAACTTAAGAATAAAATATGTGAATGAAGAATCAGGGACAAATACAAATGAAATAAAAAGGCTATTCACAGAAATAATTAAGGAAAACTTCCCAAGCATAGGAAACGGAAGTGATGTTCAGATATATGAGGCATACAGAACTCCAGCCAGCTACAACCAAAACAGATCTACACCCTGACATATAATCGTAAGGATCTCAGAAATCCATCACAAGAACAGAATATTAAAAACAGAGAAAAGAAACAGATTACCTATAAATGAAAACTCATCATAATCACAGCAGACTTCTCAATGCAAGCTATCAAATCAAGAAGAACTTCAAGCAAAATATTCCAAGCCCTGAAAGAAATAACCTCCAACCCAGATTGATGTACCCTGCAAAACTGTCTCTCAAAATTAATGGAGACAAGTTATCTCCATGACAAAGAGGAACTGGGGGAATTCATGACCACCAGTCCAACCCTGCAAAGAATATTGAAGAACAATCTAGAGAGAGAGAAGAAAATCACTAGGATTCCCGGAACAATGGCAGAAAGGCCTCAATGAAAGGGGCAAACAGTGGGATGAAGGAGAAAAGTAAACAACAAGGACAGAAAAACAGTATAGCAGAGATGAGGCAGAGAAGATTGGCTATATCGCTGTTTTGTCTTGACTGATTTTATTCGAATCTGGTATGCTTGATAGTATCAAGTCTGAGAGTAGAGGCAACTACTCTGAAGATGGCAAAATTCAATAGGATACCCATTCTGGTTTGAATATTAACTGGCTTTAAAGTCCTATAATTTCTCCAATGTTTGGTTTTTATTAATAGTGCTATGTACTGCTATATTTAATTATACTATGCCTGATGATATAGACAATTTTATTGAAAATAACAAGAGACATCATAGTAACTACCATAGATCACCTAGTATTGTGGTTTTATATGTTGTTCTCATTTTGTGTTTCTCTAGGAATTTGTATTGTTGACTTGCTTTGGTTTGTTTTTCACTCTAATACAGAAAGGCTAGGTATGCATGTAGAGACTTATAGATGTGTAGAACTTCTAAACAGTTTACAAGAATTGATTACAGTAATTGTAAATGAGAGGAAAGGAAAGTATTCTAAAGGATATAACTGCATGTATGTTTGAGTGTGTAGGATTGATGACCACTGTTGGATAGATGAACAAAGCTGATTTCAGTCTCACTGTTTAAATGTCTACTTTGTATGCTTTACTTTTGTAACTTGAACAACTATTTCTAGGAGGAAAATAATAAAAAAATTAAATTATTTAAAAAATATTTATAGAATAGGTAATGTGTGTAAGAATCTGAAATAAAGATTGAATACATGAGAAAAATCAGATTCTAATTTTGAGAATTTCAAGCTTCAAAGATGAGATGCAAAGACACAATTATAACTCTGTTATTTAAAGGCACATGGGGAAAATGACAAAAGAACCAACATCTGAGTATCTACCATTGAATACACTATCCTAGTTATTTACGTTTATTATTTATTATAATTTTCCCCAACAATGTTAATCTTCGTTTATAGCTGAGGCATGCAAAACTCATAATGAAGTTTGCTCTCATATAGTATGGTGGGAATAAGGATATCAGAAATAGTTAAAAAAAAAAGATAATATTTGAACTGAGCTTGGAACTGGAGAATAAATTTACCAAGTAGATAAGGAATTCTGGATGGAGAGAATAGGTACAAAATACTAAAAGTACAGGGCAGTAGGCATAGTGTAAATTATGAGAAAGTAGTAAGAGAAGAGACTGCATGTAGGCATTTAAAAAAATCAGCCTTTTGATAATTTAGAGTTACTAAAAGATTTTAAAATGGAAGGTAGAAAATCATGTTTTATATGAGAAAGTATGTGGATCAAAGGAACACAAAAATGGAAGTAGAAAAGATAACTGGGTGTTTTGGCTTATATCTAGTTGTTCCCCTAAAGCCCCATGTGCTCATAGTGGGGGCTTTTGGGAAGTGGCTGAATCATGTGTGTGTGACATGGGAATTAATATGTATGATAACTAAATTGGTTTAACACAGACCTGGGTGTGGACAATGGAAGCCCCACCCTGGGTGTGGGTGGTACCACCCAAAAGGTTTGTAATTTGAATGGGATAAAAAGGAAAGGGAGGCTTGCTGCTTGTTGCTGCTGCTTTTTGTCTGTCCTGCAATGGACGCTTTTTTCTGCATGCTGCTCTGCCATGCCACCCTGCCTTGGGGTCAGCCAGTGACTATAAACTGAAACCGCTACTAACTGTAAGCTAAAACAACTTGCCTCTTTTAACTCTGGGTGTCAAGTATTTTGTCTCAGCAACAAGAAAGTAACTAAGACCTGAGAAAGTAAGAGAAAAGTCATTCAAAAGATGCTGAAGTAAAGCTTAATGTAAGCATCTGACTGTATCACAGACAGAAGAGAGTGTAGTAGTTTAAGAAACTTCTAGGAAAATAAATAGAAAAATTTGGTAGTATACTGTCTGAAAACAATAGGAAGAATCTGGATCAGTCTCAGTTTTATGGTTAAATGAAAAGTGGTACCATCAAACAGGGAACTGAATCTGGGAATGGGTGGTGGGACAATAGGGGATGAAGAAAATGTCACAGTATAATAATAACACACATTTGGATTAAGCTTCTAAACTTATGAGATTTACCATCTTGGCAAGCATAATCTTAAACAAAATGTTTCTACATTTCTAGAATGGAGACAACAGGGAAAGCACCTAACACTTTGTCAGCAAACAGTTGGCTTTCACGCAAACTTAATTATGGCAGTGCCTGCAATGAAGATGAGACACGCAAGTGATAATGAGCAGCAGGTAGCAGAACATGCAGGTTTTACAAGGGTATTTATCCTGAGGTCTATAGACTCATGAGTCTAGATATAATTCAGTACGAAAGAACATTAATGAGAAAAATTGCATTCTTATTTTTACTAGCCCTTCACTGGAATTCAGTCTTCCCTTCAATCGTGAATATACACACAAACCACAGTAGTATTGAAATCAATACTATAGTCACAAAGAAGACCACAGAGAAAAGATATACTGTGAAGAGGGTGAAATGCTAATGGTAGGGTAAAATCCATTAAAGGAAAAGTAGCCTGAGAGTAGGAGAAAATTAGGAGTTAAAAGTTGGTATGTACAGCAATGAAGGAGATGACCTCAAGGAAGAAAAGGTTAAAAAGCATGTTAAATAAGAAAGTTCACTGATTTTTGGCCAAGAGGACAGTGTAGTGAGATTAGGTTAGTTTCAGTGACAGAAGCCAATTTATAGAGGAAACTATAAAGAAACTGATATAACCCAAAAGGAAAGCTAGCCAAGGACATGAACAGGTAATTAAAAAAATATGAATGGATAATATGGAAATACAAATAATCCTCGGATGCTACATCCTAGCAAAGCAACAAATTAAACAGAATATTAACATCAAGAGTTGACAAATGCATGCGATGATCTTTCTGGAGAGTCTTTTAATAGTATGTATTAAAAGTGTACTTAAAATCTACTACTATGGGACCAAAAGATACTTATAAGTCCAAACAGAAATTCTTAGATGTAGAACTCTTTGACTATACACTATAAGGCTTCTTTCACACAATTTCTAGGAGAAAATTTTATAAAAAGCAAGCCAGTTAGCATCCAATGAGACTAATAAACTTTTCTCTAAGATCCCTTGCTAGGATGAATTTGGCATCTTCACTTAAGACGTCTTTCTCTTACTAACAGGTTGAAAAATTAAGTTTTATAAAATGTAAACTCTTTCTTTCCTTACTTTTTGCTATAGGAAAAGCAGGACTGAGACTTAGAATTCATTTGTTACTACAATGCAACATAGTATAATGTATACAGATTAAATCAACTGGCCATATTTTGAAAATTTAAAGTATTAAGATAAAAACTCAAATTTTTTGTACACAGGTATTACAGTAAAAGTCCTATGTGCTAACTGTAAAATGTCTGAAAAAACTGAAAAGCATCAACAATCTAACCACCCAAGATAATAATTAGTACTGCTTTTTGATGAGGTATTTTTCTTATAATAAACATTTTCTTCCTGTATTCTTGTAGCTTTTACATTGCACAGAGTACTTTTCCATCATGAAACTGTCTGAAAATAATTTTAATGGTGGAAAAATAATTACAATGGCACAATCTAATTCAACCATTTCTATGTGGTTACCAATTACACAATGTTTGTAAGTAATACACATGAACAATATACTTCAAGTGAAATTTTGTATCTATGTAGATTTTTATTTTTTGAGGACCACAATGTTTTGATGATCATAACTTTGAGAAACTTTTGATGTTATTAATGTGGATGTTAGTAGTTAAAAGCTCAGAAAAAAGATCTCAGCAGAAACTTTTAAAACTTGTATGACATGAATAAAATTATTTCTGTTCAAAATGTCTCAAAATAGTGATGGAATGGTTATTAATATTTAAAATTGCATTCCTTACTACTGTGATATACTAAGGCAGAAAAATAAATGCAGTGTATTCTTATCAGATATTATTTTAGAAAATTTGACACAAAAAGTATTTTGAAATAAATTTGTAGCTAAATTGTTAAAATTATATTATTAAGAGATTATAATCAATTAGTTCAACTTTTCTTGCTGTTAGTTTTCTTATGTCTTAATGACTAATTTCTTCTTTTAAGTATGACTTTGAACAAACACGAAGTAAAACCCTTTCCATAATAGCATGTAAAAAAATTCTATAATTTAATAACAAGTTCAAATTTTAGAATATATGTCTCCCACATTAATTTTTTAAAAATTCAGCAGTTTTAATATATGAATCATTAGAATTTCACATATACTTTATCTATTAAATCTCACAAAATTAATTCACAGTGGTGGCCCTACCATCATACAAGTAGGTAACATTAAAAAAATTTAATTTATAAATCAATTATGTAGAACTTTGAAATATTCCTTCATAGAAAAGCTCAAAAATGAACAAAGATATTCAAAAAGTTTGCTTTCACAAGTAAAAGCCTTCACAAGGCAATAAATATTTAAGAGCTATAATACTGTTTTAAAATTACAAGGAATTATTTTGAATATATACTTTCTAATTATAAAGAAATATGTTAAGAAGGATGAATGGGGGAAGGGAACACCTATAATGTAAACTTCGTAACAAACTTTTTAAGGACTCCAGATCATTTCAATTATTCCATGAAGGACTTCTCTGAACTGTAAAATGGCATGGGAATCTGTTTGTTCATTATAGGTACAGTGTTAGCTTTAGATAGGCTACACTAATGAGTATAGTGTTACATTTATAAGTACTATATTTTACAGGGTATTGCCATTCCTTGACTTACGTTATCCATTTATTCAATTAAATTTGTCTATATGGTTAGGGTTCAGGGAATGGAGAATATGATTAATATACACATCAAGTTACCCAGTTTATTCATAACATTGCCAGGTAAGGGAACTCCCTTGTGTAAGTTATGGTTATAATCTCCAACATGTTTTAAAAAACTGTATGTAGAAAACAACTCTCCATTAATATGTATGGTACTGATATATAATCCTCATTTATAGTATTATTTTGGGGGGATCAAATTGGGCTATGTTGAAATAAAAAATGTACCACATGCATTGCCTAAAAATTAAAATTGCTGCAATGCTCTTATTTAGTTTTCAGAAGAAAAATTAGAAATTAGTAGTATTTTGTATTCAAAGCAAGTTTAGCGGACACACTGATGAAGTACAGAAATATTCTTGAAATTTCCTTATGGAACTTGTAGGCACTTTTAAGAGTTCTAGAGGAAAAATAAATTGTGTTATGTACAGGCATAATTCCTATACTAAGTCCTCGTTATGATAGTTAGTTTTAACCTATATGAAGCCAAAAGGAGGTCAAGAGTGTTGTAAGTGTTAAAAAAAAAAGAGCATATATAATAAAAATGCTGAGTAAGATATAATAAAACTGACCATATGTAATGAGGGGCAGAGGGTTAGGGAACACATATGTGGTGCACAAATCTCCAAAGAAAGATATTATATATAAAAGAAAATCTCTTAAAACTCATTATCAGGTGGTGTTATAAAGTAAGGGAAGTTCAAAATTACCTAGTTGGTAAAAGGAAAACAATTATTGTAAGTTGTTTAGGATTCTAAAATCCAGACAATTTTACTCTTGGGGATGTTTATATACAAAAATGCTTACAAACATTACTAAACAGATAATTGCATAATCTAAAATGCAGAATAAGTGTTATAGGTTTTCCAAACTATGTTTAAATTCTTCTATAAGCAAAAACCTCCAAATCTAAGTATTATATACAATGAAACTATTACCTTTTTTATTCTGGATATATTTTCTTTAATGAAGTCTAAGAATGTTACCTTTTCTTAACTATGTATATGATTCAGTTAAATTAATAATTCACTAAAAGCCTCAGTGATTCTTCAGGAGTATTAAGTTATATTTCACCCAAATATAGTTAACTTTTTAAATATTCATTTTTTTAGGTTCTTCTGTAGCCACTGGCAGCTACAGGTACTAACAGCTACTGGTAGATACAGGTAGTATCAGACCAATCTTTCAGCTTTTGAGTAAGGTATATATGTTGAGCCCTTGAAAACATACAGACCAATGCTAGAGAACAGTAGGAAAATCTGTAAACATATGAAAATCAAATGACATATTTCTAAATAATCTATGAAGTATATCTAAATAATCCAAGGATGAAGTTTGAAAATTAGATAAAAATACACACAGAAGTAAAGGAAAACAACCATACAATATACCAAAACTTGTGTGATTCAATTAAAACAGTATTGAGGGGAAATGAAAAAAGCTAACTGCCTCAAGAAACTAGAAAAAAAGTAAAATCTAAAGAAAGCAGAAGTAGAGAAATGATGGAAATAACAACATAAATAAAATAGGGGAACATTGCTGAAACAAAAATTAGGTTTGTTGAAAAAACAACTTTATGCTTGTAAATCTGAACAATTAGAAGAAATGAAAAAGTTCTGTTCTTTTTGGCTTTTTGAAATAGGGTCTCACTATATGTTAAACTGGCCTTGGGCTCACTTTGTAGCTCAGGTTGGTCTCAAACTTGCAAGGATCCTCCTGCCTCAGCCTCCTGAGTGCTGGGATTATAGACATGTGCCCCCAGTTCTTTAAAACCACAAATTACTAAAAGTCCATCAAGAAGAAATAGATACAACTTGTCCTATAACCACAAAAGTAATTAATTTATTATTTAAAATTTCCCTCCCCATCTCTCCAGGCCCAGATGGTTTCACCAAAGAAATCTAAAGTATTCAAACAAAAATTAATTCTAATGCTATATAATATTGGACTAATTATTACTGATTCTATACCCTCTGCCTCTAATTGTACATAATCAGAAGAGGTGGAAACACTGTTGACTCATTTTTTTAAGGCCAGTATTATCCTGATACCAAAAATGGATAAAGCATAAATCTATAATGAAGTCTCAAAGAATTTACATGCGAAATATTGACAAATGAAACCTAATGATGCTTAAAAAGAATAAACCTTAACTACATGAGATTAATCCCAGGTACACAAAACTGGTTCAATAGTTAAAATTTCCAAATGTTTCCTAACATGTTTAGAGGCCACAGGATCAAGTAAAAATGATAATCTCAATTGATAACAGGAAAAAACATTTGAGAACATTCAAAAAACATTCATAATAAACACTTTAAGAAAAATAGAAGAGCTTAACTGTCTCAGTCTCACAGACTTCAGAAAGCTCTATAGCTAACACCTCATCTCCACTAAAAAACACTGAGTAGTTTTCTTTTAAGATTGGGAACAAGTCAACAATGTTCTCTATTTACCTTTCTTGTTCAACACAATACTACAAGTTCTCCCCACTGCAATAAGACAAGAAAAATAAAGAAAGGGCATAACACATTAGAAAAAAAGAAATCAATCTTTCTACAGAGTACATGATTATATAGAAAATCTTAACCTAGAAAAAACTCCTAGAACTAAATGAGTTCAGGAAGGCTGAAGGAAGTTCAGTGAAGCTGAAGGATATTGGATTAAAGTACAAAAGTCAACTATGCATAGAAACAAAAAGTCAATGTCACTGACAATTGTTCCAAAGATAATTTCTTAGGTATAAATCTTAACAAAATATGTACAGAATTTATGTAATAAAAATACAAAACTCAACTATACATGAAAACAAAGAAGTTAATACCACTGACAATTGCTCCAAAGATAATTACTTAGGTACAAATCTAAGAAAAAACATAGGAAATTTATGTAACAAAATTTACAAAATACGGATGAAAGAAAACTACAAACTTGTAGTGATATCTATGTCATGAATTAACAGATTTAAATGTGAAGATGTCAATTCTCCATAAATTAGTCAATGATTAGTATAGTTATTGTCAATACCTCAGATTTTTTGTAGACACACTTGATCTATAATGCACATGAAAAGAAAAAAGTTCTAAGATACCTAAGGACAATTTTGAAAAATAGTAAGAGAAGAAGAATCATTGTTCTTGATGTTAAATTTTACTATATAATCAGAATAATCAAGACAATATGGTATAAGTTATGTATCCCTAGCAGGAAAATCTGAAATCTGAATCAAATTTCACAATATTCTGGATTTTTGATTTTTAGATTAAAGATGCTTATCAGGTAAACCCTGAAAATATTCTAACATCCAAAAAACTCCAAAATATAAAACACTTCTGATTCTGAGCATTTCAAATAAGGGACAAACAACTAATGCTGGTGAAGTATGAATAAACTCTGTGGACTGTATCAAAGTCAATTTACTGGTTTTGATATCATACCATAATTATACAAGATATTTACAGTAGGTAAAACTTGGTTAAATGTTCCAAGGAAACTCGTGGCATATGTATCTGAACTATCATATGCATCTACAATTATTTTTAAAGAAAGTTAAAAATACTGCTCTATGTTAACAAAATCAAACATTATTTTCAAAATAAATCTTAAGATTATTAATAATCAGTGAATCACAAATTTATGACACTGGACATGAAGTTTATGTATCAATAATATAATTTATCACCTAGGAAGGCTGAAAACAGCTGAACTTACATATAAATGCTTTCTTATTGGTTTACATGTTTTCACTACTTCCAAATTTCTATTTGACATCTAAAGTGATTTAAAGAGAGTAATAACTATACTAAGAAAGCACAAGATTTTTATAATGTGTAATACAGCAACATATGATTAAAAAATAATACACAAAATGTTTCTATGTGAATTACAAAAATGCACTGGGTTACTTCTTGGTAAAGTAACTTCTTAAAAACCCACTTTGTAAAATATAGTGTATTGCACTTTGAACACAGTATACTATTCCGAAATCTATTTCTTTAGGAAAATGATGGTATCAAATTAAATAATTTAGATATTAACAAAATTTAGTAGGTTCTCAACAATGTTAATATAAACTGATAAATTAACTTTACCTGATTTCCAACTTTGCCACTTCAGGTAACTCTCCAAAATTTATCTCTCCTATCTCTAGTTCTTTAAGAGCAGCTATAATTTTTTGCTGATCTTTACTGGTAATTCCATTCTAGGTAGAAATAATTTTAAGGTATAGTAAGATACTTACATGGAATAATTTAATTTTATTAACATTTTCTACTTGAATTTGCATGTTAAAAATTAGGCATATGATATACTTAAAATATATGGTTTGCTAATAACTATGATTGACCAATTTACATCATTAAAATATCTGGCATATAGTCAACTGTAATCAATTTCTTTTTTACAACAAGCAATTGTGATGGGCTATCATCAAGTCACTAGTTTTCTTATATATAATAGTTCAGAAGAAACAGTAAAATTGCTTCCTTCAAAATATTTAAAATCTTATCAGTGATAACATACAATACCTTGCCTCCCTTTTGTATTCTACTTTGCTGTTAAATTGAACTTTCTAACTTGGATTTAGTTAAGTAATACGCTTAAAGTTTAGTGACAGAAAAGATTTAAAATTTCCAACGTGTTCAAAAAAGTAATATCATTATCTTTTAGATATCTTATTTGTTGAAGTGTCTCTAGTACTTCCTACAACTATTTTTTGGTTACTATTTAATATTGTAGGTGCCAAAATGATAGGTCTTTACAATTCTGAGAACTCACCAAAAGGTATATTACATGGAACATATGTGTTTATATTCACATATAATAAAATATTCCTAATTCTTCAGAAGCCTATTTTAGAAATCTATTTTAACTTGGAAACAAAGCACCAGATTTAGTTAAGATATTCCGACAATATGAAGGAAAAAAATTCAAAACTCTTTTATAAATTTACTTAAAGTAACTTAAAACTATAATAGGATTTTTGATATGGTTATCCATTTTCATATCTAATGACAAACATAGCAAAAGGTTCAATCACACTCTTTATATAGCACGAGGATTTTTACAATAGAAGATAAAAGGATCTATAACTTAAGAATATCAGAGAATATATATTGAGTTTTTGAAAGTGATACTAACCTCTGTAAACTCATCTTTTTTCATGGTCAAAAGATGTCTTAAAGTTATATCCTTTTCCTGTAGGAAAGAAAAAAACTCACCACCTTTCAAAATAAGTAGTATGAGGGGAAGTAGGTAAATTTATGTAAGTTAGTATGTGCTCCACTCTTAAAAACTTTCTAGAGGGGACAGAATATAGTATTAAATACTGCATAATATACACTACTATATGGACAGTATATATTCACCCAAAAATATGCACTACTGGGTAGACAGTATATATTCACCCAAATAGTAAAAACAAAACTAGTTTTCCAGATTCAACCACAGTCATATTTGCTTACACAAAAAGAGAAGTATAGAATTTGACAGAAATTATATACATCAATATTAAATTTATGACTTATATGGGATTAACCCATCAAAATAAGAACTTTTACTCAAGATTTCTCCAGAGGGAAAGAAGTTTCAAGACTCCACAGTGAAACCCAGCTCTGAAACATCTGAACAGAATGTGCACACTCCCAGTAAACTCTGTCACAATTCTCATCTGGCTAATATTGTCATCTAAATCCAACAATATATGTGGTTTGACAAAACATACAGGAATATTTAAATTTTAAAAATATTTATTACAGTAAATATTTTTTATACTTTGCCATTTTCTTCCTTAAAATATTCTCCCTCACTTCAAGCACTTACTCCATCATTCTTGCCACTTGCTGAAGCAGTTCTGCAAGTTCTCTTTTGCAGTGTCTTTAGTTGCACTGTAGTGACTGCCTTGATGTCCTGAATTGAAAACATTTCCCCATGTTCACTTTGACTTTGGGGATGAGTGAGTAAGAAGCCATATGGTACCCCATTTGGTGAATAAGGTAGACGAGGAATATATATATATATATATATATATATATATATATATATATAACCTTTTTTTCTTATGCCACCGAGCTAAATCCCCAGCCACCACAATGTTTTAATTTCATAGAAACTGCTGTAAATGTGGACTGTAAACTGCTTCAGAAAGTGGCAAGAACGATAGGATAAGTGTGTTCAAAGCAAGGAAGAGTTTTTTGAAGGGATTAACAATGACTTTTACTATTAATATTATTTTAAAATTTCATTGTATTTTTCAATCACATTACACATGTGTAAAGCATTTAGACGATGCTTGGTAAATAATCTAATTTGACATGACAACTCTACACTGGCTATTATTATCTTTATGAAAGAAAAGGTATTTAAGTTAACATATTTCAGTTAGTAATCTAAGGGAGAATCTGATACCTTGTTTGTCCTGTCTAAAAACAAGCTTCCTGTATTTTATATAAGATTTGCAACTGTAACTGGGTATTGTGGCACAGTCCTGTAATCCCAGCACTTTGGAGGCTGGAGAAAGTTCCACACCAGCCTGAACTGCACAGTGAACTCAAGGTCAGCCTGAACTACATTAGGAGACCTTGTCTCAAGGGGAGGCAGAAAAAGGAGGGAGATTTGCAACTGAAAAAGCAAAGCAAAAACAAAGGGCTCAACTGTATACAAAGGTAATGGGCAGTGGGTTAAAAGCTGTTAAATCTAGCTAGATTCCAACTTAAGCTAATTTTTAGAAAAAAAAATTGAAATGATCATTAAAGTTTAAAACCAAATATACTCTAAATTGTGGAGAAAAGGAATGACACTTATTCATAGGCATGCTTAATGAGTTTATATTTAATGATACGTTAACCAGCAAATTAATATGTGTGTGTGTGTATATATATATATATATAGTACATATATAATTACAGTTTATATGAAATCTTACCTTTAATAAGTTTGTCATATGTTCCAGTCCAAGGCCATGTAAAAATATTTCCAGATCTCCAAATGCTGTATATGAACTATACATATTTATAGCAATGTCAATTTCAGAACAGACTATAAATGTACACATAGTATATATTTATATTTCAGGGAAAGAACAGGAATGAGTAAGAACGAATCTATGTGGAATATATTTATAAACTTACACAACAGACAACACTGTATCAAAGAATAAGCTTGCTTTCTCTTTCTCACTCTCTCTTTTTTTGGGGGGGTATGCTGGGGATATACTCAGTGCTAAGCAAGCACTCTTACCACTGAGCTATATATCTAGCCCAAAGCAAATTTTCTTTAGCAAAGATATGAAAAATCGTGGTGTTAAATTATAGTTTGTCTTTCTTAATAAGGAAAATTTCATCAACATGTATTCTTTGTGAAATCTCTGCACATAAAAATCTCTAATTGCAGTAAGTAAAAATAATTTTAAGTGTAGCATCTATAGAACAATTTGCAGTCATGTACAGGGTTCAGGAGAAAATTAATTTTAGCTGATAAAATAAAAATGAGCTGAAAATAATTACAAGGCAAGATATAAGTTTAAACCCTAACATAAATTTAATCTTTTTTGTTTTTTGTTTTTTTGGTATAGAGAAAGAAAAGCAGACTTTTGCACTGAACTAGATTCCTAGCCCTTCTTTATTTTTATTTTTTGAAACAGGATCTCACTGAATTTCTAAATTGCTTAGGTTGGGTTAGAACTTATGATCCCCTGGCCTCAGCCTTCAGGAGTGCTAGGATTACAGGCATGAGCCACCATGCCCAGGTCTGAATATTTTAAAAATAAATTTTACTGATTTAACTAAAAGTTTACATTTAAGGTTCAAGTTATTATGATCAATGTTAGTACATATAAATAAAAATTTTCTAAAATTCTGGACAACAAAGCATCTAAAATCTAGACAGAGATTTTAAAATGTTTATAAAAGTTTATCATGTATCTTAAACAAGTACCACATTGACATTTACTGTAAGCATTTAAAAAACTTATTCATAGGAATTCTGTTGAACCAAATCATGTTCTGTTACCCAAATACGTGATCTTTTTCTTTATCAGAATCTGCCATCAATAGTTTACAGATAGTCTCTTCTTTAGTTAGCTGTTGCAGCTTTCCTTCCAAAGGATTAAATGTCAAAGAAAGAAAGTTGAAGATCTGAAAAAGTTCAAAGCCACTGAAATGTAGTTAACATGATTTCAGACTATCACTTACACTTAAAAGAATCTAAGCATGAGTTTTTATCTAGAAAGAAAATTTTACTAAGGTGAGAGATACAGAACTTTACAATAAATTACCCTGAGAATAACTTTTATAAAATCAAGTAAATACTTTCTTAAATTATAATAATCAGAAGAAAGTACATCTAATTCAAATTAGTAAACTTAAAGATAGTAATTAATATTTTTAGTAAGATATAAAAAAAGTACTATTTTCAAAAATTTTGTAGAAAAATTATGTACTATTATGGTAGTACTTTACATATATTGCTAAGTGGAGAGGATCATGATACATATGATACATTTGTACACAAATTCCAACTGTATACATAAAAATGTGGAGAAATTCTTTAGTTTTATAATCTAACTTCTAAGAAAGTCAAGGTTATGTCATGTAATCAATCAACCAAAACACAATATCTAATCTTATTTTAAAAAAATGATGAATACTTCATAGGTAAATGGAGACAACTTGAGATTATCCTCATTAGTGAAATAAATAAACAGATTTATAAATATCACATTGTGTCTCTAGTCTAAAAAGTAGTAACTATAAGAGAAACAAAACCCCAAACATGTAATTGTTATTGTAAAAAAGAGGAAAAGAAAGTGCTCTAAGGGATATAACTGCATGTATGTTTGAATGTGTAAAATGGATGACCATATTGCTGAATCTTTGTTGGATCACTGAACAGAACTGTTTGCACTCTCACTGTTTGAATGTCTACTATGTATTCTTTAATTTTGTAACATATCCAAGATGACAATATGTAATTTATCAACTAGTGATTTCTTAGTGCTTTTAATTTTTTTTTCCTTTTTTCCTTTGGAATTCTGTATTGTTGCTACCCTTTTTTTCTGTTTTGTTTCTTTTTTCTCTTTAAATAAAAACATGATGAATAATGCAAAATAAATTTTGATATTCACACATTTCCTGTATCAAATTCAGTGTTATCTATTGAAAATTTAATAATACTATAAACCAATTTTGTTTTTAAAATGTAAAACCTTAGGAAAAAAACTACAAGCTTTTTTGAAGTTTTACCGGACTTCACAGATAAGCATTTACTGTAACATAATTTTGAAAATGTAGATTTTATTGGTAAAATGATAGGCATAATTATTAGATTGCTCAAAATATTAGAGACAGTTATTTTACATGCAGTAAAAGCAACATGGTCTGATGATTATGTGATAGGACCTCAGGAATTTCACATACTTTAAAATTTACATACTTTAAAATTCAGAAACTTGGTTAATTTACAACTGTACAGTATTTGATCCTTGCTTAGAAATTATAGACCTCTGGCTAAAGCTTTAGTGTTCAAACCAAGTTTGTCACTAACACATTTAATATATTAAGAAATATTATCTTATTATTATTAAATTTAAAATCAAATGATAGATCATATATACAACTGTGTTACTGCTCTACCACATATATCCCTATATTTTAAAATATAGGGATAAATGTCATTCAAAGGATTTTATTTTTAAATTTTCTAACATTAATTAATTAAAATTACTAGTGTTTTAGTTACATACTCAAGACACACAAGTTTAATTCTTAAAAATGTGAACCAGTTTGAAATGTTTAAACAGCCTCATGCTTTTATCTAACTTAAATTATCACATTACAATGCATCTAAGTTAGAAGAGGAATACTCTGGCAAAATAAAGTTTTCATTACTTGGAGAAAAGATGTATTTAAACATTTAATAACAGCCAAAAATATTTTTACTACACTTGTGAAGTCTCACAAAATAATATGAAAGTTCTATATAGAATAATGTAACATGTGACAGAAAAAAAGTTTAATATAAAGATAGATACCTCGAGATGTTTATTTCTTTTTGCAATTTCACTTGGTGTTTGTCCATCTTTAGTTTGTAGCATTTTATTAGCTCCTAGTTCCAGTAACTTCAAAACTACGTTTTTATGACCCTGACGTGCTGCCCATGTTAAAGCCTGTAAGTAGAGAGGAAAGCTTAAAGAGGAGAGTATATGAAGTGGCTAAGAAACAGTCTCAACAGCATTTATTGCACAATAAAAGAGAAAACATAGTTATTTAATGGAATGATGCAATCTGTTCATTTCACAATATAGACATGATTCCAAAGCTGTATTTGCAAAGCAGACTCCATGCTGATTTTATAAAACCAAACTATGTTTTACATAGATAAGTGATGCTACAGAGCAAAATGATTTACCTGCCAATCACTAAAATGCTTCCTACAAAAATAAATTCTTACATGTATTTGAGCTCTTCAGTATTACAACTTCTTTTGTCAGGAAAAAGGACTAAAACAAAAAAAAATCAAATAATCCTTTTTTTCTTTCATATTTTGCTGTTTTCAGTAACAGTGATTATATCCCAGGCTTTCTATAATTAATAAATACTTTGTAAGACTCCTTGTAATAAAAATCAACCAACCAAAACCCACCTATATTTACAGATTACTAATAAAAAAATCAGTGTTTAAAAATAAAATGGAGCATTAAAAAGTGTTTCTTACAGTATAACCATTCTCATCCTGGGCATTAACATCTGCTCCATGAACAACAAGAAGAGCCACAACCTGAGGGTGACCATCCCGTGCAGCATACATGATTGGAGTCATAAGTCTCCTAAGGAAGAGGAAGAAAAGAAACATCTACATTAATGCTGCCATAAACAACAACTCAAGTTTATGAATTTAGCCATACAAAAATATCATCAATCCTGCTTTGAAAGCAAAGAAAAAGCTTTTAGTAAACCAAGTAATTTAAAAATCCAACCTTCCAGAAAAAGTAAAATGTTAAGACGGAATACTTAAAAGTACTGAATGCTTACACAGCACCCTCTAGTGAAAAAAACATAAAAAATCACTGTCATGCTTTCAGTGTGTTTCATTTGATTTGTACATTCATCTAGAAAATTATCAGCGTGCACACACTATGTTTATGCTGGAAATACAGTGATGAATGAGACAAGGTCCTTACCTAACTGGATGTGATCATATTAAGTGTTTATTACATTTCATTTAGCAGACAGATGAGATAGAATGTTAAACTAAAAAAAAACAAGTTTATTTCTTAGTACATTATGACTCTATTTTAGTCTAAGATGGAATGAATTTTATTCTGACTTGGATGCTTACTCTAATCAAAAAAGAGATAGTCCAATGATATAACCTGCCTAATATTTCTAAGAGGGAAGGAGGGGGCAGTGGTTTCTTGATAGTTTATCATTTCATAAAATAAAGAGATATAATCCCTTTACTCCTTAAAGTTAGTCTGCTTCTAGGGCCTATTCTATTTTAAATATAGAAACATACATTTATTTTAAATTTTATTGGTAGAAGATTGCATTTCTCATGGAGAAATGTTTGCAGTAGATGACTGCATTTCTCATGGAGAGTTGGTACATGTACATAATACATCTCACATTTTTTTCATTTCCTTCTTTTTCTCTCTTTTCACCCTCCTTCATCTGACCTCTTTCCCTTTGGCAAAAGATCTATTTCTCTATTTCCTAGTCCTTTTAATTTGTTCTTTATTTATATTTTGACTTTCTTGTATAGAAGATATACAATATTTAAGCTACTGTGTCTGAGTAATTTCACTTAATATCATGGCCTCATGGTGTATCTATTTTCCTACAAATGACTCAAGTTTATCCTTTATGGTTCTCCACTGTGTATAAATGCTACATTTTTTAATCATTCATTTTCTGATGGACATATAAGCTACTTCCAAGATTCAGCCACTCTGAACTGTGCTGCTATAAACATGGGTATGAATGTATCACTGTAACAGGATGTCTTTATCACTTTCAGAAAGATAGAAAATAATAGTTGGTTTAAATGGAATTTCTAGTTTCAGTTTTTTTGAGGATTCTCTATACTGAATTCCACAATGATTGTATTAGTTTACATTCCCAACAAAAATGTAGAAGGAGGGTTCCTTTTTCTCTGCAGCTTCATCAGCATTTGTTATTTGTTTTCTTGATGATATAGCCATTCTTTCTGGAGTATGGCTGCACCTCACTGTACTTTTAATTTGGATTTCTTTAATAGCTATAAACCATTTTTTCATGTATTTACTGGCCATTTGTATTTCTGAGAAGTGTATTCATTTCAGACCCATTTTTATTATTTTTTTGGTGAATGGTTTAATTTTTTGTGTTCTTTATATATTCTAAATATTAGTTCTGTCTGAGGAAAAGTTGGCAAATTTTTTTTTTTGTCTGTAGGCTGTCAATTAACTGTTTTTGTTTCCTTTGCTGTGCAGAAGCTTTTTAACTTAAAAAGATTTTATCAGTTCTATTTGGGCTGATTTTAACACACGATCTATTTTAATGGAGATCTGATATTCTAGACTTGATCTTTCTGAGTCATCACCAATAAGTGACAAAAACAGGAAGAACAGATAAGAAAAAAATTCACAATTATTTTGACCTGACTAAAAATATTATGTTTTTCATATCACACTACCTAATAGAATATTTCTCTATTAAGATTTGTTAGTATAGATATATCCTGAATCTAACCACTTAGTACCAATGTCTTTAGCATAAAACGATTTACATGGTTGTTTCTTCTATTTCCTAATACAATTTCAAATTTCATTTGAAATTACATGCTAAGTAGTAGTAAAACAATTGCTCTTTTATTATGAGTAGTTCCTATATACTAGCTGTATTAAAAATGATAATCTTTTTTATTTTTTGGTACCTGGGATCAACCTCAGGACCTCGTGCTTGCCAAGCAGGCACTTGTGTTGCTGAGCTAAACCCCCAGCCCAAGAATGATAATGTTTAAAGGGTAGAGAGAGAATTTCCTGGATAACATATATATATTAAAAAATCAAGTCAAATAATCAAATTCTTCCCTATGTCTATATTAGACCTCTTTATGTCTGTCTTCCATTCTACTTCTGTCCACAAAAGCCCAAATCACTCTTCTCAATTTTATCTATTTTAGGGAACCATTGTTAAACATTACTTGGATATAAAACCAGGCATTGTTTGTGACTCTTCTCTGTCACTCTACATAGAAGTCACCAGCAGGTCCTATCTATTCTTCCTTCAAAATACATGCTATCCCAGAGCACTTCTTATTACCATGTTAGCCACTGCAGTAGCCAAGCAATCTCAGCTTTTCCTGATTTATATTATTGCAATAGCTTCAAATTTGTTCTCCATGTTCCTACTCTTGGCCAATCAGCCAACTGTCTTTGAAATATCTAGCTGTTTTCTTTTCAGGGGAACAATTTTGCACTGGTTTGACTCTAGCAACAGTAAATTTTTAACAAGGCCTACTTTAAAATATAGATTAATTGGTTTCTTAATACTATTCAAGTAATAATAATTCTAATGTTGTAAAACAATTTTGATATGAAAAATGCCTCTTTCTTTCCCTTATAAAGTATCCAGTCTACTGGGATTAGGGTGATGCTAATCTAATCAGTGGTCTGATCTAGCAATCACCCACCCTTAATCCCACCATGGCACTATGAATCAAGTCATACACTCTAGATTCAGTCACCTCCCAAAAAGCCCCATGCAAAAGGGCCTGTGGAGATGTCTAGACACAAACCATACAATTGTTGTAGTTTAATAAGGCAGCAATCCTATGCACTCTTCAAGGGAGTTATAAAATTTTATATTAACTGGTCTACTCAAGTGACAATAATTACCTGTGCTACTAATAATGTCTTAATACCATTTTTTAAAATCTTATTTTGGGGTCTATGTAAAGAACTCTTCTCTTCAAATCACTGCAATTTCCTTTGATTTTCTTCTTCTAATATACAATGCTTTAGCAGACATCAACAGATGTTTGGACTCCTTTTCTTTTCCTAGCATTTAAGGTCATGTTTTGTCCTTAATGCTCTTTCATTCTCTTAACATTAAACCATGCCCTAATGATGTTATCTATTCTCAAGACTACTCTCACACATTCATGGCTGCTGATTTTGCTCCTGGGCTCCAAACTGCCACCTGGTGTTACAATGGAACTGAAAACCAGTAGATGTCTACATCTAAACTTGTTTTCTCTTTAACACGCAATACAGTTTTCAGCAAAGCTAACCATAAACCATTAACCACCTGACACACAAACCTGAAATTTATCCATGACTCCCACTTATCTTTCTTTATATCTACGGCAGCATGACTGTCAGTTTTACCTCTTCTCCCATTATTTGTATCTATTCACCTTGTTCTCCCTGCTACATGTTTTCAGACCATTGTCACTTCTTATGATAACTGGAGTAGCACTGTTAAATGGCTTTTTTCATTCATATTTGTAAATTTCATTGTCAATTTGCTCCTTAAAATTCTTAATGTCACACCTGTAAGAGTCACTGTACCACTTGGGCACCTGCAGCCCTACAGCACTCCAGCCTAATACTAGACTTAAATTTTATCTTCAGGTCATGAATCCCAAGTTTTCTCTCCTCTGGATGTCCCACATTAAAAACAAACAAACAAACAAAAAACCAAAAAAAAAAAAAAAAAAACAAGACTCTAGTTGAAAAGCCTTTTCAATTTTCTTGAGTTTATCCCTGTTCTATTTATGAGGGTTTATTTTTGAAGTTAATATGTCTCCCAATTTTTTTAAAATATTCTTTAGCAATTTTGAACTGTATAGTGCATTATTTAATATAACTGCCATTCTGTGGCAATATGGTGATGTTTTTGATTTTTCTTTGTTAAAAGGAAGAAGGTCAGCATTAGAGTACCTGTCTAGCATACTCAGAGGCCTTGGTTCATTATTCAGAACTGAAAAATAAAAAAACAACAACAACAACAAAAAGAAAAACCAAACCCTTTTTGTATTAGAGAAAGCCAAAATAATTGTCTAATGGTGTGTTTTTGCACCCCAAGCTAAATTAAAACTCAGCAACTATTTTACTATGCAATCTTTTTTCCCCTTAATAAACAGTCTTCAAAGACTTTCTCAGCTCAGGTGCAAATTATTCCCCATAATGTGGCTATCATTATCAGTATCCTGCTTATTTCCATATTCTTCCTAAATTTTGAATTCAAATTTCACATTCTAAGTTTCAGGAACTCTTATTATTTAGATCTCCTTAGGAATTCTTAATTTGAAGTTCAGTTTTCAACATTCACTTTTAATAATTTTATGGTATTACATACATTTTTAAATTGTTAATCCTTTTCCTAGCTGTTGTGAAGTTTGATTTCTCTGCTTTTTAAAACTTGTAAAAAGATGTATGCAGTACATAATGATTATATTCATGAGGAGCTAGTACATGTACATAATTCATCTTAATCCTTAATCCATTTGTCTCTTCTCACTCCCTCCATCTCTCGGTCCTCTTCTTTTTGGTGAAAGACCCATCACTTTATTTCCAAATATCTATCTTTATTTTGCTCTTGATTCACATTTTGAGTTTCTCTTATAAAAGAAACCATGGAAGATTTAAATGTGTCTGATTTATTTCACTTAAAATTATGTTCTCAAAATGCATTCATTTTCCTACAAATTATTCATGTTTTCCCTTCTTTATGGTGCAGTAGTATTCCACTGTGTATAAGTAACACACTTCATTAATCTGTTGATGGATACATAGGTTGCTTCCAAGATTTAGCTACTATAAATATGGGTATGTATCACTGTAACATTGATGTCTTTAACTTTATTTAGAAGACACCTAGAAAAATGGCTGTCCTACTTTTATTTGATCAATCTCCATACTAAGATTGGCTACATACACAATAACAGATTCAAATTTTCTCACATCATTTGCACCTCTATATAGATGTTACACATTGATGGATACAAAATTAGATTGCTACTTCTATATAGGAATTGTCTTGATAGGTGAATTGTCTCCTTAGTAAATAACATTTAGAATTTTTGCTTTATTCTTAGTACTATTCTGATGTTCATGATAACATGTCTATATATTTCAATTTTTATGTAAAAGGTGCATATTTTGTATCATTATGTATTTGTATATAAAATTTTCCATTCACCTAGAAGATCTTTTAATTCTAAAAATTGATGTTTTCATTTTGGGAATATTGCTTACCATCAGTAGTTCAAATATAGTATACTTTCTATTTTCTCCTTCTAGAACTCCTACTAGACTGATGTTAGAACTTCAGGTAAGGTTGTCCATGTCTCTTAAACTTTCCCCTATACTTTCCATTTCTGTTACCCTATAGCTTACAGTTTATTAATCTGTTCTTCAGTTGAGTGCTATCTGCTGTTTTATACATATACTTAGTTTTAACAGTCAACATTTACTTTTTCATAATTCATTGTTCTGGCTTTGTGATTCCTATTTGTTAGTTTGTGGAGGCACATTCCTTTTCTATTCCTCAGAAGAATAAATTCCTTTTTTAGTGTTTTTTTATTTTTTCTTTTTTGTAGGATAAATTACTCTTTTGTTAATTGTTGTCTTTGTTTTGAGATACTTATATTCTCTAGATTTTAGTGATCTGCGGCTGTGCACTTACCTTCGGGACTACTATAAAGGCCTCCAAGAATGAAAGAATTAAGTCAGCAGCCATGAGTTTTCCATAAGCAATGTTTTCAGGTATTGTCAGGGTTCCCATCCTTTTTTTCCTTCCATCCTCCTCATCTCTTTCTCTCTGGGCCTCCTTCTGTTTCTTTCACACTGTGTGTGTGTGTGTGTTTAAGTGTGTGCACACGTTTGTGGTACTGGGGACTAAACTTAGGGCTTTCACTTGAGTTGCATCCCTTACCTTTTAACCTTCTTATTTTTCAGACAGGGTCTTGCTAAGCCTCTGGGTTGCCCAGGGAACTTGCAATCTTCCTGCCTCAGCTTCTAAGAGTGCTGACATTACAGGTCTATACCATCAGACCTGGCTCCGTCTGTTTATTTCTTTAGTTACCCTTTTTACATTTCAGAGATAATTTCCTTTCTGTTTTAAATAGACTATGATTAAAATATTTTACCCATTGTTATCTTCAAGAGTTGCTTGGATTACCAGATACAGACATGCAAAACTGACCTAATCATATAGTATAATCATTTAGCTTTTTAATGTATATATAAACAAATTTATATCTTTTTCCTTTTCCCTTCCTTTTCTTCTTTACCCTATCCTAGTTATTTTTCCCCTTTAAGAAGTTTCTTACCCTTTCACAATATCTATGGTTTGAGTTTTTTGTTGTTCTTGTATTTTATATGTCTCTTGATTTTTGTTTTTTCTTTTCTGTTTTCTTTAAAATAAAATAAAAAAATAAGTTGCTTCCAAAAAAATTTACCGCCTGAATATCTAAAATTTGGCAGAAGAGGGTAAAATTTTAACGTATTCCTAGCCTAATATTCTGAAGTCATAAAACCGCTTTTCAAAAATTCCTTAACATTTTTCATATTTTTTCTTGAAATTTTAGAATTACTTGTCAAGATAAAACTATGGGCTTATTTTCTGAATAAGGTGTTTAATTTTATAAATTAACTTATATTTTTGAAGAAAGTCTTAAAATCTTAGTCATTTCAGCCAACAAATGACATACCTTATTAATCCTCTATTTCACTCAATGTAGTTTTAAATATTTTTTCATTTAAGTCTTTCATATTTCTTGCACACTTGTCTCTAGATATTTATGTTTTTGCTCTTTAGAATGAGATCTATAATTTCATTATATTTTTAAACTGGTCATTACATGCAAATTGGAAATCAAAATTGCCACATTAGCACTGAAAAATACCTCATTTTATGCTTAGAATTTGTAACAGTTTCTAAGTTGATTATCTTGGAGTTACCAAGTGTATGATCAATATAATCTTAAAAATTATTATACCCCCTCTTTTCTAATTAAAAACAGTTGGCAGAGGCAATAGAGTTCAAATGGTTTAAGTCATAGGTCAGCAAACTGTTCCTATAAAAGACAGACAATAAATCTTTTAAGCTTTGTAGTATGAGAGCATGCCACAACTGCTGAACTTTTTCTGTAACATGAAAGTTGCCACAGATAGTATGTAAACAAATGAACACAGCTATGTTCCAATAAAACTTAAGAAATCTGTCAAATTCTGGTTAACAGTATTAGCTGTACAGTCTGTCTACTTTCAAATCTAGCTTCAGCATTTATCGTCTCTGTAACACTGTACAAGTTTCTTAAACCTTGCTTCGGGTTTTACATATGTGTGTAAAAACAATTTCTACATTTGTAGCACCTACTTGTGACCTTATAATCTGTGGTAATGAGATAATAATGGTAAGAACTGAATCAGGCAAAAAGTAATTGCTCTGTCATCATCAATTTTTTAACTAGGACTCATTTTTTTTTCCTAACTGAATTGCTTGTTCCAAAATAATTCAATAGTTCCCCAAGTAATCCAAAGATTGCTCAAAACATGTATATGTGTCATGTGCCTGACTTCAATGTAAACGGTGCTAGTGTTTTTCCATTAAGCATAAGACTTTTTTGGCTTTAGATATGTTTATGAAACTAAACAACTATCCACATAATCAAATTTACAAAGATTACTTCTTAAGTTTCGTAAAATGATTGTATGTCATATATTATAATGGCAATCCTTCTTTTAAAAAAGTTCCTTGATCTATTTATCAAATGGAACCATTTTTCTGTAGTTAACATGAATTTCATTTGGCTACACTATAATTCAGTTAATTTGTAGGTAACATTAAATTTAGTGACGCTTCATTAAGAAGTTAGGATTTTTCTGCATCTGTTGAGATGATCATGAGATTTCTGGTTTGGCTCTGTATTATATTTATTGATTTGCATATGTTGAACCACTCTTAATCCTTTGTATGAATCCTATTTGGTCATGATGTATAATCTTCTTGATAATTTGTTCCATTCTGTTTGCTAGTATATTACCCTGAATTTTTGCATTAGGGACATGGCCTGTAGTTCTCACTCATTCATGATAAAATCCTTACAGAAAACTGAGATATCTTTATCTCAATCTGATAAAAGCTACCTATGACAAATAAACAGCCAACCTGACAATAAACAATCAAAAACTAAAAGCAAACTCTAAAATCAGGAAAAAGACAAGGATTTTCACCATCACTGCTCCGATGCGATACAGCTCTGGAAACAGCCAGAGCAATTAAGACAAGAATATTTGAAGATGATATGATACTCCACATAGAAGATGCCAAAAACTCCACCAAGATTTCTAGATTTAATAACCAAATTTAGTTGTATAGTGGAATACAAAATCAACACTCAAAAATCAATAGCATTCCTGTACACAAATAATAAATGCACACATAAAAATTAGGGAAACAACCCTTTCACAACAGCATTAATAAAAATGAAATCCTTGGGAATCAATCTAATGAAGGAAATAAAAGATCTCTACATTAAAACTACAGTGTTCTGAAAAGGGAGATCAAAGAGGATATCAGAAAATGGAACGATATACCTTACCACTGGGTAGGAAGAACCAACACAGTGGAAATGGCCATAATTCCAAAACTGCTATACATATTTAATGCAATCTCAATTAGAATACTATTAGATTATCTCACAGCACTAGAGAAAACATTCCTAAAATTTACTTGGAACTAGGAGAAACCTAGAATAGCAAAAGAGTTCTAGGCAACACTGGCAAGGTAGAGGGCTACACAACCATGACTTGAAATTATAATACATAGCTACTGTAATAAAAACAGCACGCTACTGACAAAAAGCAGTATGCTTCTGACAATCAAACAAAACAAACAAAACAACAACTGTCTTGGTTACTTTTCTCTCATTGTTGAGACAAAATACCTGACACCCAACATGAAGGAAGAAAAGGTTTATTTCTTACAATTTTGGAGGTTTCAGTCCATACTCAGTTGGCTCCAAGGCAGGATGGCATGGCTGAGGGGTAGGTATTTATGGTGGCTGCAAAGGGCAACAGCACACAGGGCAAAAGCGGGCAGCACACCCTTTTCCCGTCCTTACACTGTATGTGGGGAAAGGAACTCTTCTCCATTGTTGGTGGGAGTGTAGACTGAAGAAATTAGTGTGGAAAAATCCTAAAAAATTAGGATTAGAGGTCCCATTCGACCCAGCTTTTCAAAACCCTTCTTGGTATCTTCCCAAAAGAATTAAAAGCATCATACCACACTGATATGTGCCTATCCATGTTTATAGCAGCACAGTTTGTAAAAACTAAATCTTGGAAATGACCCAAATGCCCATCAACTGATGAATGGATTTTAAAAATGTATTCTTTTTAAATACAATGCTCAGTCATAAAGAATAAACTTGAGACATTTATAGCTAAATGGATGGACCTTGAAACCATAGTCTTAATTGAAAAAAATTAGACAAATATGTAAATATTGAATTTTCTTTGGTGTGAGAAACTAAAAGTGTAAATGAGAACCAAATGTGCAATAGATATAATAAAATAGGAAGAAACTGTTCAAAAAGAAAGAGGAACTAGGAAGAGGAACAGAGGGAAAGGAAGAGAAAAAAATGAAAGGACAAAATAAACAAAACTTTGTAAATAAGGAGGGGAAGAGAAGTTGAAGGGAGGGGAGGAAAATGGGAGAAAAAGGATCAAGATATATCAGTATCTTGTGCAAATAAATTCCCTATGATGCATGTGATTATTATTATTATTATTATTATTTTTTTTTTTTTGCAGTATCTGGGATCAAACTCATGACCTTGCACTTGCCAGGCAGGTGCTTAAGCCACTGAGCTAAACCCCCGGTCCCCTGCATGTGATTATCATTTATATCTAAATTATACCAGTAAATGATAATTAAAGAAAGAATTTAAGATTTTTGTATTTATGCTCACAATTGAGATGATGTTGGTAATTTTTTAAACTGAATTTCAGAATATTATGTTTGCTTTGCAAAAGAATTGAAAAGCTTCTTTTTCTCCTCATGTTGTAGACCTATTTAGAAATGACTATTAATACTATCTAGAAAATACTGGTATAATCCATTCCTTGGAAGTTTTAAAGAGGTGAAATTATTAAAAGCTCTGAGCCCAGTTTTTTTGAAGTTAGCTTTATGAATTTTTTTCTCATAAAAATCACAACATAAAAAATATTTAAAAGCATAA
The DNA here is from genome assembly GCA_004027455.1 of Hydrochoerus hydrochaeris. Classification (NCBI taxonomy): domain Eukaryota; kingdom Metazoa; phylum Chordata; class Mammalia; order Rodentia; family Hydrochaeridae; genus Hydrochoerus; species Hydrochoerus hydrochaeris. The sequence continues at coordinate 329,217 of PVLA01000068.1, forward strand.
AAGATACAATATAAAAAGACCTTATGAATCAATTAAAAAAGTAGAGCACCAAACAGAAAAACTGCAAAGAATATAGGCAATTAATTGACAAATATAAATGGATAACTAAAATGTAGAAGACTAATCAATTAAGTATTACTGGAAAGTAAGCCCACTAAAATGAGGCATTAGTACTTGCAAATTGGATTGGAAATGGAAAACAACTATCTAGTACTGGTATGCACCCTCAGCTATTCAAATACTATTGGAGGCAAACATTCAAATACTGCTGGAGGTAGAATAAAGTTATTCAAATTTTTCAGGGGCCAATTTGCCAATATCTATTACAATTTTAAATACACATATGTACGTACTGCAGCAAAACTACTGTGGGAGTGCATTCTGTAGAAAATCCACGCAAGATATCAAAGACATTCACAGTAGTATTTTTGTAACACTAAAAAACTTCCAACAGTCTGAATGCTGTTCAATAAAATATTGGATTAAATAATGATATCGCACCCATATAACTACTACATTCAGAAGCATATGTAAGCATTCTGGCAGGTGAGTTCATGAAACACTATTTAGTTAAAAAAGTGAACTGCAATACAGTGTTGATAGTATAATCCCATGTAAAAACAATAAACAGAAAACAAATGAAAAACCCTAATCCATGGAAGAGATTCTGCAAGAATACTTAACAACCTGCTGTATGTTGGTAAGAAGAAATGGGAGACTTTATCCTTTATAATATATATGATTTTCCAAATTTAAACAGGAATCTTTTTATGGTGAGAATTTAAAATACAAATTAAAAATTAAAAACTATGTTGTGTTAAATTGAAGCCAATGTTCTTCAGATTCAGGCACATATACTTCTATTTGCAACTTTAAAAATATAGTCTATGGTTTTGGCAAGATCAATAGACTCTTGGCTTCAAATTCATCCTTAACAGCTTGTCAGAATAACCTTTATAAAATACTTATGTTAATCTTCATAAATTCTTCAATAGCTTTTACAATAAAATTCCTATTTTTTACAATGGATTATGGAAGTTACCATCTAGCTATTGCATAGTGCTGACCCATGTTCTACTCTAATAGCATTATGATTTGGTTGCACTATTTGCAGTTATATTATTTACAAATGCCTTCACGAAACTCCTCCTTCACTGACACATTTATTTCCCTCTACACTAAACATTCATTTCTGTCATTTTTAGTTGACTAACTCCATTTATTTTTCAAAACAGTGAGATAAATCTCTAAGAAGTCTCATTTGTCATTGATATGTTAGTTAAGTTTTCCTATGTTCCTAGAGATACCCCCATTTCTTACTATGCTGTGTCTATCATCTGATAGCCATTTTCTATTGTACTGTCAAATTCTTACAGCACAAGCTAGTTCTACTATCTGCTTCCTAGTGTCTAGCTTATAGTAAGTGCTTAACAAAATCCAGCTTAATTTATCAGTAATTTTATGTAGCCTTTTGTTGTTGCTTAAAAGAATAAAGCTTGCATACATTATGGAACTACAAATAAATTTTTTTTTCTAGATGAAACATACAAAACATTTTATTAGTCTTACTTCTGGCTATTTCATTTCAATAAATCTTCTACTAGAGGGCATAGAAAAACAGGAACCAAACTCTCAATTTGGCAATATTCTTTTACAATGACTTATCCCTTCTCTTTACTAAAGACTGTAACTCATTGGTTTGTCTTCATGTCATGTTTTTATGTATACTTTGGTATTATCTACTGTTTCAAATATGCTTAAAACAGCCATCTTATAGCTGAGAGATTAATGAAATAACTAAGTTTTTTTTTTTTTTTTTGTAGTACCAGGGACTGAACCAATTCTGCCTGGTCTGCACTGTTTCAACTTATCTTTATTATTTAAGAATATATCTTTTTAAAAAAGAGATACAAGTAAACATAATGAAAACAATAATAGAGTTTCAAAACAGGATAATAAGATTATCCTAGTTAATATATTGCATGTTGTCTTCAAAGTAGTTGCTCAGATTATAAGATATAGGCATGCAAAATTAACCAATATAATCACCAACTAATCTCTTGAATAAACTGAAAGTAATTAGTAGTATAATTATGTTAGCTATCTTGTAACTATATATTTTTTCTTTTTCCTTCCTTCATTTCTGCTCTCATAGTAGTTCTTTCCTTGTGAGCACTTTCCCTTTCTATCTATTGCAGATTTTGTATCTTACTTACTCTTAGTTTCTTATACTAGGAAAACAAGTCACATGTGTATTTGACTTATCTCACTTAAGACTATGGTCTCTAGCTGCAACCATTTACCTATAAAAGCCTCAAGTTTACCCTTCTTTATAGCTGATTAATACTCCATCATATAAAATACCACATCTTTTTAAATCCATTCCTCAGTTGATGGGCTTTTGAATTGTTTGCAAGATTTATCTATTACAAATTGTACTGCTATAGATATAGGTGCACATATATCACTGTGGTATGATATTTTTAATTCTTCTGTGAAAATACCAAGAAGGGGAAGAGCTGGGTTGAATGGGACCTCTAATCCTAGTATTTTGAGGAATTTCCACACTGATTTCCACAGTGGTTGTACCAATCCACACTCCCACAGTGAAGAAAGGTTCCTTTCTCCCCAAAACCCTGCCAGCATTTGTAATTGGTCAATTTCTTGATACTTGCCATTCTTTCTGGGTTGAGATGGAATCCCAGTGTTGTTTTAATTTGCATTTCTCAAAAGATCAATAATGTTGAACATTTTTCATATATTTATTTGTATTTCTTTATCTGAGAAGTGTGTGTTTATCTCTAATGCTCATTTTTAGATTTGGTTTTTGAATTTGGAGGTCTGATTTTTTTCAGTTCTTTATAGTTCTAAACAGAGGTCCTTTGAGGGATAATGCGGTAATTTTTTTTTCTCAATTCATGGATTTTCTTTTCACTTTGTTGGTGATTTTTAAGAATATATATTTTACTCCTGGAGAAGGAATGTGGATAAAGGGGAACTAATAACAAGAAAAATGTCAACTCTTCCAGGCAAGGATATTCATACATACAGACTACAGTGCTAAAGATCTAAGGCCCAAGGATAGACATGTCCAGGAGACTCTGCTATCTGAAATACATCAATAATGCACAGGAAAATGGAGTAGAAATCACTGCTTCTTATGCCCAAATTATACACTGATTTGTTTGTTTTGATTTGAACTGTCTTCCAACATTTTTTGTATGTGTGTATTTTATTGTGGATTGAATCCACGGTCTTGATGTGCTAGGCAGATAATCTAGTGCTGAATATATCCCCTAGCTCTGTTTATTGAGACACTGTTGTCCAAGCTCTCAATGAACTTGTAACCTTCCTTGCTCAACCTCCTAAGCAGCTGGTATTAGAGGCATACACCACTACAAGCATCAAACTATTTTTATCTTCAGTCCTTTAAAGTGGAAACTAAGCAACATTAATATGGGGCTTCTGTTATAAACATTATGGAGTGGGTATTGAAAATGGAATCTACCTTATTCTCAAAGCCCAAATACACTTTGATTTTCTCAAATCACAACATAATGTACCAGAAATACTGCCAATAACAGTATTTTGTGTAAATTAAAAGTTACACATAAATATTAGAAAGGAACATAAGAATTTATTTGGCAGATATTGTAATTATACACATAGAAAGGAAATCAACCAAAATTTAAAAGACTGACTCTTAGAGAATTCTCTTAGAGAATTTTAAATTCTCTAAAAAATGTGTGTCTATGTGTATGTGTAGAATCCCTAAATAATATGAAAATAAAATAAGAATATTCTATTGTTGCTATTACAACAAAAACAGATTAAACACAAAGAAATTTTTAAAAAGTTGGATAAATACAATGAGAACTATACCATTATACAGTTTGCCATATAATATACCATGATTTTATAGCAAGTAGATAAAACAGAAGACAGACTAAAAATATTAAAAAAATAGAACTTACAAAGATTAGAAATAGGACAAAAAGCTGACTTTTCAACAGAAATACTGGAGGCCAGAAGACAACAAAAGGATAGCTTTAAAGTACCAATAGAAAGTATCTATTAACCTGAAATTCTATACCCAGTGAAACTGATTTCCAAAAATATAAACTAAATAAAAATGTTTTTAAACAAAAAGCCCTGCCTCTAGATGTCCTAAAGAAAGGTTTTTTGGAAGCAAAATTATGGCTGAAACACAAAAATACATGACAGAATGAAAGACACTAAAAGATTAATATGTAAGTAAGTGTAAATAAAAACTGCTAAGAATAGCATGTTTAAAAATGAACTGTGTGGCTTAACATACAAATTTAAAATATATAACAATACCATAAAGATGGATGAAATTGGCAAATGGAGTTAAAACATTCTAAAATTGCTGCATTACCCAAGCATTGGTAAAAGTACTAATTTGTAATAGGCTCTAACAGAAGAATAAAGGTTATACCCTCCAGTGTATAATAGGGTAAAATGATAGTCTAAGAATAAAACAATGAATAGCTAGCAAGACAACAAATGATATGATAAATATTAATCCAAAGAATCAAAATTTTAAAAACTGGCTAAATGTACAAGTACAAAAGCTAGTGGAGCAAATATTCCAGCAAGTAGAAAACTACTGCTAATAAATTTGGACTTGAAAAGGAAATCTATATATTGTTTAATTTCAAATAAATGCACACATAAAAGACTGAAATTGTATGTACACAAATCCTAAAGAAATGTGACCTACCTATATCAATATTAGAAAAAGTATACTATGAAATAAGCTTTATTAGACATACAAAAGAGAACAATTCATAAAGGTAAAAGGTCAACACATCAGTGATATGGCAGACTTAAACTTGTAAGCAAAATGTAAATCAGTAAAAGGCAGAATAAGCAAAAAAAAAATAGTAATTTAAAAGATTTAAAGTACACTAATAAACTTAGCTTATTAACATATTTAGTATGATCTGTTTATACTCACAACACTACTTTCGATGCCAAATATGTGGCCCCTCCACATTAATCAATACCTTAACATCAGGTTATCCTAAAATTCAATTCAATTCTGATATTATATGCCTGAAGTTAGATCCCAAAGTAAAAGCTCATTCTCTTAAGTCTGTCACCACTTAGATGGCAAATGTATGTCTTGGGCCTCTTATACTCAAGACTATCTATAAACTGGAATTTCTATGGCCTCCTCTTTAAATGTGGTAATGTATTAGATTGGCTCGCACTTTTTATAATTCATTGTCTATACTTAAATTGGGTGAATTTCATTTTGTATATCAGATCTCAATTAAAAACTGGAACTAAAAATAATCCAAGTGATATTATATAATATTACAAGATGTATGAATATGCAGATAATAATTTAAACTTGGGAAGGAAAAATACACACATGTTACTAGTTGAAAGACAGGGGCTAAAGAATAACTATGTGTTCAGGAAAAATAACTTGAATATTAAATAGGAGAACCACCAACATTTTGTTATAATTTTATCTAATTCATAAATAATATATATGAAGTATGTAAGTTATTTAAATTTAATTTTATCTAATTCATAAATTATATGAAGTTATTTAAAAAATTACCATTTTGTAGTAATTTTATCTAATTCATAAATAATATATATAAATATTTAAGTTATTTAAATTTATCTAATTCTTAAATAATATATATGAAGTAAGTAAGCTATTTAAAAAATTACCAGGATGCATGGAATTTAGCAAAAATTTAAACTGCATATGAGCTGAATCATCAAAATATATTTTAATTGGTTTGTAAAATGAGACATTTTACTACCTTCTCTACATAAAAACAAAAGTTTTATAAAGACAAATTCTAGTGGAGGAAATAAAAATATTTTTTTCTTTCAACCTAGCAAACATATGTGTAACTTACTTAGTGTTAAACTATGATGATCAAATTTATGACTTTCAGTGTTAATCTTCCCCTTATGTGCTTTAGGAATATGTAAAATTTACATTGATTATTTTGGAGTTGCACATTTACTGCAATATACATACTTGCTTTCTATAATTCTGAGTAATAATATGCTTAATTTTTCTAAGTAGATGATTTACTTTCACATTATCTTATAAACCTGCTACACTGTTCATAAATATTCCTGGTATATATTTAGTAACAGAGAGATAACTAAAAAAGTAAAGTATTATTCTTTTTTCTTTTATGCTAGTGACTGAACTCAGGGCCTTCTGCGTACTTAAAGAGTACAATTCTTTAGTGACATTAACAGTTTTAAAAACTGTTGTATCTACACACATTTTATAAAACATAACATTCCATCTAACCATCACGAGAATCCAACCAAGTAAGGAAGCAGATTTCCTTATCTTTTTCCATGAGAAACAGTAATTTACAGAGTTTTACAAGTTTGCCAAGGTCACGAGGCTAATAAGTAATAGAAACTGGGACATGAACTTCTGATATCAAGATGCTTCACAAATAAATAATCTTTCATTAAAAAAAACCAGAATGACTCAATATGTTTTGCTTAACTTTAACAGCAAAAAAATTATGAATCTTTTACCATCATAATACAATTCTGCAATAAAAACAGGAGAAAACAGTGAAAAAAGGGCAAATACAGAAAAAATATCTTTACTTAGGATTTTTTCTCATGGAAAACTTCTAATCATCACTATAGTGTTAAGATCCACCATACTAAAGTTAGGTATTTTATAAACAATTATTTATAAACACATATATTGGTTTCTGGGATTTGCTGTCAGTGCTTGAGAAAATCAGTCTTATTAGAATCTAAAAACTCCTTTTTTTTTTGAAATGAATTATTTCTGTAACTTGAGATGACTTTAATACTTAGATGGGGTATGGAAATTTTTCTTCTAAAAGATATTATTGAAAAAATTACATTATTAAGTAAAAATAACAGTTTAATTTCAAATGTAGATTCTAAAATTTAGTGAAAGATAAAAATCATTTGTCAAATTAATTTTAGAAGACAGTTGTATCATTATAATCTAATCCACATATATAACAAAAGTAATTGAATGGAGTAAATACATCTATTTGATGGATAACTGAGTTCAACCTGAATATACCAATTTCACATCGTGTGACAGACACTAATAAGAAAAAGTTAAGTCAGAATTTGAAAGATTTTTGTTTTTGAGTCTTGGTTTTTGGACATGTTTTTATAGAGTAGTGGGTAAAAGAGTTTTCAATCAAGTGGTATTTCTCTTCATTTGTGCTTTCAAAAGAACCAGGTTAACAAATAAAAAAGAACCAGGTAGATTTCCAGGCACATGAATATTAATATTATGACTTATATGTAAAGTAACACTAAGGTATTTATCACTGCATACATACAAAACTGTTAATAAAGATAAAATCAGGTCTTATATATAAAGAAACAAGCAGAAAATAAAAATGAGCATAGGGTATAGACAGAAAATTTATAAAACTTTATAAAAAACTAACAATATAAGAAAAGACATTTAAATTAACTACAATTAAGAAAAATAACAAAACTATAGCATAATCAGGCTAGGGATGTAACTCAGAGGCAGAGAACTTGCAAGTATAAACAATAACTTGGGTTTGATCTTCGGCACCACAGCAAATCAAAACTATGAAGTGCTTATTTTTATACATCAGATTGCTAAAACCACAAAGCCTAATGATATGCTGGTAAGGATGCAAAAAAAAAATATATACATGCTACCTGTTCTGGTTTGTTCTAAAATGTTCCTCAAAGGGCTTGTGTTTGGAGGTAGGGCTTTTGGTTGGTGGTCAGATCATGAGGCACTAACTTCATGGATTAATCCACTGATGAGTTCACAGAAAGTGCTGTTAGGCGATAGAGCCTAGGTAAAGGCGATAGGTCACTAGGGAGATGCCTCTGTAGATCTTGTCACCAGTCCTTTTCTCTCTGATTCCTCCACTGTGCTCTCTGTCTTGGATTCCATACATTGAGCAGTTTTCCTTTACCATATCCTTCTGCCATGATGTTGTGACCCTGAAGCCAGCCAACCATGGGCTGAAAACTCTAAACCTGCAGTGGCGAACCTATGGCATGTATGTACATGAATCAAGTCCTCCCAGCAGCTGAACTTGGGATAACATTTTTTTCCCCTAAACTAAACCACTTATTTATCACAGTGTTGGCTCTGTGATAAATAGGTGGGTTTTGCGTTGCAGTTTAGGCACTCATTCTCAAATAGGTTTGCTCTGAAACTGCTCTGAAACTGTAAGTCAAATAAACCTCTACTCCCTTTAAGTTGTAAGCATCAGGTTATCTGGTCTCAGCAACAGAAAGGTGACTGATATATTCTCCCACATTATTTATAATGTAAAATGAAAAAAAACCTTGAGCTATTTGGATGTAACTTGAAAGATTTTGAATTCACCAATTCTTCAGGATACTTCTAAAAGTCTTACAGAATTAATATGAAAGAATATTATTCTAATCATTGTTAAAGCAGATATTTGAGCACTTACTCTGTGGCTAGACACTGTTCTAAGCACAAAATGTTTTATTATGTAATATTTTAATCTTCATACTACATAAATAAAAATGAAAAGATGAATAACTCACCAAAATTACAGAGTTAGTAAGTGATAAAGGTAGGATTCAAATCTTGGCAGTCTGGCTTGTTAGACATTACTTTTAACTACCACACAGCAAAAGAACACAATAATTATATATAACTTACTTGTTATCAACATGGTAATGACTCAGTAGAATACAGTTCATTAATAATAAATACTATACAACTATTAAAATAGAAGTAAAGTTATTAAGTACTAACAAGATACTGAACACATTTTTGAGCAAATAGAACTCACGCGCGCGCGCGTGTGTGTGTGTGTTGGGTGTGTATTTATATGTACTTTTTAAAAAAGGATGGGGACATTCATCAAATTATTTAATGTGGCTATCTCTGAGACAGACAATTCAAGGGATTTCTTCAGTCAAGGAAGACTCCCAATTGGTTACATGCACTTATATATTACTTTAATATTTTATAACAAAATGTATTACAGGTTTTTAAAAGGCAAGGAATTAACAATTTCTAGTAATGTTTTATAAGTTATTTTCAAAAATTGTTTCTAAAAGAATACTTTAGTGAATTCTGCCTATGTTTTCAGAAGAAAAATGTCACACAGTTACATGAAAACAAGTTAATACTGTAAGCCAATATTATACTTTATCTACAAAGTTGCTCAACTGACAGCTTTACAACTTAAATTTACAACTAGATTTATATTCTGAGAAAGAAAGAACATTTTCCCCAGGGTATCTTCTGTTTATTAAAACAGGCAGTTAACATTCAACAAGCTAAACACAACGTTTATGTCAAAATGTTGGGCACTAGTGGGTGCTATCTTATCATGGTAATAAAACATTTATTGAAATTAAAATGCCAAATCATTTTACAAAACCTGTATCACATTACCAAAAAATGTGAATCTAACAAGACTGCCAGAAAAACTGATTTCTAAATGCAAAGGAATCTGTTTTGGTTTCACTTGGTTTTTTAATGTAGGAAAAAGTTTCAGCAAAAAGGCAGACTGAAGATGGAAAAAGGAATTATGGGGAGCTGGGATGAAAAGGTTGGGGGAATAAAAGTACAAAAAATGATCAAGATATATCATATACACATACTTAGTCCCCCAAATGAACTATTATGCATTGCAAACATGCACAAATAAAATTTTAAAAAAGAAAATAAAAATATTAGTATCTCAAGGACAAAGTATTTACATTAAGGATAAAAAAGATTTTGCTGCAGGTGGCAAAAAGTAGTGTTCCAACAAAGTGATAGCAGATTAGCAAGCCTAGACTTATTTACATGTTTTACTCTTCACTTTCTTGAAATCAATATATTTCATGATCAAGATACAGAAGGCAATTCACCAGTAAAAGTAATGACAATTTTTAAATGTCAAAAAAGAAAAGCCTTCAGCATAGTGGGAGGAACTTCATGAGCTTTAAAAGCAAGTATTTCTTACATACTCTTTTGGAAAGTTCTTTTGTACATGATACATAATAAATGCCAACTCCAACTTTAAGGCAAAATTCACACAATGTTTCTTTTTTCTATGTATGCAATTACCTAATATAGACTTTCTATATTTCATTAACTTATCATCTTTCATTATGTTACCAGTATAAAAAGCAAGAAAAGCTATAAAGTCTCCACCATTGCACAAATAAGTTCCAATTAATTTGGAACTTTCATTATTCTATTCAATGAATCCTTTTCCAATTTGTATACTTTTAAAAGCCAAAATGTTTAACTACCTACTATTATTTAAGTAAAAAGAAGAAAACAGATATAAGACACTTTAATATAAATATGCATTTTGCAACAATTAGAATAGTTATGCTACTTAAACTAGTTTGTTGAAAAAAAATCCCAAAAAGTGACAGAAAAGACAGGAAATATAAGTCTATTTTTCTGGTGAATCTTTATTGTCGTAAAAATCCTTATCAAAAATCTACTACATTCAAAGGCATTTGCGTACTTGAGCACTAAGTTTCTGTTCTGTAAAAAATAACATAACATCTACTATGTTTTAAAAATTATTTAGACAACACATTTGAAAGCAGCTAACACAGTACATGGTACACAGCAAATATTCAATAAACATTTAATACATAAACAAAATTAAAATCCTATCCTCAAAATAAAATTCTAAAGCCAAAGTAAATAAATTACTACAAATTTCCACATTTGTTAGGCATACTATCTTGTTTTAAGTATTGTCAGTAGCACATTCATGAGATTTGTGTCCTAGTTAAATTTAAAAATTGCTTTCAAGTTGTCAGTTATTTACTATTAGTCCCACAGCAAGTAAAAATGAGAAAAATAAAGGAAAATTAAGAAAAAAATTAAGAAGCAAAGTAGATCTCTATGTAGTAATATATGGACAGCTTACCATGAAATATTTTTAAAAAGAAGTCTACATGAAACACAAAGAATTACAGAGCTGACACAAAAATAAGTATAAGGGGTTGAAGGGAGGAAAGGGGTTTGGGTGAAAAAGAAAAACTAAAATAGCATGTACAATACAAATTTCCTTTAGTGAATGTGATCACTGTATATATCTAAAATACACCAATAAAATTAATTTTAAAAACTATCAACACAAAATTCAAAAATGTATATGATACAAATTTCTGCTTGCAGTAAAGGAAAATTAGATAATTATACCAAAATTGTGAAGGAATCTAAACAGATGGAAAAGAGGTTTTTAGTTTTTTAAAAAGTAAAGATAGCAAGGGACAAAATCTACATGCAAAAAACTGGTTTTAGCTTTTCCATTTCCTTTTGCTGTAAGGGCATGTTGCAACCTAGAAGAAGTCAATGGGAAATTAAGTCTTTTCAACATCAGGAGGAACAAAATTAAAAGCCCTGAGACTATGCAAGGTAGACAGCTTGATATACCATATTTAGCAAATTAATTTAGGATGTAAGGTGCTCTAATTTCAACAGAATGATAAAAAATTAGTCCTTTATATTTATACCTCCAATATGGTTTAGAAAATCTTAATCCCCAAATTTAAGATTATGAGAGTCCTAGACTGAGAATGCACTAGGTACCTTTTAGAAACATGGAAAATTTGCCCTGATGGATCATCCTAAGTGCCATGTTATTCCTACAATAAGCTGTAAGAATAAATGTAAATTAAATGTAATGATCAGCCCCTAGCCATGAATGAAAAGCATGAAAAGAAACAAACCTCACAAGCATTTTGGACATTGGAACTGTTCCAATTAGATGATATATTTAGCACACTAAAGAAATTTTAATTCTAACATTAATAAGCTATAAAAATGATAGTGTAATTTTAAAAGGAGCAAACGAATGCTAGATATGAAAAGTTTTAAATTATTAACTGAATCAGTGAGTTTAATAACAGATTGGAAGATAAAGTAAACTGAAAGGAAGATAGAAAGCTATTAGAATGTGGTGTACTGTGACAAACATGGAATATGAAAGTGAGCATAAATTGAGAAAGTGTCATGGATATACTAGAATCACACCAAAAAAGATTGTAAAGAACAATCTGAAGGTAATGTATGAAAAGATAATAGGTGAGACTGGTCCAGCATTAAGGCTAAGGCATCAATCTAAAATTTAGAAGATGCTTATCTTAAACTCATGAGGGCAGACTGAGATTCCAAAATGATAGCAAATTAAAATTTTTAGTAGCCATTTTCAAGATGAAACAGAAGAAATAATATAAGAAACTTAAGAAGTTTTTAGAAAAACACTGATATCCAGAATCCAGCTGGTATTAACAGGTTTGAAAGTCTATATACAACATTTGGGAGCAATGGGAACATGGAAGCAGATGAGAACTACTCTTCTGTTAAAATTTAGGTATTAAATGTTCATCAGGTAAAAATTTTATTTAATTAAAAAAATGAATGTTAAGGACATTTTTTGGCTACTCTGAAGAACTGGTGAAGAGCTTTCTCCTTCATAATTAAAGTGACTGAAAAATATTACCAGAACTCAGGGAAACAAACAAAAAGTTGTAGATACCTAGAAAAAGTTAGGATGCATAGATTGATAAAACAAATAAAATCCCATTATGAAGAATCTAGTACCTCTGATGCTAAAAATTTATTGGATGGGCTGATTTCCCCTACCTTCTCTTGGTAGCTGCAGAAATACAGAGAAACCAGAGTACAGGAAGACTTCCAAAGGACAATGAAAGCAAAACACCTTAATTCTTCTACCTAAAATATTTCTACCATTTTATCATACAGCAACAGATTTCAGATCCATAAACCAATAAAAAAAACCAAATAATCCAGATGAGCACGGTGGCACATACATGTAATCCCAACACTCTGGGAGGATGAAGCAGGAGGATCACAAGTTTGAGGTCATCCTGGACAATTTATTGAGACCCTTCTAAAAAAATAAAAAAGACAGGATATAGTGCAGTGATACGGCCTTGGGTTCAATCTCTTAATATAGTAAAAACAAAAGTGGAAAGATGGAAGGAGAAAAGAGAAGAAAAAAAGTTTATGTAAGGGCTCTACGCAGCTAAAATAAATAAATACAACTGGAGAAAAGGAAAGACGAAGAAGGGCTAGAATACTTAAAGAAGTAAAAAAAGGCATTTAGTGATATTAATATTCAGCACATAGATACACACAGCTTGTTAAAGCAAACCAATTAATAACCATGCAAAACACTAAACACAGCTTTCAAATAAGCAAGTTAGTAGGTAAAGGCACAGGTTGACAGTGGTAATCTAAGGGAATAATGCAAGGTGCTTGTCTCTGTTTATATACTGAGGGATAGAAAAACATGTACTGTGTGGTCAGCACTCATGCTGCTTCAGCTCAGAGGCTTCAAGTACTTTTAATTCTGCTTACTGAAGTCTGCTAATAGCTTTTTGACCTTTACTGTACTATTTTGTAACTTCTTTCAATTTTCAAGCCAATTTCTACTGGGTAGCTATTTTTGTTGGCCATAAAGTCTTCATTTCATCTCTTTAAACTATTAGAGAATATTCATACAATGGAACACAACTCAGTACAACAAGTAACAAACTATTAATACTTACAATGTGGAAGAATTTGTGTGTGTGTGTGTGTGTGTGTGCATGTGATGTTTATTTATTTATTTATTTTTTTGCTGTACCGGGGATCGAACTCACGACCTTGCACTTGCCAGGCAGGTGCTTATGCCAGTGAGCTAAATCCCCAGCCCATGATGTTTATTTATAATGAGCTGTAGAACAGGGTTTAATATAATAGAATAAAGGGCTGCATTGGATGATGTCCTGCTTTGTGTACAACATCCATTTGATGTTGATGCTCATGCCAATTTTTCCTTCCCCTTTGTGAAGTTTCAGCTACCAAAGGCATATTATGTTCATGTCCCTTTTTCCCTCATCTCTCACATATCTTCCAGCATGTAACATCCTTTGCTGCTGACCCATACAGTTATATCAAAAAGCTTAAATTCATTGTTCAACCCTCACATTGATATATGTTATCCTGGACCATATATTTACTAGAGATATCCTTACAAAATCTGTAGCCTACAGTGTACGTACTTTTCTAGTTATTTTTAGATCTTCAATTAAATACAATTCATATTTCAAAGATAGCAAAAACTATTACGGTAGCAACTTTGGATTTACTAGTGGCTTATTTTGAAGTCCTTTATTACATTCATTGTTTTGTTTTTACCGTTTCTATTTTATTCTGTTCTGTTTCATTTTTACTATGCCGGAAGTTATCTGCAGCAATTTTGAAGATATCAAGAGGCATCATGGTAAGGGCTGTTGATTTTGTAATGTTTTGAAGTCCTGTATCTCTTACACTGGTTTGTTTTGACTGGTTTTAATTGTTTATTCTCTTTAAAATAAAATAAAAATGATAAATACAATTCAATCACTTTATTGTTTAATGCTCTGAATATTAAAAAAGAAAAGCCAGCTGAATAGTTTTTCAGGTTATTTCTCCTATCTGATAATTAAATGCAGATTGCTTTCTTAAACCATGTTATAAAATTTTTTATTTATTTTAGCTGTGTACCAATTTAAATACTGTGTTCTTTCAAATTTATCAGCTGTTTTAGGATTTCTGGTTTTAAAACTGCCTTATAACATAGTTACTTTATTGTTTTTATCATGTGACACTAATCTTGTGTCACTCTAATGCAAATAGAATCTGCTTATTCAGACACAGCCATCCGAGTGATACCACTGAGTTCTTGAGGAGGCAAAATAATCTAGAACCTATGACACTGGTTCAGATACTCCTTCAGTGTGTTTCTATGGCAGTGATTGAAAGCACAAAGACTTTAATGTCTATAATAATTTGTAGAAGTCATTAAAAAAATCAAGCAAAAACTAATTGAACTCAGAGAGGCAAATTTTATCTTAGGCTACTTCTAAATATGCAAATCCAGCTGTAATCCATGGAAATTACACAGTGTCATGAAGCAAACTTCTCAATATCAAGCTGTAACCAAATCCAAAAGTTATACCAAATAGGGATTAATCTATAAATGAAAGAATAAAAGTTCCTGTGAATTGATGTGCTAAATAGACAGATTTCTTACCAGTTCTTTTAAACATTTATTTATATACTGATTATCTGCTCTATAAGATTTGGCCTTTCCCACACTAGATAAAAGATTCTTAACTTTAGAAACTACTGACAGTTTTGGATTGGTAATTCTTTGTTTTGAAAGGGCTGTTCTGCATACTGAGGATAATTAGCACTATCTCTGCCCCCATTCACTAAATGTTAGTAACATTTTTCATATGTAATCATCAAAAATGTCTCCAGACATTGCCAAAGGTTCAATGGGAAGCAAAGCAAAGCAAAGCAAAGCAAAGCAAAGCAAAGCAAAGCAAAGCAAAACAAAGCAAATCAAAACAAACCCAAACCAAATCTTGCTTGATATCTGGTCCAACTAGATGAAAATCTTTTTTTTTTTTTTTTTTAAGCAAAGATCTGGAAATTATCTAAATCATACATTGCCTTTCAAGGCTGCTGTACAGGTATCACAGAAACTAAGGAAACTTCTCATTTCATGAATAATTATTTCTACATATCAGGCACTAAATCACCATTATCTGAACTAATGATTTATAAGTAATGATTCTATTTATGTTGAACATTTCTGTCTGATGAGCTAAATTCTTCTCTCCTCATTCTAAAGTAAAATGCAAGGAGAGATTTAATGGGAAGATATAGTGGAAGATGAAGCCAGACAAGAAAGATAGCAATGTGATAGAAATTTTAAGCAATCAGACTCATTGTCAGTGACATTTTAACAGGCACAAAATATATTTTTCTTCTATGTCTCTAGACACTATACATAAGTTATTAACTAATTGGTGGAAAGTTAAGAAAATTGAAATGCTTTGATATATTTTCTTAATATTTAAGTAAAATTTTAAATAATTATACAGAGAAATAGTTAAGAGCTTTATTCATATAGCTCAATAACACTTTTGAGTTTATGATTAATAGGAAATGATAGTTAACTATTCTCTTTTCCTTCTCATTCAAAATTCCTGTAATATTTTTCTAACAATTAAAAGTTGAAAAATTACCTTCATCACTTCCTTTTGATGTTATACAGTTAGAATCGTGACCATATGATCCTAGTTTCACTCAGTAACTATTTGACCAAATAAATAGATACTATTCAAATTTTTAAAAATTTGTGCTATCAAATGTTTAGCAGGATGATAATAAAACAAAAATATGTTTAACATTTTTGAACAGACATTAAGCTTCTTACCTACAAGCAACATTTGGATCAGCATTTCTTGAAAGTAATAGATCTACACACTTCAAGATTTGTTCCTCTGAGCCACAGGCAGAACAAGCACTTATCAAAATAGTTTGCTTATCTATAGCAAATAGAAAAGGAAAAATTTCTACATATTAGAAAGTATATCTAATTTACTTCTTTATCATTCAAAATATTCTAATACCGCACTAAAATTTTACAACTTCTTTCTACATCTTTCATTCTTAGCTAATTCATCAAAACATGAGATCAGATATAAATCTCTTTCATCTTCAAAATATATGTACAATTCATTGTTAAAATCCTTCTCTATTTTTATTTCTTCAAGAAGATGGAAAGTACTTAGGCATATAGACTCTGTGTAGCCATACTGCTCAGACATGAAAAATTATTGGCTTATTAAAATTTGCCTTGCTGTACTCATGAATGGAAAACAAAAATCTATATTCTCTGGTTTCATTACTTTTTCATCTATTTGATAATTCTTGAAATCTTGGTTTATACATTGCCCTTAAAAACTGCTACAACTGCCACATCCATTGTTCTTTTTCAGTTCTTTTATACTTGATCTCTCTGAACTCACTTCATTTCCTAAAATTTTTTTCCTCTTGGCTCCTGCAGACATCAGGGTAGATTAAAAACAAACAAAAAAACTTCACTGGAGAAGGAATTCAAAATAGGTCATCATAGCCACACTTTATATTAGTGGCTCAATGCTGACAAAGCATAAAGATTATAGTTCTAGTTCCACCACTGATAAGCTTTAATTCCAGTGATGTCTTATTATATCAGATCTAATTTAAAGATGTGAAACTAATACCTACTCTCTGGACCTGATAGGGCTATTTATGTGTACATTTTATGAAAAATATGAAGTGTTTTATAACTATATAGATTTCTATTACAAGCAGTGAGAAGCAGGAAAAGAAAATAATTTTTAAGCAGAATTTATATACTTATAAATACCTCATTCTTACATATAGCTTCCATTGTGTGATATTTTAAAGTAACATAATAAAAAGACAAACCTGTAAGGTATTTTTGTAAAATTTATCAAATAGAATAAAAACAATTTTATAAATATCTAATGTAGGTTTAAAAATTGAGAAAATTAATAGTGAAATAAAATGTACACATCAACTATGAAATATGTTCAACTACCTCTGAAAAATATGTTAAAAATCAATAATCAATAATTCAGTATGATAATTAAAAAGGCCAGGTGTGGTGGTGCATGCCAGTAATCCTAGCACTCTGGATGGCTGAGGCAGGAGGATTCACCATTTGAGCCCAGTGAGGGCAATCACAGAAGATCCCATCTCAAAATAAAAAAAAATTTAAAATGGCAAGGGATGTTGCTCAGTGTGAAAAGGCCCTTGTTTGCAAACAAACAAAAAATTACACTGAATTTGCACAGACTCTTGTTCTCAAAAGCACTTAAAGCACTACTTAATAGAAATTATTTAACAAAATACAGAAACTTGGAATAAACTATCTTTTAAGCAAGTTTAAGTCATATAATTTAGAGTTGATTTTACACTTCCACAAACTGATTTTCAAGGAATTTTTCATGAAATTATAGTTTGTTTCTTTGATTGTACTTCTCCTTCAAAAATAACCAAAACCTTCAAGCCCAGAACTTAAAAGTACACAATAACATTACATGTTATAAAGATAAAATAGCTTGAATATAACTACTTAGAAAGAATTTTTGAAATGTGGGTTTCCAATTCAATTCTGCATATTGTTTATATACTGCAACTAACAGTTATTTCTGAAGCCGCTTTAATTTTTTTTTTCATTTTGCATAACTGCTGCTTGGGAACCAAAGAATCACTGAAACCTAAGCTGTTACATTTTCTCAAATATCTTACCTTTAGTAAAGCTTGCATTAGCACCTCTGTCCAAAAGGACCCGAACTAGCTCTACATTGGCAACGCTAGCAGCATACATAAGAGGAGTCCATCCATAACGAAAGCTAGACTCTATATTAATGCCTGTCAATATAAAAACAACCTTTTAAAACCCTCTCCACTAAAAACAATAAAACACTAACAACTTTTATTTTAGTTTGGGAAAATATTAACATACACCACACAGTTTATTCTAGAAGAGAATTTCTTGGAAATAATAGCCTCACAAAAAATAGAAAAAAATTACACAGGGGCTGTAAGAATACTTACATCTTCAGTTTCTGTGTAGGCACTATAGTCCAAGAAACATGATCAGGCCAATGTTTATCACACAATATATAAAATACATATACAGTATGTGTATACATGCTATCTTTTTCTTACTAAAACCAAATAAAAAATAGGAGAAAACTACCATGTACATAATTAGAAACAATTCTTCAGAGTTATATATCATAGCAAAGTATATGTTGAGTAACAATGATCTAAGTGGGGTTGGGTCAATCAGCAAGAACAGGCCTCTTGAAAAAGGTTGGAAGAATTCATGGAGTTAATTAGGGTGGCATTCCAAATGTGAAGACAGACACATTGAAAATAAGGCACAGAGAATTTAGACCCACCCAACAGATACAACACAACTGGAACACATTCTTTGTGTTTTAAATAAAAAAGCGACACAAAGTTTTTAAAATAAGGAGAGTGAAGGGCTAAAGAAAATTTAGAAAAAAAGGATGATGTGTCATGGTATAACAACTTCCTACAATGAATAATTACTGTGTACTGCAAATGTACTAATAAAATTTTTAAAAAGGAAAAATAAAATGAGGAACACTTGTGAATTTAAATCTTAAAACAATTGTTTTCAGTGGATACTATCCTTTAACTCTCACCAGAATCCAGAAGCTCCTCTATTACAGCAATATTTCCAGTAGTCAATGCCTTCTTAAATGTTTCATTCTTTTCTTCAGAGGGTAATGGCTTTTTTAATTTCTTAAAATCAGAAAGTTTAAAAAAACAGGTTATATATATTTTCATTTCCACTACATCAGGGAACAATGGTTAACTACACAGGTTCCCTGTGGCCAACATTAACTTGTGAAGAATTCATGTCCAACAACTATTTTTAAAGGGAATGGGTAAGATCAAGTCCAATCTCATGTTAAGAGTTATATCTACCACCCAAGCGTAGCGCATCGAATGAAAGGGAACAAAAGGGAAAATGTGAAGGTTTGGTTAAATCCAATCGGCCACCCGTACCATTTCGAAACACTGGTATAAATTAAGGAAATATGGGGTGGCAGTAAGAGGCTTCCCCTTCGAAAGCCACAGGAAACCAATATCAAGTGCAGTCCATACAAGGTCTTTTCCACTACCTGACAAGCCCGGTCCAGATACCCAATCTCCCAGCCATCGTCCTCACTATCGCTACTCTCGCCTCCGCCAGCCACTGGCAAGCGCCGCTGCATGCCAGCCGCCATGCCGGCCACTCCGCTCTCCTGGCACCTGCGCACTGGGGGTCGTAGGGCTGCGCAGGAAAGAGCTACGCGCGAACTCGCGTGCTTTGGCCTTCGGCGCAGGCGCGTAGCTGTGCGCAGCCCACCTCCCCACCCTCTGCGGCCGACCATGGCTGCCAAAAGTGAAGCTGTGACGTGTTGGATTCAGGCAGTGGGACTGACCAAGATGACCTGTCACACTCCTAGCTAGTGCTACCAACTACCTTCAGGTACTTTCTTGTTTTAGAGTATTTACTTGATAAAGTTCTTGAGGGACAAAACATATTCCACGTGTGGGAAGAGCCAAGATTAATCTGTCCTTGACACTGCTCCCCCAGCATCTCCAGCCCCGTCAACCTGCTGTCGAAGGAGTGTCTCTCAGAGACAGCTTCTGTTGGCCAAAATACAACCCAATGGGACACTACTCAGACTTTCAAGAGGCGATTAGACAAATGGGAGCCCTCCTGTAGCCAAGAATTCTCCCAAACTCTCAGCTTAGATTTACAAACTTTAGATCATCAAAATACCTATTTGAAGCTTAGATGCCTCACAGGGGCAAAAAAAAAAAAAAAAAAAAAATCAGTCATAAATGGAGGTTGTAGGGAACACTAATTCCAAAGAACTGGGAAAAACTAAGTGATTAACCATTCGGAAAGCTAATAAATAATACAGATAACCACAAGCAAAAGCAGCCTACGGCCAAGCACATTTTTTTACATCTAACATTTAGGTGATGGAGATAATACTTTATGTTTGCCACCACAGAAAAATTTTCATCAAGAAATAAAGCGTATTTATATATCCCAAGATGACTTAAAAGGAAACTAGCCATGAATATTTTTTGAACGCTTATGCAGCATTTTTTTCTTAAAGATTGTTAAATACAAGATTTTGAAATTACTTCCGAGACTTAAAGGTAAATATTTTTAAATAGATTAGTTACTTTGGGGCCACATTTGTCTACATGTACCCATTCAATAAATGTTGTGAATTGTTAAGTATAACCAGGAACAACTAGGTTTGAGGAGACAACATCAAAGATAAACCAAGCTGCTTCATGGAGCTCACATCTTGCTGAAACAATAAATAATATGCAAGTTAACAAATAACTGCTACTGCAAATTGTAAGTGCCTTAACAGAAATAAGTGTGCTCAGTTTCTGGAATTATATTGTTTCCTAGTGAAATCATTACTTGTAGCTGTGTAACGTGGAGCAATGTACTTGATTTCTCTCTCTGTTAACTTGCAGTTAACTTTCCTATAAAATGGAAATAATCATAATATCCACCAAAAAGAGTAAATGAATTTATGGTCTTGGAGTAGGACTTGCCTCAAAATGAAGTAAATTAATCTTAGCTATTATTTTAGACAGAGTAGTTAAACCTGAATAGTGTCCTAAATGACAAAAAGGAGCAGGCCATAAAACAAAGGAGATTAGCACTTGCTATAGAAGCTAAGAAAAAGTTGATACCCTATACCAGGGTGACAAATGAGGCCCCCCAGGGTCAAAGTGTTAGGAAGTGAGTACCTTTTAAATTTTGCTTCCCAGGCACCTAATTTAATACACTCTAATCATTACCCTGCTTGAATCAGAAAAGAGGCCTGAAGTTCCAGCTTCATGAGGAAAGGACTGTATGATAAAGAGGCTGAAAAGGAATTGAACCCTAAACATTTGTAAGCCAAGGAAAGACATGTTCTGGTGTGTGTGTGTGTGTGTGTACTTAAGAAACTAGCTGTTTTTGCAGAGAAGGTTTTTTGTTTGAATAGCTGGCTTAAGTCTCGTTTACTAAGATGGAAGTATTCTAAGACTGCGGATAAACTTGAAGATATGATGAGCATCTCAAAATTCAAAATAAAACAGCTAAAGTGTAGCTTTCAAGTGGATTGTTGAACATTCAAGCAAGGAGTTCAGGAGTACCTGTCTCAGAGATACGCATTTAGGAGTTACCAATATACAATTGGTTTTTAAAACCTTGTTATTTATTCAGCAAGTTTTCAAAATCAAAGATAATTATTTTAAAACTTATGCAGAAATGAAAAATATCATATCAGCATTATTGATAGTAGCCAAAAAGTAGAAAACAACTCAGATATTCCTCAGCTGATGAATGGATCTTGATCTTGAATTGCTTTTATTTGCAGTTGTATGTATTATTTAATTAATCTCAGCCTGTTTAAATCATTTGGTGCTTTTTTATTGTTTGGATCCACTTTCCCCATAGCCTTCTTTCATGATTGATTTTTTTCCCCTGACATACCTAAACTTCATAGTGGGAATGCATTTTGATGCCCTAAAATTTGTAAATCCAAGTGGGGATCTGAGACCACATGTATAAACAAAATTGGTATATCCATACCATCTGTGTTAGTTTCCTAAGGGTATTGAAACAAGTTACTACAACCTGGTGATTTACAACAGAAATTTGTTTTCTTTCTCACAGTTCTGGAGGATAGAAGTCTGAAATCAAGGTGTCAATGGGGCCATGATTCCTCTGAAGGCTCTAGGGAAAGATCTTTTCTTGCTTCTTCCTAGCTTCTGGTGGTTGGGGGCAGCCCTTGGTAGTCCTTGGATTGTAGATACTTGGCTTCCATCTCTGCCTGTCTCTTTACATGGTATTGTCCTCTGTGTATGTGTGCCCAAATTTACCTCTTCTTTTGAGGACATCAGTCATAGTGGATTAGGGATCTCCTTAATCTTATATGATCTCATGTCAACTTTATTATAATTGCAAAGAATGTAACTCCAAATAAAATCTCATTCATAGATTCTGGGTCAAAGCAGACTTTTGGGGGATATTGTTTAAGTATACCTTGTGTGTTACTTAGCATGTTTTCAAGACCCCCATTACTTAGCATGTATTCACACTTCATTTATTTTAAAGCTTAATAATATGTGAGGTAACCTATCCTGTTAAAAGGCTATTATAATTGGAAACTAGAGAAATGGCAGGAACAATGGAAAGAGGGTGTGCACTCAAAATTTATTGTGAATTAGGATTAATAGGTGAGAGGGAAAGAACTCAAAACTGACATGACCAGAATACTGAGGAGGAAAAGATTTTGGGGAAACAAATTATGTTTTGCACAGAGATGATCTGAAAGCCTGATGAACATCAGCATCCAAATATATGTGAAGCTCCTCAGAGAGGCTATTAGTTAAGCTTTAAAAGTCATTTTCCTAAGTGGTATTAATGGACTTATTAAAATGCTGATTACCAAGAGAGAAAGGAGAGGAAATCAGGAGCTAGGAATAAATCTTTAGGATCTACTATTCCATTAGGAAACCATCAAAGGAAAAGGAACAATAAAGAGGCTTAAGAAATAGTAATCAAACAGGAGACAAGAAACAGTCAGTGCTTCAGAAGTCTTGCACTGAAATGTGACCCAAGATAATGATGACAATAGTCATTTTATAGTAATTCCTATATGCTAGTCACTATTATAAGTGCTTTACCAATACTGTCTGTTAACTCTCACACAAAACTATTGAAGTAAATGCTACCCCATCTTTAAAGATGGGAAAGATAGAATCGTATAGTTATTTGCCAAGATTGCCTGCTAAAACAGCAGGAAATAGTCCATATTTTAAAATCACAGATACCTAATACACTTCCGTGTGTCTTGATATTTCTATAAGTACTATGTATCCACTGATTTGTGTAATTCTCACTATAGCTCTTTGAAGTGCGATTATCTCTCCATTTTATAGGTGAGGAAGCTGAGGTATAGAAAGGTTATATAAACTGCCTAAGAGGATATAAGTAAGATGGTCTGAATTCTCTGACTGTCAGAGTGGTGCTAGAAAGTGTAATGGTGGTGTCAGAAAGTGTAATGAACTTAAAAATCATTGTCTGTTTTTTGGGGATAGTATTTGTTTCTGCCATTTATTGACTCCACACTGTTTTCAAAAGTTTCACTGGAAAATTAGGCTCAGAATAAACTATGATTCATTTGTAGATAATTCACAAGTTTTATTCTTGGTCATACAAAGAATGTGTAGTTTGTGTTTCTTTGAAAACATTTGGGAATTTTCCCAAATTGACTTCCTGGAATGGGTCAGAAAAACCACCTACCTCTATATTAATGACTACAGTGTTCTGCATGGTATGCTGATTACAGGAGACTGGTGAAACAAACAGAGTGAGAAACCAATAGCACATCAGGAATATTACGCAAGTTCTCTCTAGTGCCTATGTTTTTATGAAATTAGCTAAGCTTTGACACAGATGTCAGTGATGATTAGCTAATATAGATCATTTTGGCAGAACAAATGATGATATCATACTCTGGGGAACTTACTCAAAGTCAATATTATCAGATTTTTATAATTCTTGTTTATTTTTCTATAAGGGAATATAAAATATATATGGTATCATTTAAAATTTGAAAATATTCTCTTGTGATATTGAAATCTTTATCCTCTTTATAATCCAGTAGGGTTAACTCCTTTAGAGATGGTTTTGGAGATAAAAATGGTAAAAATATTTTTAAGTTACTATGATTTATGTTCAAAGAATAGCCAGGGGAAAGGAAAAACAATTTCATTTTACTATATAGCATTAATTTATCCTTACATACTTAACTGTACTGTTAACTGTATTTTGTAGGCATCAGGATAAAAATTGTAAGGAAGATAGGGATGATTTTGACCTCAGAATGTTACTAGTCTGTCAAGAGAAACAAATTAATACATATATAATTAAATACCAGGTAATAAATTCCATAAAAAACAACCAGATGAATGGGACAGAAAACCATGGAGGCAAATGAAAATTTAAAATAGGAATTTCAGTGAAGTCCTGTCTGAGGTATTATTAATGTGATGAGAAAGTTTAAGAATCTGTATTGCTGGCTACATGGAGAAAATATTACATGTATAGGAGCATAATGATTATAAGAACTGTACATAAAGTGTTATGTTACCAAGTTTGGGGTCACAAAGAACAGGTTCTTGGTGTACTAAACAAAGAATAGAATAAGACATGGAAAAGGTGGCAAGGATTTACATTTATTAAAGGTGGAAAAGAAATACACTCTACAGTATGAGAGCAGGCCAGTGAACAGATCTAAAGCAGCCACAATGACAGGGTTTTTGTGTGTGGAATACATAGATTGCTTCTCTGTTATTCAAATAAGGCATTTGAGACAATTGTCCTATCAGAAACTCACTTGGCCTGATATCATACAGTATTTGAACTATCCTGTCAAAGGCCTGCTGGGTTTCACACCAGATGTAATTGAATTATTGAAAATGTCACTTTTCTAATTGGTCCTACACACAGTGTTGCAGAGACATTTCAGACAGTGTTCTGCACATATGCCCTGGGTGTCCATAATTGACAGGCTTTTTATAGTTGCTTAACTGGTTTGCCTCAACCTTAATCTCCTACCCTACTTAGAGAACCAGGAATATTACTTAAGCATCTATTACAATGATTTAGGTTTTCTACCTTGCCTATGTGCGAGAATGCTTTGGAAATAATTATACTCAGAGCCAGTCTAAACCAATTTTATGTCAAAATCTCTTAGAGTAGTGTTTAAGAACTAGTATTTCTTAAGGCTCATTTGTTGATTTTGATATGTAGCGGTGACTAGAAAGAGCTGTGGTAGGGAATCATGAGGAAATATCCTAGGACAATTATATATATCAAGCAGGAAAATTAAAAATAAATCTTGAATGTTAAAGCTAAGTTGAAAAAAAGTGGATTCTTATTTGAATTTATTTGTTTCTTCAAGGAAAATTGTTAGATTGGAGAACAGATCAAATCCTTAAAAAGGAAAATATAATTAGGAAATTATAAGATACTGGTTAAAAAGTATTGTATAGGTCATACAATGAAAAGAATTAATGGTTAATGAAAACCTCTATGTCATGTTTCTTCAAATATTCTGGTATGGAACTCAGGGTTGAAAATAATTGTGGAAGAAGGATGTGAGAGATTGGCAGTTATCTGTGGGGATGGCTAGATATCTAATTTAGGATATGTACATTGTGTTGATAGCAGATTAGACTGGCTGATAAAAAAGAAATCATTGTTTTCTTAACCTGAACTGCTACCACCTCCAGGGAAATCTCTTTCACTTTGTCATCTGAGAAGACCTCCAAGTAGCTTCATACTTCAAACAAAGATATATCTTAATTGTTCAATATGAGCATCCTACCAAGATACAGGTGATAACAGATTGGCACCAGGATGAGAAGCAGTTGCCAGTCCTGTATAAAACTAAGTTCCTCAGACTTGCCTATATTAATATGAATTAGTTCATTGATGAAAAAAATAAGATAATTATAATCTTACAGCTCAGTGCTAATCAAG
Organism: Hydrochoerus hydrochaeris; assembly: GCA_004027455.1. Taxonomy (NCBI): domain Eukaryota; kingdom Metazoa; phylum Chordata; class Mammalia; order Rodentia; family Hydrochaeridae; genus Hydrochoerus; species Hydrochoerus hydrochaeris. The sequence goes on from PVLA01000068.1 coordinate 355,235, forward strand.
CATTCTTCTTTTTGTGAATAGACACAGCATAGAAATTGTGTCCATTCTGACCTGGAAGGTATAGGAGAATGAGGATGATGATGGGTTTCTATATATGATATATACCTGCCAAATATTTTTGGAATGAAACTGTCAGTGTAAGACTATAGCAATGCATCTAAGGGTTTTAAAGCCCTTACCAAGAAATGATGTTAGCCACTGAAATTGATCAGTTCATCTAGTTCCAAGTCATTAGAACAGTCATATCTCTACCTAGAAGTTTTGTGAAGTTGTTTTTTATATTTCATGCAGAAAAAACAACTTCAAATAAGCACATTCCTCTTTGGAAGGTTATGTGACTTAACTTAGACATCTTATTTTCAAGTTTTAGAAGTTTAAAATATTTTGCATCCTCAGTTGCCAATAAAAGAAATCTTTAAGGTATTCTAATGCTGTTTTTTCCTCCTGTAGGAATTTGCAGTTTAATCAGCAACTTAAAGAAGTTCAGAGACACTAAGTCTGTTCTCCAGATTCATAGAACCTGCCACCTTTTTGTTTGCTTGTTTGTTTGTTTTGTTTTGGTACCGGGGATTGAACTCATCACCTCACACTTGCCTCAGTGCTTATGCCTCTGAGCTAAATCCCCAGCCCCTGCCACCTTTTTATAGAGACATTTCTATTCAAATAGAGAAATCCCCCTATGGGAGCCTCTAAGCCAGAGATGTCAAGCAGATCCTCCATGTGCCTTTGCATTCACACAAAACAGGGATAGAAGGAGTACAGGAAAGCAGCAGCTCCAGGTTCCTAATCCTAGCAGTAGCATGGCTAGAGACTACTTCAGTAGTACTAGAAAGTTTTTACTTGATCGCCTTTTTAGCTAGTTACACACGGGAAAGCACCACTGCTCAATAGGAAATAGGATCCTTAAATAATGTATAATAATTTTGGTCTAGATTTTTAAAAAATCACAGAGAAAACTTCTGTTTTGGATTTTCTCTGGTCTGAGACTTCAGACTAGTGCCTCCTTTGGTAAGTGAATAAGCACTACATTGGTACCATTCCTTTAGAATGTGATAGAAATAACAGAATGGTTAAACCGGAAACATGGAAGTTCAGATAAACTCTCTTTGCCTTTTGGGTTAAATCTACAGATGATAGATTTTTGAATGTTAAATGTGCAATTGATTATGTTATTAAAAGTTCCTCATTCTTTTCAGAGTAGTTTAGTCAGACAATAATCAGGATTCTCCTATTCTACATGTATATCAACTGAAGAAAATAGGACGGAAACACATATCCTCTATATAGAGGATATGATATTTATGTCCAGAGTTAAATCATTTCTGGATCCAACTAGAATAAACCACCAGTGCTCCTTGTTACCTGCATAGTGATCACTATTAACTCTTTTATTAGGAGTATCACTGAAATATCACAATCACACCACTTGAGAGAGTAGCAGGCCACAGTCAGCACTGGGCTTTAGCTGTCTTTGTGTAACTGTCAGAGACAGTCATTTACTGTCATGGAGAGAGAAGCAATGTTGCTGCATCTGAGTCCTTGGCTTGTCATTGTAGGGATTTCCTATCCTCTTTCCCCTGGATGTGTTACTCTTAAAACATGTACTTTATGCAATTAAATTCTCAATCAGAGAATTTGTATGTTATTATATCTGAGTTTCTTATAATCACAGTCCAATTAATAAGATTCCTATAACACTGTTTCAATGTACGTGCTGTCAAAGCAAGCACTGTAATGCTGTTAAACACTAATATGCTGAAAAGAGTGACTTTTATAGAATCTTTAAAACTAGTATGTTTTTGACATACTCAATGAATAAAAGCATAACTAAAACTATTTAAAAAGAATGGATGATAGATTGGAAGTATTATGACATGGAAGGAAGAGTCAGGGATGACCTCCAAACTTTAGGCCTAATCAGTATAAAGAATGGTGCTCGTATTTACCCCAGTGACAGTAAATAGATGAAAAAGCAGAGATATAAAGTATATGTATGCAGAGATGAGGCCATGTCACTGCTCAACTAATATTAAGAGTATTAGTTTAGCATTCTAACTAAATTTCAGTACCAGTTAATCTTGTAAATTTAACTGGATTAAGAGACTCCTGGAGAGTTGATTGGGTCATGTGGTTACTCTACTCATCCATGGATTAATCCACTGATGTTCTAGCTGAAGGTGCTATTTAGAGTTAGGGAATGGTGGAAGAAGATGGGTTATCCGGGAGCCATGTGCCCTTCCCTGGTGCTCTTTCTCTATGCTCTGCCTTCTAGCTACAATGAAGTGAGCAACCTTTCTCCATCATGCCTCTCTGCCATATTATTTCTGCTTTGGAACTAGCTGACTATAGTGACCAAAATAAACCTCTCCTCCTCTAAGTTACAAATATTGGACATTTTGTCCTAGCATTGAGAAAGCTGATTGATGCAGCTTTAGAATGGTTGCTAAATAGATACAGATCCACAATTTGAATTACTGGTTTTCTAGAACAATATTCTTTGATTTTGTTTGTTTCTTGTTTTAATTAACTTACCAGTTTACTCATTTGCTTCATTTGTAGAGACAACCTCATAAACATATAATTTTGTTTTTGTCTTATTTATTTTTCCTCTTAGATTTTTTAATATATGCCCTGATGCATTGCAGATGAGCATGGTGAGATAAAATGCCTTAAGATTATGATAACTTTTACTACAATACATTTACAGTTATAGATTGCTGCTAAATAGTGATATCTCAGAAATACATGAGCATTATTGTGTTAAAAATTTTTCAAAAATTGAAAGTTTAAAAAAATAAAAAGTAACTCATGATCAAATTCTAGAGTATTATTCCAAAACTTCCTTGATTACAGAACACTTTTAAAATTGCAGTGTACTGATAAACACCAAGAGGGACTCAACCGATGTAGCAGGCTCTTGAATTAAAGTAGATATAAAAAAATTGGCTTTTAAAAAGATAAATTGCTACCATAAATGATCAGATTTGTGATGTGTTTAAAATACATTAAATTTAAATAATATAAAATTACATGACAAGATACATAAATCTTTATCCACATAGATTAATGAATATAAATTGGTGACATACACCATGTCATTGACTGGAAAATGCAGTTAGCCATCCATATCCTTGGATTCTGCATCTGCAAATTCAACCAACTGCAGATGGAAAGATTTGGAAAAAATTGCATGTACAGAAGTGTACAAACTTCTTTTCCTTGTTTTTATTTTACAAATAATAAAGAATAACAATTATTTTATTGTACTTTTATTAGGTACTATAAGCAGTCTAGAGATTATTTAAAGTTTATGAAAGATGTGTGTAGATTATATTCAAATACTGTACCATTTTAAATAAAGAACTTGAGTATCCATGAATTTGATATTCATGGGGTACTGGAACTAATTTCTTTCAGATACTAATGAATATTATAATTACATTAAAATTTATTGAGAATTTACAATGGTTAAATACAACTTCAAACATATTACCCATATAAATTCTGTATTGGTAAGAAAATCAGTATCATTCACTTAAAAACACATTGCTCTTTTTCTTCCATGTTGAAATGAGTCTAGCAGCTGGTATGGGTTTCATTGCACACTGGTTTCTGGAAGCATTTACTATATACTACCCCCCTACTTTTTGGTCTTTTTGAGAAAGGGTCTCACTATGCAGTTTCAGTTGACCTTTGAGCTCACTTTGTAGCCCAAACTGGTCTCAAACTTGCTGCAATCCTCCTGCCTCAGCCTCCTGAGTTCTAGGATTATAGGTATGCACCACCATGCACAGTTTACTATGTTCTCTTGACCTGGTTCTCATAGTTTCAAGATATCTCTCCTAGCAGCATATTTGTGTTGAAGGCAAGAAAAGGAAAGAAAAGTTGATCCAAGTTCCTTTTTTATCAGGGAAGCCAAAGCTTTCCTCAATGTTCCAACAATTCTTACCTGATATGTCTTTTCTGGCACTGTTAGCTAGCACTGCAAATGGCAAGAGAGATTGGAAAACCAACTGTCACACTTGTCAGTCTTTATAGTGAGGTAGGAGAAGAGAAAAGAAGATTGATAATGGGTCTAGGATTAGCTAGTAGTTATGAACACAAATCCATATAATTTTTATCAAAGGCCTATCAAACTATTATGTTTATCACCACTTTACTAAATATGAACTAAGACAGAATTGTGAAAAATTGCCCAAGGGTACACAACAAAATAATATAGGGTTAGAAGTCAACAGATTGTCTGTCTCCAGAATCTACGCTCTCCTTAGCTCCTTTACTAAAGCCATGGAAATAGTCATAGAACATTACTCTTCCTTGTGTGAGTGACCTTCCATGTCACTTCCTAACATTCTCACCAATGATACATTGTTCACTAAAATAGGCAATGAATTACATAATGAAAAAGTCAAATAAATATGTGCTGTTACTATTATACTTTTTATTTAAATGTCAGTCATAAACTACATAGTTAATTCAAATTTGCCAAGTTACTCTTTCAAATTTATAAGAATTTTCATACATATTCTCATATCCTTAATTACCTTGTAAATCCTATGAGAAAGAGAGGTACACATGATCATTTGCATTTGATAATTGGGAATACTAGATCAAAATATGTCAAAGAGATCTGAGATTTAAAACCAAATTTAAAGAAATCTAGATCATTATTACCTTATTAGCTATCTTCCAGTATAGAAAATTTTATTTTAGGATAAATTTTTTTCATTCTTTTTGGTACATAAAAATTAAAATATTATATATATTAATTGTGTACCATGTAATGTTTTGTGCATTCGTCTATAACATAATATTTAAGGTTAAACATTATCACATCAAACTTTTATCATTTCTGTATTATAAAACTTTTAAAACCTTTTCATCTAGCTTTTTAAAATATAGAGTACATGATTATCTGTAGTCATTCTATTATAGAATAGCATAGCAGAACATCCTGCTTCTAATTGTTACTTAGTCAACCTTTAATCAACCTTTCCCTATCTCTGCCTGTCCCTTCCTCCTTTCACTGGTCTCTGGTGACCACCATTCTATTCTCAGCTTCTATGATACAAACTTTTTATATGCATTATATTGGGAAGTATTTATCTATGTTGGGTTTATTTCACTCCACAATCTATAGGTACATCCATGTTATCACAAATAAGATTTTATTATTTTTTATGGCAGAATACCATTTCTACTATATCTATAGCAGCTTTTCTTTATCTTATGAACACTGGTGTTTTTTCTATTTCTTGGCTATTGTGAATAATACTGCAATGCATGTGGGTGGACAGATGTCTCTTTTATAGGTTGATTTCATTTCCTCAGCTATCTACCAAGCAGAGGTATTTCTGGATCATATGGTAGTTCTACTTAAAAGTTTTTGAAGAACCTCCACACTGATTTCCAGATTTGCTAAACCAATAGTGTGTAAACATTTCCTTTTTCTCCATATCCTTAAGAGTACTTCCAAAGTATTCCTAAAATCCAGCCTTACCCTGATTTCAAAATGAGGATGAGGAGCCAACTGAAAAAGAGAACTACAGGACAGTTTCTTTAGCACACATAGATATAAAAATCCTTAACAAGATATTGGCAAAGAGAATGCAACAGACCATTGAAAAGGTATACTTCATCCTAGGAAAAGTATAGCATATGCAAGTCAATGAATGTAATATATCACATAAGAAGAAACAAGGGGAAAATCACATGATAATCTCAACAGATGTAGAAAAAGCACTTAACAAAATCCAACATATAAGCATGATAAAGGAAAATATGTATATCAGGAAAATAAGTATAGAAGGACCTTAATCTGATAAAAACCATTTATAACAAAGTAACTTCCAATATTATATTAAATGGGGGAAATCTGAAAGCTTCCCTTCTAAAATTAGGGATAAGACAAATATATCTACTATAACCATTTCTGTTCAATATAGTTCTCAGGAGGTTAGCCATAGCAATAAGGTAAAAGAAAGAAATAAAAGGAATATGTGTAGAAAAGGAAGAAATCAAATTATCCTTGTTTGTAAGCAACATGATCCTCTACATAGAAAACCCAAAAAAATTCTACCCAAAAGACTCCTGGAATTAATAACCAAATTCAGGGGAGAAGACAAGATGGCTGATCAGTGAGCAACAAAATACAAAGCCTCCCAGGAGAAACAATTCATATGCCAGAATAAAACACCCTGGAGAGACCCAGACAGGGAGACGGATCCTCTTGACACAGGAAGAAATTAAAACATAAAAAAGCTTGTCAAATATTTCGGGACTACAACTGAAACAGCTAAAAATCAAGGGACACAGTGTTTTTGTGGCGACTCGCCAAGTTTTCACCAGCTTGAATCCGCGCCGGCCAGCAGAGCCGTCCAAACCAGTTCCCGCCGCCACTCACAGGGGGCGCGTGAGTGCTGAGGTCAGGGGTTGGTGAGCCCAACAGAGAGTGGACCCGGCGAGGGGACCTTCATTGGTCTATGGTCAGTGCTGGGAATGAGACCCCCCCCCCACGGGGAGGGTGCGACCAAATGGGTGACATGTTAGAATCGGGCAGGAGCAGCCTGATTTGGGAGTGACAGTGACTTCAGTTGATTGTTTCCTCTGCAGAGCAGATTCTTGGGATTTGCTTGGACTGGGCCGCACCCCTGGCTGGGACCCAATGAGCCATCCCAAATCGATTCCCTGTGCCTAGCAAGTACTAACTTGGTGAAGGCAGCTGAAGTTTGGCCTGGTGGGGAGGGGCACGCATATGCAGACACTGCTTACACCTCAGTGACAAGAGCAGGCAGGAGAGGGCGGAGTTTCCTCACCAGTGTGCTTCATAGGAAACGTGGCCAACAGGGAAGGTGGCTGAGACCTGCACTGTAACCCATGTGGAGGAAGCCATGGCCATGACAGGAGAGAGAGGCGGGAGGAGGCCCCTAGCCCAGAACCCTGAGAACACTGATCCAGGAGAAGGAAAAACAAGGGAGACTGAGGGCGGCAAACACACAACATCAGACATGGCTTCAATGAACATTAAGAGATATCTTTGGGACCTTGTAGATGAGCTCAAAACTGAAATATTAAATCAGGTAAAGCAGGATATGAGTACAATAATAAAAGAAATGCTCTCAGGAAGCATCTCTCAGGATGATACAGACAGAAGAAGGGAGGAACACAAAAAAAGGAGAGAAACATTCAATAAAGAATATAAAGAAAATATAGAATACATGAAGCGGATTCAAAAAGACTACCAGGAAATTAAAAACTCCATTGAAAGCTGGCAAAACTCCTTAAAAGAAACTAAAGATAAACTATCAAAACTTGAAGACAAGTTGGCAGTGTGTGATCATGAAAGGAAAGATCTCTTAAAAATAAAAAGGAAACAGGCAGTAACAATACAAAGGCTAGAAGATGACAAGAGAATCTACAATTTAAGAATAAGAAACATGAATGAAGAAGCAGGAATACATACAGGTGAATTACAAAGGCTATTCATGGAAATAATTAAGGAAAACTTTCCAAGCATGGGAAAAGAAAATGACATTCGGTTGTGTGAGGCATACAGAACTCCAGCCACCTACAACCAAAGCAGATCTATACCCAGACACATAATAAGATGCCAGAAATTCAATATAAAAACAGAATTTTAAAAGCCATCAGAGAAAAGAAACAGATTACCTATAAAGGTAAGCCCATCAGAATCACAGTTGACTTCTTGACACAGACCATCAGATCAAGAGGAGCTTGGAGTGAAGTATTCAAAGCCCTGAAAGAGAATAACCTCCAGCCCAGATTGATATACCCTGCAAAACTGTCACTGGAAGTTGATGGAGAAACAAGATGCTTCCATGACAAAGAGGAACTGGGGGAGTTTGTGACCACCAATCCAACCCTACAGAGAATACTGAAGGACATTCTAGAAAGAGAGAAAAAAAAAACCCAGGATTTTAGGAACAGTGGCAGAAAGGCCTCAATGAGGGGCAGGCAGTAGAATGAAGGAGAAAACAAGACAGACAAAGGCAGAAAAATAGCATAGCAGAAATGAGGCAGAGAAGGATAACTAGAATCTCTAACATAGATCGCCTTGATACACTATATTGTCAATAGTGCACCAGGATTTCAAACCCACATTACCCACACTACTCTGCTTAGATGTATTATATTCTGTTCCAGTCATTTTTACCTGTACTAGATTTGAGGGCACAGACAGTAATCCCAAAAATAACAGGTTATAGTATGGTAATTATCCTTAATTTCCTATTAACTTAATCTAAAGCTTTGTAAAACCTACACTGTTTTACCATGACTGATCGTAATCGAATCTGGTTTGTTGGATCACTGTTTTGTATTGATAGATTTTATTCAAACCTGTTCTGATTGATAATATCATGTCTGAGAGTATAGGCAACTGCACTTAAGATGACAAGATCCACTAGAATATCCACTATGGTTTGATTATTACCTGCCTTTGAAGTTTTATACTGTCTACAATATTTTATTTTTACTAATATTGTTATTTACTACTATACTCAATCATACTGCTATATTGAATTATGCCTGTTGATATAGACATTCTATTGAAAATAATAAGAAACAACACAGTCATCATTGTAGATCACCTTGTACTGTGGTTTTATATGACTTTTTGGTTTCATGTTTTTATAGGAATTTGTTTTGTTTTGTCTTGCTAAGTTTTGTTTTTCCCTCTAATTCAGAAAGTATAGAAATACATGCAGATATTCATGCATGCATAGCTCTCTACACTGTCACTGTTTGACTATCTACTTTGTATGCTTTAATTTTGTAACTTGAGCAACTAGTTCTAAGAGGACAATATGTAGTTTTAACTAGTGATTTCTTATTGTTTATCTTTTTTTTTGAATTCTGTATTACCTCTACCCTTTACATGGTTTTGTTTCTCTTTAAATAAAAATTTAAAAAAAATAACCAAATTCAGCAATGTAGGAGGATATAAAATCAACACACAAAATATCAATAGCCTAATATACATCAGAAATGAACCCATGGAGAAAGAAATTAGGAAAATAATACCATTCACAATAGCATAAGAAAAATTAAATCTTTAGAAATTAACCTAAGGGAAGTTAAAGACCTCTGCAATGAAAACTACAGAATTCTGAACAATGAAATAGAAGAGGACGTCAGAAAATGGAAAGATATCCTTTGTTTTTGGTTAGGCGGAACCAATATTGTCAAAATGACCAAACTTCCAAAATTAACATATAAATTTAATACATTCCCAGTCAAAATACCTATATCATTACTAGAAAAATCAACTCTAAAATACATATGGAATCAGAAGAGACTCAGAATAGCAAAAACGACCCTGGGCAACAGTAGCAAAGCAAGAGGCATCACTATCCCAGATTTCAAGTTATTATTTCAAAGCTATAGCATGGTATTGGCAGAAAAACAGACATGGAGATCAGTGGAACAGAATAGAAGATGCAAAAACTCCAGGAACACTCAGCTATCTTATCTTTGACAAAGGGACACCAAATCCTTTGGCTTGAACAAAGATAACCTCTTAACAAATGGTGCTCAGAAAATTGGCTATTGATTTGCAGAAGATTAAGCCTAGACCCGTATCACACATTGTCTAAACTGAAATAAAAATGAATCAAATATTTAAATATTAAAATAGAAGCAACCTACTGGAAGATAAACTAGGCAAAACTCTTGAATTTATGGGCATAGGCAAGGATTTTGAACAGAACCCCAGTGGCACAAGAAATAACATCAAGGAAAACAAATGGGATTTCATCAAATTAAAAAGCTTCCACACAGAAAAGAACCAACAGAGTGAAGAGACAACCTACAGCACGAGAAAAAAAATTGGCAGCTTTTTATCAGACAGAAGACAAATATCTAAAATGTAAACAATTCTAAACAATAAGGCTTTCCAAAATTGAAGTCCCAGCAAAAAAAAATGAGCAACCGAGCTGAACAAATATTTCTGAGAATAAATGGCCAATAACTATGTGAAAAAATGTTCAGCATCATTAGAGAAATACAAATTAAAAGGACACACTGAGATTCCATCCAACTTCAGAAACAGTGACTGTCAGTAAGAAATCAAGTAATAAATGCTGGCAAGCCTGCTGGGAAAAAAGAATATAAACTAGTGCGACTACTATGGAAATCAGTATAAAGATTCCTCAAAATCTAAAACTAGAAATTCCATTTGACCTAGCTATTCTCCTTATAGGTATATTCCTAAAAGAGTTGAAGACATTGCATTACAGTGAGGCATAAATACTTATGTTTGTAGCAGCACAACTCATAAGAGCTCAATTTTGGAAGTGTCCTCTATGTCTATTGAGAGATGAATAGAGAAAGAAAATGTGGCATTTTTTACAATGGAGTATGCTGTGAAGAAGGATAAACTTGAGTGATTTGTAGAAAGATAGATGTATTGAGACCATAATGTTTAGTGAAGTAAATCAGGCACACAACATTACATGGTTTCACTGATAGGCAAAATCTAAAATATACATGAAGAACAAAAGAAAGATAACAGGGAACTGGGCCTAAGAGATGGAGGACAAGGAGTTGGGAGGGCTGGATAAAAAAAAAGAATTTATGAGAAAAGGCACAAAAATATGCTAGTGCAGGAGCTGGGGATTTAGCTCAGTGGTAAAACACTTGTCTAGCAAGCTGGAAGCCCTGTGTTTGGTCCTTAGCACCAAAAAATAAAAAACAAAAAAATCCACTCCCCCACTCCCCCAAAAAGAAAAAAAAAAAAAACCAAGGCAACTGGCAAAAACTAAAGTCAAACTGGATCAAAGATGTAAATATTAAAACAGAAATACTGGGGTAGGCAAAGAATTCATGAACAAAGCACAAACTGCATGAGAGGTACTTTCCAAATCAACAAATGGAATCTCTTATTAAAAAGTTTTTGTACTTCAAAAGAAATTACCAACAGAGTGAAGACAAAGCCCACAGAATAGGAAATAATTTTAGCTAGCTGTCCCTCAGACAAAGGACTTATTTCAAGAACATATAAAGAGGCCTTCAAAATTCAAAGACCCAATCCAAAAATGGGCATCTGAAATGAACATGCGTTTCTAAGATGAAGAAATACAGATGGCAAATAAATACATGAAGACATGCTCAACATCACTGGTCATTCAAGAAATGCAAAATAAAACAATATTGAGATTACATCTTACTCCAGAAAGAATGGCTTGCCATCAAGAAATCAACTGAGACCAAATGTTCGTGGGGCTGGGGGGAAGAAGGAACACTTCCCTACTGCTGGTGGGAGTATAGACTGGTGCAACAACTGTGGAAATCAGTGTGGAGATTCCTCAAAAAACTAGAATTAGAAGTCCCATTTAATCCAGCTGTTCCCTTTCTGGGTATTTTCCCAGAAAAATTAAAAAAGGTTATGTCGCAGTAATCTATGTGCACCCATGTTTATAGCAGCATAATTTGTAAGAGCTAAATCTTGGAAACAACAAAAATGCCTGTCAACCACAGAGTAGATAAAATGATATGGCATTTTTATGCAATGGAATATTACTTAGATATAAAAAGGATAATCTTGAGGCTTTTATAGGTAAATGGAGGCAACTTGAGACCTGATTCATAAGTGAAATAAATCAAATTCACATTTATAAATATCATATTGTCTCTATAGTATAAAAATAATAAATAAAAGTCTGAAAGTAATAAGATCCAAAATATACAATAGATATTGTAACAATGAAAAAGGGAAGAAAGTGCCCAAAAAGTCAGAACTACTGGGATATAGGGAAAAGGAAAAAAGGAAGAAAGGAAGAAAGGAAAAGATTATATGTGTGTTGGTAAACATATATAAATATGCATATATATATATATATATATATGCTAGATAGATAATTATCCTACTAATCTCTCTCAGTTTATCAAAAAGAACAGTTTTCCGTCATTGTTTAATCACTTTTGTGTCTAGATTTTATAATCTGAACAACGAGTTCTGAAATAGCAATATGCAATCTATTAACTAGTATTAATCCCCTACTTTTTTCTTTTTTGAAATTCTATATCATTTTTATCCTTTTTTATTTCTGTTTTGCTTTTTTAAAAATTGTTTAAAAAATTATGCCAGTGCAGACAACAGGTGATGCTCAACACTAAGTGGAGAGTGGTGGCTTCTAATCCAGCAGGTGTGAGAACAACAACTAGACCTCAAAAAAGAGTCAGCAATTGTGCAAACTTTTCTTTCTTTCTTTCTGTCTGTCTGTCTCTTGTCTTTCTTTCTCTTCTTTCTCTCTCTCTCACTCACTTGCTTGCTTTCTGGCTTTGCTTGCTTGCAGTGCTAGACAGTTGTGTTACTTCTGAGCTACATCCCAAGCCATTGCTCCATATTTATTCCCCTTATGTCAAACATTTCCTTGTCCTGTTTCATTTGTGATCTGTGTTTCCTTTACTCATCTTAAGTCCTTTGCTGTAGGTATTCCTTCTATATGCAATCCCTAAGATTTCCACTAAACTAATTCCTTTATCTGTTTCATGTCTTTGCTTAAATCTTACCCTCTCATAAGTACTACAATACCCATCCATTTAGCATTTTAACAAATTCTTTTACCCTCTTCATACCTACTATATTTTTTCATCATCTACTATATTCTTTTATTATATAGTTATTTCACCTTCTAATATACTGCAGTATGTTATTTGCTTTTTAATCTTTATCCCTTAGTAACATATAACTGCCCATGTAGACATTTACATTTATTCCCTGATATATCTTACTGTCCTAGAATAATGCTTTAGTCAAGCTGACTGAAGTAGATGCTAATCACAAATGTCACCCCTGATTCTGTACCTATAATTTAAAGCTCATCAAACACATACAACATCAATAAATATGAAAAGCATTATTTCCTAGGAATTTATTGCTATGTTCTCTTAGCTAACTCTTACCACCACCACTCCTTACTAGCACAGATCCTGAGACTTGTTCTCTTCCTTGCCCTTGTTCCAATCTGCAAGTACCTCATATCCTCACAAACAAACCTCATATCCTCACAAACAAATCTGGTCAACTACCATGAAGGTTCAACCATTCTTTATGCTAAGTGGTGTGACTGCTGATAATATTTCTTCATGTCCTGGGCAAGGTTGCTGCTTTCATGATAATCATGGGACTCCTTTTACCACTTAGGCTCTTTCACCAAGTGCCACCCCAGAATTTTTGGAGACTTGAAATTGCACAGTTATTTGTAAAAATGGGCAAGAATGATTTTATTGTATAATGCTTTCCTGGAAAGGGACCCCAAAATATGTCTTTATATGTGGAGCCTTTGCTAAACATTTATCATGTTGAAAGAAATACCATTTTAAAATGATTCTTGCCTTCTAACCTACTTAGCATTTTTCCTGCATCTATTTATTGAGAAATTTTATCAATAAAATTTTATTAGCTGGAGTGTTACATATGCATTTTTTATTCTTTAAGCAACCTTGAGACATAAGGGTAATTTTTTATAAATAAAGGATCTGAGATTAGAGAGCTTAAATATTTACCAAATATTACATGAGTAATAGCTACATGGTAGGATTCAAAGCCAGAACAATTGAAATGGTGATCTGCAACTAAACCTGTTGCCTAGGAGACTATGATTCTTCTTCTTCCTACCAGTAGACCTTGACAAAGGGTAGATTCATAAAGGACTTACCACTTACCTCAAGGAGGTGATCGTTCTTCTGTGCAGTTTGTTCTCCAGAACTTTCCTGTAAGATCAAAATGAATCTAATCTACAATAGAGCTACTTTCTTGCATCTCCTGACTTGGCTTACTTCTTTCATTTACTTTCTTCTGAAAGTACAGCCTAGTACGTCATTTGAACAAGAAAACTCACTGCAGGTTTTCCTAGGGAACCTGGTCTCATTCAGACTCCTGATCCTATTTTTTAAAACACCCTAATCCACTGCCTTTACCTTTTGTGGGACAAATAGTGTTAGTTCGTTCCCTAGTATAACATTCTTCAAGTGCTTATGTCATCAATAGCATGATAGTGTGAGTCTTCATGATGAATGCATTTTGTGATCAGGTTCAGTTGCACTTACTCTATATTCTTTTCACTGAGAGTATATTTCAAAGCTGAATGTCAGTGAGTTTTTGTAATCAGTCATGGAAACTACTAGTCCAAAGATGTCCAGTGAAAATTTGAGAATATATTCTTTTAAGTAGAGTTAAATTTACTGTTTTGCATATTGATTTAATAAAACACACATTAGTGGAAATAAAAATTTGGTCTTTTTGAGGTAGGCTTTCACTATGCAGTTCAGACTGGCCTTGAACTTGCTTTGTATCACAGGCTGGTCTTGAACTGGCAGTGATCCTTCTGTCTCAGCCTCTTGAGTGTTTGGATTACAGATGTGCACCATCACACCTGGATCAAAATTTCTAATTACTTTTCTAAATATAGTAATGTTTTAATGAAACTAATATTTTAGAAATGTCTATATTACTAAAAGCAAACTAGTTTCTATGGAAGAATTTTTTTTTTTGCATTCCAGACTATTAGGCATTTTGCTTCTAATATTGTGAAGTAAATTGTATATACATTCAGGATTTAAAAAATTAAATATAGAAATACATCTATAATATAGGATGTTTGCTTAGAATTGAAAGTATTAAAGAAGATTAAGAAACGAAGTGGCCTGCCTAGATGGTACTCACAAAGGATTCCATTTTTCCAAGTACACATTAATAATCTACCATTCACTGACAAAAATATATTTCTTATCATTACAAATAACTTCTGTGAAGTTTATTCACACAGAGTATTCCAGTGGAGGTCCTTGTTGATTATGGATTGCACATTTTTATTTGAAGATCAGGAGAGGGGGCAGAACTTGTAATGAATGGTATAATTGTTGCACATTTAGGCAAACAAGATCTACTTGGGAAATCACAGTATGATTTACGTAACAGGAAATCATGCCAACCAGGGAAACAAGTAGATGTAATTTATTAACACTAGAAAGAATACCTTTGACAAAGTCATCCACTGCTGTTCTACACCATCCCCACATCCACTGCAAACACACACACACACACACACACACACACACACACACACAGCAGAGACTGTATCTTTAAAAAATGCATGATAAAATTGGAGAAAGTTTTGTTTTACTTAGGAATTGACTTAGAAACAAATAAGAAAATAAGAGATTTGGGATAGTTATTAATTTTGATAGTTGGTTCCCTTACTGAAAAGTGCTGATGTGAATTTAAAATTGTTACAGATCATTGTTGTTTGTGTCAGAATGTCTCTTCAAAGCCTCATGTACTTTTAGATGGGGCTTTTTCAAGGGAAGCTAAATCTAGAATTTGTGGTTGGTTCCTAGTGCAGTGCTGAGATTAAGGGTGCTGGATTAAGGATGAGTGATTTCTGGATCCGTTTACCAATTGGATTTGCACAACCCTAATCTTGGTAGACTGGATACAATATAAAGAACAGAATCGCTTTTGCTGCCTTCCACTGCCATAGACTGTTGCCCCTCTGCCGTGTGCCACCCTACCTTGCAGTGAGCCAATTATGGATTGAAATTCATACAAACTGTGAACTAAATAACCCTTGACCTCCTTAATTTTGAGTTTTGGGTTATTTTGTCTCAGCAATGAGAGAAAAGTAAGACAATTTAGTACTGAGAGTTGGGTTATTGCTATAACTATATCTGACAATGTGGTTCAGAATCCTTTGAGACTAGCTTGTGGAAAGAGGGTGGAAAGGTTTAGAGATGCTGGCTGAAAAAGTAGATCTGGAATGCCTTATGCTGTTCTATATGGAGATTGTGGTCAGAGCTCAGAAGATCAGAAGGATGATAGAAATTCTGCTGATAAGACAATGCTCAGGAAGTTTTTGCTATGAATAAGGACTACATTAGCTGTTCGTCACCACATGATGTGTTGTTATTCCTTAGCAGAAAGTTTATCTGTATTTTGCTCTTTTCCAGAGACTTTGTTTGGGACTAAGATTAAAGGTGGCAGACTAATCATGAAGAAGAAATTTCAAGGCAGTCTAATGTTGAGGTGGTGGCATGACTACTGCTGGGGGCTTTTAGCCAAATCTGTGTTGAGAGTCAAGAGCAAAGAGGCTAAAAGAATGATCTGTGAGTTTGGCTAGAAAGGAAGCTCCAGTAAAGCTGTAGACTGCAAAGATAGAGTAGAGGAGATCTTGATTGCTAAGAAAGAACAGGAGAATAAAAAAGGATGGCTGGCCTGAGTGCATCACAAGAGGCAGCAGAACTCCTCCCTCAGTACCTCAAAATTGCAAAAGTGAGAAACTGCTTTCGGAAGAAAGCCCTAGATTACTATGTTCCAGAATTCTGGCAGCCTAGAGAATTTGTTCCTTGGAATTAGATTCATAGTACCCAGTAATCCAGGCACTTTTCCCCTAAAACTAAGAGAAAGAGAAGCCTGGTTACTGCTCCATTTGGGAAGAGACCTTGGTATCAGCCACATGGTACTGGTTTTAGGTGCATGCAGACTGCAGTAGTTATGGGGTCGGGAAGGCATGCTCCCAGATTTCCAAAGAAGGCCTAAGAGGCTAAGAAGTGTGTCCCTGAAAGTGCATTGTGTGAAACTGTGACTGTGAAGCCAAAGGTGCAGTAGAGAAGCCAGGAACCTGGATCATCTGAAGAAAACTGCAAGGAGGGAGCAGAGAAGCAGTAGAGAAGCCATGTTAGCTACAACCACAAGCAGTGCTATGGTGGTGGAGCCACCCACACTCTTTGGAGTTCACATTTTGCCACAGATCACCTTGGATGCCGCCCATGGAACTACAGTACTTAGTGTCTGCCTTGCTGGATTTTGGATTTGCTTTGGTCCCATTCCTTTGTATCCCTCCTGTTTGTAACTGTTGGAATGGAAATATTTATCTTGTGCCATTGGATTTTGGAAGTGTTTAACTTTCTTTTCATTTGTGCATGGGCTCATACCTAAGAGTGTTTTCAATCTCAGAAAAGACTTGGAACTTGGACTTTTCAGCAATGCTGAAACTGTTAGGACTTTGGCAACTCTTAGAGATGAATGAAATGCCTTTTGCATAAAGGAATGTACATGAGTCTTTGGGCAGAATGTTATGGTTTGTGTCTAGATGTCCCTGTTGGGGACCACAGTTTGTAAGTTGCCATAATATCTGTCCTAGGGTCTCCATACCCAGCCTGCTTAGTGGTCTGATTTTGGAATACAGAAATCACCTTCTTAGTCAATGAGTTTAGCACCCAGGTGTGGAGATGCATCTCCGCTTGTTCCTTTTATGATGTTAAACTTGCCTATTCTACCACAACATCTACACAATTCCAGGAAAATCACCCTATCTCCTCCCTTACACTGGCTAGCTTGGAGTATTTTTGTCTCTGGCCATCCTGAGGCATTGACTACCCTAACCCTCCTCATGCATTACTAAATTTGTCTATTATTTTATCCTTCTCTATACCCCTCATATAGGCAGTTGGGGATCTTGGCCAGGTTCCCAAATACATGCCCCCACAGCTTCATGTACTTTTAGAGGAGGCTGAATCTAGAGTTTGTGATTGGTTCCTAGTGCAATTCTGGAATTAAAGGTGCAGGATTAAGGATAGGTGATTGCTGGATCACTCCAATGATTGGACTGGCACAACCCTAGTCCTGGCTGGTAGACTGGATATCATATAAGGGACAGAAAGGGATTGTATCTCTCCTCTCTTATCACTTTTGCTGTCTTTTGTTGCCATAAACTATTGCCCTTCTGCTATGTGCCACCCTGCCTTGCAGCTAGCCAGTTATGGACTGAAACCTCAACAAACTGTGAACTAAATAAATTTTTACTTCCTTAACTTATGGATGTTGAGTATTTTTCTCAGCAATAAGAAAAAGTAACTAAGACACAGATCAAATACTGACATTAAACATCTCAGTTAAAATAATTTTACAAGTGATTTTATACATGAAAAAAATTAACAGGTTTTTAAAATCTGGGATGCTGTGTGTTATGGATTAAAAACTGGTGGTCAACTTAATGCCAGCTGGATTGCATCAGCATGGTGCTGAGTGTAGATGTTTCATCTGAGGAAACTTGCCAGCATAAATGGAGACTTAGAGAAGGAGAAGCTATCACGTTAGTGCGTTGAGGTGGTGTGGGTTCTCCTACATTTTGCTGTTTGAGCCATAGGTCCTGGAGAAGCTCAGATCCTCACATTGAGCATTGCTTCCTGGCTCTGGAGGGGAAGATGTGTGCTGCTTGGTCTTCAGGATGAACTCGTCATGCTGGCTTCCTGGCATGTACTCAACTATGCTTGTCTTTGGAGGAGCTCGGGGCCTCCGTGTCACAGAAGATGGCTGTGGTGCTTTTCAGGACAGCCCTTGTCTTTGTTGTGAGTGTGACTTTTTGGCTCCAGCATAGAACCCTCAACCTATCAGTACAGCTCCTTCACCCCGCTGGCACAGACTTTCTGGCTTCCACTGCTGACCTTTGGGCCTTCCCAGCACAGATCTGTAAAAGAGACTGACTGGTGTGAGTCCTTCTTTTGGGCTCTAGACCTCCAGTTGGACTTGTGGGAGGCATTGTTGCAAGTTCTGGGTCTTCATCTGGACTCATGTGGGACATTGCTGTGGGATTCAGGTCCTTGGCTAAATATTCTGTTTTTAGCATTGTAGATAGATTTCCTGGATTTTCTTGTGTAACCCTGGGTGACTATCATAAAAATAATATTATAAACTCCAAGTCATTATTCTAATTGTTCTCTGTACAACCCCTGACTACAACACTATGTGTTAAACTTTGGCATGGCTAATTATATGGTAACTTTTATGGTGAGAAAGAACCAAATTATAATTACAGGAACATAATCTTGTCAGAAGCACTGTAGACCTTTCCTATAAATTTTGAAAAATTAAAAAAGAATGGGTCAAATTTAAAATTGCTTAAATTGTATTTGTTACTATGGAAAAATGTGTAACTATTTTAACTAGTTTAGTGGTATTATACACTTTTTAATGTCTATGAGTACATTCAGATGCTGTACAACCATCACCATAATCCATTTCCAGAAATTTTGTATCTTCCAGAAACATCAACACTTTATGCATTAAACAATATCTCTCATCTCCTTTCCCTCCAGCCCTTAGTATCTTCTAAGGCTAGTTATATCCTATAAGAACCATAAAATATTTAGCATTTTTTGTCTGACATTATGTTTAGCAATATTGTCAAAGCTAATCCATGTTGTAAAATGCATCAGCATGTCTATCCTTTTTATGGCCAAATGACTTTGTATTATGTTCAATTTTTTTTAATAGAAAGTGTACACTATCAGCCAGGCATCATGTTAAGTCTTTTATGGGCACTATCTCATATAATCCTTACAATAACTAATGAAAGAGCTGATATTTTCTCCAATTTATAGATGAGAACATTGGAGTTTAGAAAGTTTAGTAGCATGCTTCAGTTAGAGAATTGTGATTTGAATTAGATTATCCCTAGGATCCATTTGCTTTCACAGTGTATTGTCACTTTAATGGCACATCCTCTGGAAATATTCATGGAGTTTTGATCATTGGACTTCAAAAACAACAGAAAGCTATAGGATATGTGTAGAGAAGATTATTTTAGAGTAAACCCAAACTAAAGTATTTTAAGCTGCCATATTATCAATAAAAATGAACAATTTTTATTTTGGAAAGATGAAGGTAGGAGGGAAAAGAATTGGAGTTAAATCTTGAAGGCTATATTTAAGACAAAAATATCCTCATTTTGACAAATCTTGTAATACAAGAAGTTCAGATTTTTTCCCCTTAAAAACTTCCAAAAGGAAAATTTAAAGTAAAATTAATTACTATATTATTTAAAAAGTAAAGGTTGTAGAGACTAAAAATATAGTTGTAAATAATATTATGTTCATGTATTTTATTAAAATAAACAGGCACTACGGGAGTTTAATTCTAACAGCTTAGTTGCCTAAACTGATAAACAGCTATACTCTCCCATGTCACATACTGTGCCACACCATTGGCTTAAACATTATTTATTATGATTACCATATCTAGCGTCTACAGTCTATCAGTTTGTACTTTAGCACTCTCAGTGACAGGATGAATACATAATATCATGTCATCACAAGGCTATATTACCTTGAGACTAGATTTTCCTCCTTTTACTTTCCAGCCTAATATTTTATTTCACAAGACTGTAGAATAAGTTTAATGTCTTCATCCCTATGATAACTTTTTAAATATTTGAAGATGACATCGTGTATGTACTACCTGAATCCTCTGCTGTGTAAGGCAAAAAGCAGCCATGATTCTAGAAGTCAAGATGGTAGAGAAGCTAAGCCTAGATTTTTCCTTAAGATTCTGGAGATTCCCAGGAAGCTAAATAAACACTTAACTTTAAAGGGAAAGACTGATAGGTTGGACTTTGTTAAAATTAAGAACTTCATTTTAATCAAACAATACCATTAATATAGTGAAAAGCCAACTCACAAAGGAAAGACATTGATAAGACATCTGATAAAGTATTTATGTCCATAATATATAAATATGTACAAGTTAATCAGTGAGATAACACACACCATAATAGAGACATAAGCAGACAAAGAAATACTTCATAAATGAATACTTAGTTGACCAATAAACATAAAAATCTATTTAAAATAGTTAATCATCAGAAAATGTAATTTAAAACCATGAGATAACTACCACTACCACTACCACAACAGATAAAATTTAAATCAAGGGGAAAAAACCTGATAATTCCAAGTGTTATTTTGGATGTAGAATATTCAGAACTTCCATACACTCTTGATAGAATATAAATTATGAATTTATACACTTTGGAAAGTTATAACACTATTTATTACAGTTGAAGAAATGCAAATCCCATGATCTAGATTATTCATATGTAATACCTAAAATGCAAAAACTAAAGAATCCAAAATTTATTAATAGTACAATGGATAGATTTATCAAGTATATATACATACAATGACATACTATATTGAACTAAAATGACTATTTTGACATGTAGTAACATGGATGAATTTCACAAACAAATTGAAAGAAGCCAGGTAACTTTCTACTTATGTAAAAATCATATATAGGCAGAACAAATCTATCATAATAGATGTAAAAATAGTCCTTTAATGATCTAAACATGACAGGAGGAAAGCTTCTGATTTTCTGTGTGTTCTGTGACTAGATCTGGTGGTTATTACTTGAGTGTATTAGCTTTGTAAAACTTTCTTGAGATATATATATATATATATATATATATATATATATATATATATGAAATGTGTTTTTTCCAGATGTATATTGTTTCAAAAAAGTGAACTTTTAAAAAGTGCCCATAATTGGTCCCAAAATTTTCAGTTGTCTAAAATGAGACATTGCCATATTATGCAATTATTCTGTTTTCTTTTCCTTTATATTTTTTCTTCTGTAAAAGAAGAAATCAGTCTCTTTATTCACAGATGGAATGTTTCTATAGAAAAATCTTAAAGAACCAACAAAAATTGTGAAATTCTAAGCTATTATATTGTTTGTAGGATAAGAGATTAATATTCAAATCAATGATTTTCAGTAATGAACAATTGATTTTACTGGTATGTGATTGCAATATATATTTAAATTTTGTCTGTGGTATTGAGACATATATATATATATATATATATATATATCATATTATGATCATTGAAAGTTATACTGCACTCAACATTCAATTTAGTATTGAGCAAGTCTGAAAATATTGAGAGAACCATTTCCTCTAATACACACCTTTAAAGAATGAGATCTAGGAAATAAATGGATGAAACCTTGGAAATAAATGAGTCAATTATGGTATTATATTTGCATTACAATACATGCAATGTAGATTTGGTATTATAGGAAGCAATCAGGACAGTTAATAATTTTTTGGACTTGTATCATGCTATAGAGTTAGATAACTTGCAAACAAGGTATTTGACACATGAATTTCTTTCAGTATAAATGATGGTATAAAATGATGGCAAATTAATATGATCTAAGGAAAAATTTTATAACATTAAATATTTCCTGTTTGAGAATGTCTTTTCAGCATGTTAGGTTCTTTAGCTTTCACTTTCCTCTTTTAGCCACCAGAGGGCAGGTAAGGAAGAGAGAAGAAAATAAAGGCCTCTCTTCTGGTCTTGATTCAAACTGAACACTTAAAAATATTTACAAAGCAGGCTATTTTGTTTTAACTTTACTCTTATTTTGAAAATAATTGATATAAGTATAAATTTTAATTATTTATACTTAATTTAATCAGTGATAAAATTAGTATTCAGCATTTTTGTTTATGGATCTGTGATTATATTTCAAAAGTGACTTTGCAATATTTTGAAATGATATCTCAAAAAGTTCCCTGCTTAATTTGGGTAATGTTAATTAATTAGACCCCTTTTATGAATTTTTAATTTCATTATTGAATAAATTTATGTGAAATTTTCTATGTACATCTTGATATGGCGGCTTGGTCATTTATTTCATGGTTTGTAGTTTTATTAATCAAGTAATGTGTCTTTTGAACTTAATTGAAGGAAACTGAAATAAGATGCAATAGATTTGTATTTCCTTTTTCAAATACTGTACCCTGCAGGAATGTTTATACACAGTTTTAGTAGGTATATTAAGATGTTTTTTCTTGCAACTTTAAACCTGTGTAACTGACACTAAAACATTCTTTCCAAAACATTACATGATATGATAAACTATCTAATTAAATATATCAAGACATCTTGTAAGTAACTTAAGTCTAAAGTTAAGGGACAACTGGATTTTTACCTTTCAACTTGAATAATGTCATTGTTGGGGAAGTATAAGAACAATTGGATAGATCTTATCACTGGTAAGGTAAATCTCTATACTGCTTATTCTAATTACTTGGAATTCCTTCTTTCTTCTTTTTTAATGAGAACCTCATTTAAAATATTTTTAAATGCCAAAGATTATGTATAATGCTTAAAACACTGCCAGAATATAGCAAGTGCTTTGTAAATATTAATAATTATTACAAGCTCATATATTTATTTTCAATTTAGTCCATTTATTGAACTAGCCTAGAGAATTATATAAAGTTTAGAAAATTGAGTATTCAAAAAAATTTATTCTTGGAAACATTAACTTCAAATCAGAGAAATAATGTCATTTAATATTCTTAGACTGAATGCTTCCTGATATGATGACTTGGTGTTGAATTTCCTGATTATGTGTAATGAATATGTTAGAGGGTAAGATCTAGCTCTTTTAAAGGAATCAAGCTGAACAAGGAAGAAAAGTTTTACCTTTGACGAAACATCTCCTTGGTCTTAATAAGGAGTATCTCAAAATACTGAACCAAAAAGAATTTCCTGTGGTCACTTCCTGAAGACAAGCTTAGGACAGGTAGAGGGAAAATACAAAGAAAGGATTTTCAGGACTGACCAAAAGTTTTCTAGTTAGGCAAGGAATGATAACGCTTTCTGCCTAGGATTGTTATCATAGCCTCTTTACTGGTTTCCTGAATAATGTCTTCCTGTTCTGCTAGGCCATTATGACTGTTTATTTCAACATGATGCTTTATTCTTGCCCAGAATGACATTCAGACAGTCTCATAGTTACATTGTTATAATAGTTATTCTTTACAATGATACAAAAGTAATACATATTCCGTAGAAATTGTATTTAAATATTTGATATGTTTTCAGGCTAGTAATATATGACTTACATGATACTTTCTCTTGGTCTGGGCACCAGTAGTGAGGTGCAGCCTTCAATTAGGTAGCAGATCAGAATGGTGAACAACTGATAATCTGTTGCATACTGTGCTGCTAATCTTTGATGTTCACCAAGTTAGATCAGTGGTGCGGAACCTCTTAGAGAAGAGTGCCTGAACTGCAGCTCCAACCCTACATACACATTGCAGTGCCAACACTGCAATTAAACCTGAATACTGAGGTTTTAGTAGAAAAAAACAACTCATACATTAACATCTTTTGCTTAAAAAAACACAACAGATGTGCCATAGGTTTTCTATCACTGGGTTAGGTGTATGAAAACTCATTTTTTGATTTGCAGTATTTTCAATTATGATGATTTTATCTTCCACATAACCTGACCATAAACTTAAGAGCATGTGTATTGACTTATTTTTCCAGCAACAGTAGGCATGAGAGTCTTTACTATGCCATTTGTATCTCTGAACATCATGGTCCCAGTCCAGTGTTTCATATTTACTTCCTACTCTACTTTCTACAATGAAACAAGCAGTACTATTTCTATACTGTGCCCTTCTGTGCTTATACTTTTCTGCCATTCAATGGCTCCTTTCTGTTTTGAATTAAATTTATTAGTATATGTTTGCAGTACATAATGATTGCATCTATTATGGGGATTTGTACATAGACATAACACAACTCAGTTTTTTCTCTTCCTCTGTCCCACTTTTTTTCCAATCTCACATTCACTTATTTAGCTTAAAAGTCTTTATAAAGCTGATTATCATATATATATATATATATATATATATATATATATATATATATATCTCATTAGCTGCCAGGATAACAGGTTAAAAACATATAAAATACATCAGACAATTATAATAAATCAGGGTGCACTTTTAGATACATTGTCCATGCTGCAGTACAGTAACTTTTCTTTGTTCTCTTCCCTATTGTATGTCTTTTCTTTGGTATTTTATTTAAATATTGAGTTTCTTATATAAGAAAAACTATGCAATATTTAAAGTTGTATGTCTGACTTAAAATATGGTCTCAAGGTGCATCCATTTTTCTACAGATGACTCAAGTTTATCGTTTTTAATGACAGGGTAGTACTCCATTGTGCATAAATACCACATTTTCTTTATCCATTCACCTTTTGATGGACATATAAGCTCCTTCCATGATTTAGCTATTATGAAATGTGCTGGTATAAACATAGGCATGCATACATCACTGTGTATGATGTCTCTAACTCTTTTGTGCAGATACCTAAAAGGGAATAGCTGGGTCAAAGGGCATTTTCATTTTTAGTTTTTTGAAGGGTCTCCATACTGATTTCCATATTAGTTGTACCAGTTTATACTCCCACCAAAAAATGGGAAAAGATTCCTTTTTCCCTGCAGCCTCTCCAGCATTGATTGACTTCTTGATAGGTATTCTTTTTGGCATGATATGTATTCTGAGTCTTATTTTAATTTGCTTTTCCCAATTGGCTAGAGATGTTGGACAATTAATTGGCCATTTGTACTTCTTCATCTGAGAAATACCGGTTCATTTCAGGTGTCCATTTTGAATTGGTCTTTAAATTTGGGGGTGTCTAGTTTTTTTTTAGTTCATTATGTATTCTAGATATTGGTCCTTTGTGGAGTAGACGGCAAAAAATTTTCCTCATTCAGTATGTTGTATCTTCATTCTCTTGGTAATTTACTTTGGTGTGCAGAAGCTTTTTAATTTGATGTGATCCCATTTGTTGGTTCTTGGTATTATTTCTTGTGCAGCTGGGGTTCTGTTCAGAAAATCTTTGTCAACACTTATGTCTTTAAGAAATTTACCTATTTTGTCTCCCAGCAGATTGTTTGTTTTAATATTTAGATCTTTGATCCATTTTGATTTTAGTTTAGTGCATGGTAAAAAATTAGGGTCATTAGATTCAATCTGTAGCATGTAAACGGTCAGTTTTCCAAGCACCATTTGTTAAAGGGAATATTTTTTCTCCAGTGCAAGTATTTGTACTTTTTTTTTTTTTCATCAGTACTGGGGATTGAACTCACAACCACGTGCTTGCAAGGCAGGCATTTATGCTGCTGAGCTAAACCCCCAGCCCAGTATTTGTACTTTTTATCAAAGACCAGGTTGCTGAGTGTCCCTTGAGTTGTTCCTGAATCCTTTATTCCGTTCCATTGATTCACAACTCAGTTTTTTTTAAATTCAATGCTGTTTTGATCACAGTAGCTTTTAATATAACTTGAAAGTCCGGGATTGTGATGCCCCTGACTTGCCCTTGTAGTCCAGAATTGCTTTTGCTCTCCTAGTTCCATACTGCTTTTTCTTCTGGTTCCATGTGAATTTTAGGATCGCTTTCACTAATTCTGTGAGGAATACTATAGTGATCATGTTCAATCTGTATAATAATTTTGAAAGTATGGACATTTTGACTATATTGACTCTACCTATAGAGGAGTTTTCTGTACCCTTTTTCCATTTTCTGATATCCTCATCAATCTCGTTTTTCAGAGCAGTATAGTTTTTATTGTAGAGGATTTCTGCTTTCTTGATTAATTTCTAAATATTTCTTTTTTCTTGATGCTCAGTGAGTTTGTTGTTGGGGTAAAGGAATGCTATTGATCTTATAATGTTAACTGTGTCCTACTGTGCTACTGAATTTGGTTATTAATTCCAGGAAGGGTTTTTTTTGTCTGTTTTTTTAGTTTTGGGGGACTTCTATATGTGGGGTGGTGTCAACTACAAATAATGATAAAATAATGATAATTTTAACATCTCCTTTTCTTACACCTGTCTTTTTTATTTCTTTCTCTTGTCTAATTGCTCTGGCTAATGTTTTGAGAAGTATTATGAATAAAAGTGGTGATAATGGATATTCTTGTGTTGTTCCTGATTTTACAGATCTTTTAGCTTCTTTCCATTTAATATAATGTTGGCCATTTTTTTGTTACATGTCTTTTTATCACATTGAGATAAAGATCTTCTATACCTATTTTTTTCGGGATTTTTATCATGAATGGATGTTGGGTTTTGTCAAATGCTTTTTCTGTGTCTGTTGAGATAATCGTATGGTTTCTGTCCTTGCTTTTGTTTATGAAGTATGTTACATTATTGATTTGCATATGTTGAACCTTTTCTGATTCCTTGGGATGAATCCTACTTGGTCATGATGTTTGATCTTTTTGATGATTTGCTATATTATGTTTGCCAGTATCATACTGAAAATTGTTGAATTTATAGTCAGTAAAAAGATTGGCCTATAGTTCTCTTCTTTGGTTGGGTTTGTTTTATGATTTTGAAATCAGGGTTTTGCTTTTTTCCAGGAATAGTTTGGTAATACACCTTCCCTTTTGATTTCATTAAAGAATTTGAGGTGTATTCATATCAGATCTTCTCTAAAGTTCTTGTAGAATTCAGCAATGAATCTGTCAGGACCTGGGCTTTTCTTAGTTGGCAGGTAGTTGTTACTTCTTTGATTTTACTGGCTGTATTGTATTGAATTATTGAAGACTTTTATATCTTCTTGGTTCAGCTTTCGTATTTCACATGTACCTACAAATTTATCTCTTTCTTTTGAATCTTCCATTTTATTAAAGTTCAGTTTCAGGGTTGGGGATTTAGCTCAGTGGCTTAAGCGCCTGCCTGGCAAGCGCAAGGTCATGAGTTTGATCCCCAGTACAAAAAAAAAAAAAAAAAAAAAAAAGAGTTCAGTTTCTCAAAGTAATTACTGATAATCTTCTGGATTTCAGTAGAATCCATTGTGATTTTGTCTTTTTCATTTCTAATCACATGAATTTAGATTTTTTTCTTATTAAGACTGGCTTAAGGATTTGTTTATTTTCTTTAATCTTTCAAAGAACTATCTCTTCATTTTATTGGTTCTTTTGTATTTTGTTTTCAGTCTAGGTTTCAATAATTTCTGCTTTGATCTTTGTAATTTCCTTCATTTACCAGCTTTGGGTTTGAACTGTTCTTGTTTTTCTAGAACCTTGATGCGCATCATTAGGTTATTTATTTGAATTTGCCCTGCTTTTTGATGTGGGAATTCACCATTATAAGCTTCTGTCTGAGGACTGCTTTCCTTGTGTCACATAAGAATCAGTATGTCATATATCATACTGCATTATCATTTAATTGTAGAATTTTCTTATTCTTTAATGTAATCTGTGAGCTTTAAATTGTAGAATTTTCTTATTTCTTCTTTAATTAATTAATTTACTGATTATTTAGGAGGGTATTATTTAATTTTCATGTTTTCACATAATTTCTGAATTGACTTTTGCTATTGATTTCTAGTTTCATTTCACTGTGACCTAGTAGTATGCATGATATGACTTTGGTTTTTTGCATTTACTTAAGCTTGCTGTGTGGGTTAGTATATGGTACATTTTGGAGAAATTTCCAGGTGCTGCTGAGAATGTATATTCTGTTATTGATGAATAGAACACACTGAAGATATTAGGTCCACTTGTTTGAAGGTTTGGCTTAACTCTGATATTTCTTTTGTTTATTTTATATTTTGCCAATTTATCTGTCCATTTTGGACAAGAAGTGTTGAGGTTTCCCATTACAGTTCTATCGGTGTTTATCAGATTTTCCATGTCCATTAGTGTTTGTTTTATGAAGTGAAGTATGCCAGTATTGGTGCATATATGTTTATAATCATTATTCCTTCCTGTCAAATTATTCCCTTAGCCAGTATTTAATGACTTTCTGCTTATAAGTCTTGGGTAAAATCCACTTTGTCTGAAATTAAGATGACTAATTCTCATTTTTTTCCTGGGTTTTCTGTCCTTTGATTTTTAATCTGTGCGTTCCTTTTGAATTAAATATGCTTGTTGTAGATTGTGTATTATAGTATATAACATGCATTCTACCAGTCTGTTTTTATTGGAGAATTGATACTATTAACATTGAGAGTTATTACTGAGAAGTATTGATTTATTCCTGTCATTGTGTCATTTTTCTTTTTTATACCTCCATCTCAGGTTTTTTTTTTTTGTACTGAGAATTGAACTCAGGACCTTGCATTTGGCAGGTAAGTACTTATACCACTGAGGTATATGTCCAGCCCTGTGTTATTTTTCCATTGATACTTTTCTTTTGCTTAGCTGCTCATCTCACCATGGTTATATTTATTCTTTTTGATTTGTTGATAGCTTTGGCTACATTGTCTTTTTCTGGAATATCCTTGAGAATTTTTTGTAAAGCTGTTTTGGTGGTCATGATTTTCTTGAAGTGCTCCTTGTCATTGAATACCTTATTTCTCTATCATTTTTGAAGGAAAGATAGATAGGATTCTTGAATTGAGGTTGGAAGTTGTTTTGTTTTAGGGCTTGAAACATTTCACTCCATATCCTCCTGACCTTTAAAGTTTTGTAGAGAAGTCTGCTGTAATTTTAATTGATTTATCATCATATTCATTGCCTTTCTCTATCAAGTTTTAAGATTTTGTCCTTGTCAAATACTTCTGGTACTTTGAGTATAATGTAGTGGAGGAAATTTTTCTTTTAGTCATGGCTATTTGGGGTTTTATATGCATCACTCTTCCTGTATTTTGGAAGTTTTCTGCCATTATATCACTGAACAGATGTTTTATGCCATGTGCAAGATCTTCTGATTTTACACTAATTCCAGTAATTCTTAGATTAGTCTTTGTATCATCTAGCAGCTGTTGGGTAAGGTTACCAGGTTCTTTTGTTGTTTTTATGATGTCTTTGAGTAGTTGGTCTTTGAAGACATCACTGTTTTCTAGTTGTGAAAATTTGTCCTTACACTGGTTAGTTCTGTGTTCCTACTTTCAATATGATTTTTAATATCCTCGATTTCTGATTGAAACCTTTTCATAGACGCTAATTCTTTGGTAAACTTGTCATTAATGTTTTATACCATTTTGTTTACCTCATCATTTTCATTAGTGTCTTTTGAAATTTTTAAATTATTGCTTCCATTATCTGTTTAGTTACAGTTTCTCAGATTTCACTGAGCATGCCTTTGGTCTGCTATCTTTTTAGTTACTTGTGCTATTCTATCCTTGATGCTTCCTCGATTGGTTTGAAGGAATTAAGAGTTTTAGGAGTTTTTTGTTACCTTGTCTCCTCATATTACTATTGTTTTCTTTGTTTTATTTTGTACTGAGGTTTGTAGATGTTATAGTCTAATGTATAGTATAGTATAGTATAGTATAGTATAGTATAAAGCTCTTAGTATAGGAATCTCTTTCATTTTTTTCGGTGATATACTTTGGTCATGAGTAACTATAAGCTTTTGCCACAGCCCAAAGATTGAGCCCTTTGGTTAATTCAGGAGGTGAAGCTGCAGTGTAGTTAGAACAACAGCCAAGTTCTCTGGGAATGTACTCTAGCATTGTTAGTATCACAAAGATAATCTGAGTGTTGGTTTACAGAGAAAGAGTAAAAAATTATGTGACCCTTGATATTACATGAATCAGCTAAAATATTCAAGACAAGCAGGATATTAACATACCATATGAATCAATTATATACCACCCTTAATTCTAGAGAAGAAATCCACAAGTATGGTATAAACATTAAGACAACTCAGATACAGAGTTATAGCTAATGTGTACTAAATACAATAGCTATATCTCCGTGAATAGTAGATAAGACTGCAACAATAATTTAACAGAGTTAACTATCAAAAGGTTAACAGAGCTTCATAGTTATACTTTTTAAAATGTAGAGTTTAGGAAAGGGGAAATTGAAGAGGAAAACTTTGAAATCTTATCTGTGATATAAGAAGGGAGAGAGAGAAGTAGTATAAAGGATCCTACCAGGGAGTAGGGGTACAGTAGAAGTAGGTAAAGGTAACAGAAAAAATTATAAGAAATAGAAGAGAAAAGAAAATAGTACTGAAAAATGAAAGAAATTACATAGAGAATAAAAATAAGAGAGAAAAAAATAAAGGTTGGTATAATGGTTGATATATTATATCAAGTTGAGAAGTTTAGAAAGTTAACTAAATGACTTAGCAGTTCTACATGTTAGAGTTTAGAAGACATGCCCTAGGGCAGGTGCTTCTGCCCTAGAATGTTGTAGTGATTGACTCATATCAATTTGAGTTCAGAAGTTTAAGCCATTTTGCAGGAGCCAAGGTCCTCACTTTGTAAACATCCTCAGCCTATGCAAAAGGATGGCATTGAGATGGTATGAAGGCTACACCTGCCCTAAGGCAAGTAGCCTGCATACAATGTAATGGAGGCAAAGAGGCTTGCTTTCCTTTTGGTGCTCTTGTTGCTTTTACTGTCTTCTGCTACCATCAACTGTTGCTTCTCTGCCATGTCACTCTGTGTTGGAACCTGCTGATTATTGACTGAAATCTCCACAAACTGTGAGATAAATAAACCTTCCTTAATTTTGGGCATCAGGTAGTCTGTCTCTTCAATAAGAGAAAAGTAACTAAGACAGTCAGAAAACTGAACAGACAAAGTGGATAAAAATAATGAAAACCTGTATGTGTGTGAGAGAGAGAAAGAGAGAGAAAGCAATGAAGAGGACCAAGGAAAATTCTCTAAGCCCCAATAAATTGATGAAGAGGAAAGAATGAAAGGAAAGGAAAGGAAAGGAAAGGAAAGGAAAGGAAAGGAAAGGAAAGGAAAGGAAAGGAAAGGAAAGGAAAGGGAAAAAAAAGATAAAAGCAAGAACAAAACAAAATCTGAAAAAAAAATCTAGAATTTTTTTGGTCGTGTCTAAGATAAGATATGCCCTGCTTGTGCTGGTAGATAAAGAAGGCAATCAGACCCTAGATTTGTACTGTATGTAGACACCAGAAGACAATAAGTTTAGGACAAGTGCTTCAATTGTGTGACTTTCAATTCCAGAGCAGTTCAGTCTGGGTCTGGTCTCCAGGCATAGGGATCAGACCTATATCCTTTAGCTTAAAATATCAGATTGACTGTGGCTCCCTGTCCATAGCTATCTCCTGTGGCTGTACCTCACCCAGTCACTGTGGGAACATGACACTAGGGGCCTTGAATTGAAGTTATCTCATGGCTGCTGTGAATCCTGGGTTCAATCAACACCTTGCTGGAATAGTGTCTGACCACATACTCTTTCCTCTTTACCTCAGGTGCTTGGGCTAGAGCCACTCACCAGCTATTGCAGCTTACATCATTTGCAAGTCAGTTCCACCTCTGTGTTTCTTCCTGAAGCCCTCTGGAATTCTCTGCTTTAACTTTTTCTCTAGATTTCAGCCTTTCTTTCTGTGAGCCACTTAGCTACAAGCTGGGGAGAAAGTTTAGATGGTCCTTTTCCTTTTCTATATTGTGTTTTTAATTTCTCTGTATGTCTTAATTTTCCTGTCAGGTCTTTCCTGATTCCTAGAAATATGCAATGCTCTTTTTCCCCCCCTCATCCAGGTTGTTATTTTCCAGTGTCTTGAGTCTGAATCTTAGAGAGGCTAAATTATTGTTGCTTTCCACTCTGCCATTTTCCCAAAAGTCTTGAGCATGTAAAGTCTTCATGTTCACATAACAGGAGCCCATCTTTCAAGATTTAACATCAATGACATATCTTAAAGACATTCTGTTTGTTTTGTTTTGAAACAAGGCTTGCTATGTATTTCAGATTGGCAGGTTGGCCATGACCTTATTATATAGTCCAGGTCAACCTTGAACTCATAATAACTCTCTTGGCTCAGTTTCCAGAATGCTGGGATTATAGGCATGGACCATCACATCTACCTCTGACATT
Organism: Hydrochoerus hydrochaeris; assembly: GCA_004027455.1. Taxonomy (NCBI): domain Eukaryota; kingdom Metazoa; phylum Chordata; class Mammalia; order Rodentia; family Hydrochaeridae; genus Hydrochoerus; species Hydrochoerus hydrochaeris. Next base: position 387,667 of record PVLA01000068.1, read on the forward strand.
CTGATTCTTTATTGGAAATGATCTATGGTACCATTGATTCTCATGGCTACTTTTATTTCTAGAATGGCCCGCATTTTATAAATATTTATATATTTCTTTCTCTTTTTCTTTTTGTGCTGACTACAAATTCCTTGAAAGCAGAGACTCATTCTTGTTCCTGTATATTAACATAGTACCCTATAGTTCAAAATAGCCAAAGCTATTTGCATTTTCCCAGACTCTCAGCATATTAAAGATTGAAGACATGTTAGTCACAAAATTGTAGCTTATCTTAAAAGTTACATTGAACAAAGAGATGTGAGGAAAGCAAACACATGCTCATACAAACAACCCACAATATAATTGTGCTATTTGTAAAATAATCATAGAATTTTTAACAAAAATAACTACTCACAGTATCCTTTAGTTGGCATTGTATGGTAAATGAATGTAAGATTAGCATTGTGTGGTGATTATCATTTGTCTTGTCACCATCTCTGGAACTGTAAAAACACTGAAGAAGGCCTACCTCAAAGGACTCTCCAGAGTCTGGGGAGCCCTCACCGCTCACACATCTGATACCTTTGTTAAAGTGAGTTGAATTTTACTATCCATCATTCATTCTTATTTTTAAATTTGATCATGGTGTTACTTGGAACTAAGATTGAACATTAATATTGATGCCTAAATTTAACTTAGTTTTTTAAATTTAGCAAGCAATATCAGAGAATGTAATATTGAGAAGGAAAAAAAAAGTTTTGTTTTTATTGCCTGTTATAGTCAGGGGTTATGAGGAGAACAATTAGAATCAGGACATGGAATTTATAATATTGTCTATGATGGTCACCCAGAGTTAACATAAGAAATCGATCCACAACACTAAAGACATAGGATATTCAGCCAAGGGCCTGAATCCCACAGCAATGTCCCACGTGAGTCCAGATGAAGACCCAGAGCTCATGACAATGCCTCCCATGAGTCCAGCTGAAAGTGTAGAGCCCAAAGAAGGACTCATGCCAGTCTCTTTTATGGATCCATGCTTGGAAGGTTGAAAGGTCTGCGGTGGAAGCTAGAAAGTCCATGCCAGCAGAGTGAAGGAGCTGTGCTGATAGGTTGAGGGTTTTATGCTGGAGCCTAAAAAGTCAAAACAAGGACCAGGGCTGTCCTGAAAAGCACCACAGGCATCTTCAGTGATACGGAGGCCCCGAGCTCCTCTGACAATAAGCACCATTGAGTACATGCCAGGAAGCCAGCATGACGAATTCATCCTGGAGATTAAGCGGCACACATCTTCCCGTCCAGAGCAAGTTAGCAATGCTTGATTTAAGGACCAGAGCTTCTCTAGGAGAACCAATGACTCAAATAGCAACTCGTAGGAGAACCTGCAATGCCTCAATGCCTCAATGCCTAGCTTCTCCTTCGTCCCTGTTTATGCTGGCACCTTTCCTCAGGTGAAACATCTACGCTCAGCACCATGCTGATGTGATCCAGCTGGCGTTAAGTTGACCACCAGTTTTTAATCCATAACATTGCCTTACTATTTCCCAGAACTGAAGCACATAAAGAGAGAAATTATGTTCTCTGTGACCTCCTGAGTTAGTAACTAAGATGAATATTTCATGAGAATTAGCACAACTTTATCTTGAAACTATCCTAGGGATGAAAACCAGTTAAAAATTTCATTACTTTAAAATATTTGGTAATCATTACCATAATGCTTAAAACAGCTATCAATACTCACTCATTCTTTGCTATTTGATAATACTGCTTAAATTTGCCTAGGAAAAGATGTCTCTTCTATGAGAAGCATAAATAAATGAAATTATGTACTTGGGTGATTTTCTTTCCAGTATAAGCATAGAAACCAAGCACATCTATAAGCAAGAACTCTTGAGTAGAATTATCATTGTTTATTTCTAGGTATTCAGTTTTTATATATATATATATACATATATATATATGTATATATATATATATATAATTTAACTCTTCACTTAGGCTAATTTAGATAGTGATGTGTTTCAAGCTGTTTTCCTAAATTAACATGAGCCCAACTGTATTAGTTTGTTTTTCATTACTATGAAGAATTCCTGAGGATGGGTAACTTATAGAGAAAAGAAGTTTATATTGGCTTATGGCTCTTGACTCAAGTCAAAGCCCCAAATCTAGTGATGGACTGTTGGTGGCAATGTCCTAAAATAGTGCAGAGCAGCACATGGCAAGAAATGGGGAATTTGCATATGTTTATCCTCTGGTCTCTCTCTTATAAAACCACCAGTATTTTATTATGAGATCCCAGTATTTAATTTTGGGTACCTTATCTGCCCTAATTACCTCCCAAAGGCTCCCCTGTGCACACTAAAGTCGGTTTCCATTCTCTTAGGGCTTCACATTGGAAATTACATTTTAACCCAAGAACTCCTGGGGGATACATTCAAATCATATCCAAGCCATCACATCAGGCTGTCTTATAAAATATTTGATAATAAAAACAAAAGAAATTAAGAGGATTTAGTCATTTATACATCAGCAGAAAGAAAAAATATCTGGTTATTTAAACATTAAGTATATATTTTTCTTCTATTCTCATATACTCAAAAGATTTTTTCAATGAGCAAGAATAGAGATGGACTGGAGAACAAAGGGTGAAGTTTAAATTAACTTACAATAAATATGGTGATTATGAAAATGTCTTCTGCCTAATTGTTAATTCTTAACAATTCCTAAGAAATATGTAAATATCTGCAGAAAAACCTAAAATACAATGTTGTTAAGTTTATTGAATGATTTATTTAAAATCTATTAATTTATTGTAAGTGTATTGTATATTAAAATATTTAAAAATTTGTCATTAATTTTCCTATAATGAGACGTCAGTTGTAATATGAATTACTCATGCCTATACCTATCACATTTTTTACTTAAATATTTGAAATGTAATAAAAGTATATAAGTAAATGCGATTTTATTAATTTAAAATGTATTTCTAGGTAAAACACATAACAAATTTTAAATAGGTCACAAAATAAACTTAGAAAACTATATTCATATGCAAATATTATCCATGTAAGATTTTATATGAAAAAATGAGGATGGTTTTATAAAACCTGAGGACAGATGTCAAGAGGGCAGTGTGTATAAAGAGAAACACTCCTAAAAAGATTTCTTTATGTTGACTAGTACTTTCCAGTCCAGTAAGCATATATATGGCCAACAGACATCTGAAAATACACATTTATTTCCATAAAAAATCCTTTCAATTTTATAGTTGTAAACATACAGCATAGTCCCAACTATGTAAAAGGTTTCAACATGAATTTAAAAGTCATTATTTTAAAAGACCATAAATTTTAATAGTTCTGTGTGCTATGATAAAACAAAACCCAGTGTATATCTTTATTTATAGATAACCACATGGAATTCCATTCTTGGATCAGAATTTAAATTATGCATGATTTAACAAAATTATAGATAACCATATAGAATTCCATACTAGATCAAGCAAAATTTCCAGTTGCATAATTTAATCTTCACACTTTCTATCAATTGGGGAGGACTTCAGCTCTAGCCTGAGCTTTTTGAATGAGAGCTGCACCATCACCTAGGCCTCTCCTGAGTGTGGAGATAACAAGAAAAGGTATTGTTTCTTAATTCCTTCCTTATACTTTGCTCTGCAATATGGGTCTCTTGGGATTCCAGAGAAACAACCCTACAGTCTCTTTTGCTAAATGCCAAAAATCTGTGTAATCTTAAGAAGCAAGACAAATTTTCTTGTTCAGATTATTTCACAGGTGTTACATAGTAAAAAATAGCAAAAAAAAACCCCAAACAGTTAAAAATATTTTTTAATGTTTAAATTCTTCTTAAAAATTTAAAGTAATCTTTTATCAATGATTTTTAGTTCATTGAATTACATTTTACAGTACAATGATAGAGTGGGGAAAAAGTGGTCTTAAGATCAATTAGAACTAATCCAAGACTGGTTAGTAGATGTGAAGCACTAGATAAGTATAGTGAAGATTCTTTTGAATATTATTTTCCTCAAAAAATAACATTGTGTAATAATAATTGTTATCTCATAAAGATATATTGTGATAGCTAAATGGGAAAACACATGAATGGGTCAGCACACTGGAAATTTAATGCGAATTAATGTATGCATTGAACTTATTCTGGGTTTGCTTCAGATTTGAAAGCACTACAGGAATAATCATACATATTTCATGCCTCAGTGACTTAAAATACTACCTGTTCTGCAAAGATCAAAAATTCTTTTAGAACATGTTTTTTTTTTATTTTTCTAAAGATGACTCTTCCACATGCTCAATAAATACAGAATTTTAGCAGCAAACAATAAACATCAAAGTGTGCAAATTTGATAGTCTATGTGTTTAACCTACTGATGAAATGATGGGTCATTTTGTGTAGAAAATAAACGAATGAGAATTCCATGGCTTGCTCTTGTTTAAAGTTCCATGTGGTCTCTAGCTATCAGGAGAGCTTTGAAAATCTTTTTTTTTTTCCATATACTGATAAAATCTCTGTGTATGCTATTCAACCTGGCCCAAAATGCCATTTAAGATTGATTAAGAAAAGAGAGTTTAGTGCATGTTTTTATGTCTTGAAAAACTTTCTGCCTTCTGTTTTGCATATGTTGTTAAAAATTTCAGTAAGAGGAATAATTAAAAGTGAATCTATTGAAAATTTAAAGACTATTGAGATTTTTAAAAATAATTCCTTCAAATCATTCTATTAAATAAAAGATTTAACAGTATTTCTTTTTTGTAAATCTCTTACTTTGTTCTGAAGTTGTTCCTTTATTAGCATTTTTAAAAATTTCTTGAAGTTTTAAGCACTTATTTTTACTTGCACATAATTTAATCATTTCAGTCATCATGCCTCTGTCCCCTCTGCCCTAGTCTTATGTGTTTTTTGGGGGCAGGCTCAATGTATATAATATATTTTGATCATATTTATGCCCCCTTCTACCTGCCTATACATCCTCTATTTGTCTACCTTCTTCCTTTTCTCTTGTCAAATAATAGTCACCCTTCTCTTTCTTGTCATCTTTTTTTAGATTTCACATATTAGAGAGAACATGTGATATTTGTCTTTCTGAGTCAGTTTCATTTCATTCAAAATGATGAGTTTTAGATCCATCCAATTTTTCTGCAAATGACAAAATTTTGTTCCTTTTTATGGCTGTATCAAACTCCATTGTGTATGCATACCGTGTTTTCTTTATCTATTCACCTAGGCTGGTTCCATATCTTGGCTATTGTATATTGTTCTGAATAAAAGTGAGTACACAACTATCCCTATGGTGTGCTGACTTTAAATCCTTTGGAGATGTACCATAGAGTGGTATACTGGCCAAATAGTAGTTCTATTTTTGGTTTTTGAAGAGCCACTGTATTGATTTCCATAATGGATTTACTGATTTACCTTCCCAGGTAAAGAAGAGTTCTTTTTACCCACATCTTTGACAGCATTTATTGTTTTTTTGTATTCTTGCTAGCCATTCATACTGGGGTGAAATGGAATGTCAATGTAGTTTTGGTATTTCTCTAGTTGCTAAATATATTGAACATTGTTTCACATCCTTATCGGCCATTTGAACTTCTTTTAAGAAGTGTCTGTTCAATTCTTTTGCCCATTTATTGGGCTATTTTGTGTTTTGGTGTTTTTTAAAATATTTAAATATATTCTGGATATTAATCTTTTGTTAGAGGAGTAGTTGGTAAAGACTCTCTTTTTATAGATTGTCTCTTCACTGTGTTGATTGTTTCACTCACTATTCAGAACTTTTAAAATTGATATAGTTTTATTTGTTGATCCTTGCTATTGTTTCCAGGCCTATTGGAGTCCTTATCCTGTGCCTGTGGCTTTACATGCTTCCACTGTGTTGAGTACTTTCAAAGTTTCAGTCTCATACCTACTTCTTTGACCCATTTTCAGTTGGTTTTTGTACAGAGCAAAACAAGGATCTTCTGCAAGAGAATATCCAGTTTTCTCAGTACCATTTGTTAAAAAGGCTGTCTTTTCTCCACTACATATTTTTGGTTCCTTTGTGCAGAATCAGATAACTATAGTTTGTCAGTTAATTTCTGTGTTCTCTATCCTATAGCACTGGTCTATAGACTTATTTTTGTTCCAGTGTCATGCTATTATTATTATTTTTTTAACTATGGCTTTGTAGTAAAACTTGAATTGTAGTAAAACTTGAAAATGGTGTCTTCAAGCTTTGCTCTTTCTGATTTGGATTGCTTCAGCAATGCTGGATCTTTTGTATTTTCCCATGAATTTTAGGACTGTTTTTTTACAGTTCTATGGAGAACATCATTGGTATTTTGATGGCAGTTGCATTGAATTTGTAGAACAGTTTCAATACTATGGCCATGTTATTATTAATTCTGTCAATTCAGGAACATGGAACTCTTTCTATTTTCTGTTTTTGTTTTGAGATAGGGTCTTGTTATATAGTTCAGGTTGGTCTTAATTCACTGTGTAACCCAGCCTGGCCTCAAATTCACAGCAATTCTCATGGCTTAGCCGAGTGCTGGGATTACAGGTGTGCACTGCCATGCCTGGGCTTCCATCTTCTAGTATCTTCTTCAATATTCTGAAATTTTCATTGCAGTGAGAAGTACAGTATGTCATCTCTTTGGTAAGATTGATCCCTAGGTATTTTTTCTTGAAACTACTGTCAGTGGGAATTTTTACCTGATTTCTTGCTTAGTCCATTTTGACATATAGAAAATTACTGATTGTTTTAGTGTTGATTTTATATTTTGCTACTTTAATTTAGCAGTTTCAGAATTCTTTGGTAAAATCTTTAGGATTGTCTATATATAGGATCGTATCTTCTGCAAGCAAAGATAATTTGATTTATTTTCTTGTATCACTTTTATTGCTTTCTCTTGCTTAGTTACTATAACTAAAATTTTAAGAACTATGTTAAATAGAAGTGGTGAGAATGGACACACTTGACTTGTTCCTGATTTTAAAGGAAAAGCTTTCAATTTTTCCCCATTCAGAATGATGTTAGCTGTGGGTTTGTTTTATATAGTCTTTACTATATTGAGGAATGACTCTTCCATACCTAGTTTCTTAAGGACTTTTGTCATGCAGGAATGTTAAACTTTGTCAAAAGCAGTAGCGATTATGATGTGACTTTTATATTTGATTCTATGCATGTAGTGTTATTTTTATTGATTTGAGTATGTTGAACTATTCTTGCATCCCTGGAATGAAACCAACTTAATCAAGTTATATGATCTTTTAAATGTGTTGTTGAATTTGGGTTGTATTTAATTAAGGATTTTTATGACCATGTCCGTCAAGGATACTTACTAATGTATGGTTTACTTTTGTTGTTGCTGTTGTGTCCATGTCTGGTTTTGTTATTAGGATGATTTTGGCCTTGTTGAATGAGTTTGGAAATGTTCCTTCTCTTTCTATTTCATCGAATAGTTTGAGAAGTACTGTTATTAGTTTTTCCTTAAAAGTCTGGTAAAATTCATCAGTGAACCCAAGAAATGAATAAATTTCTAGACAAATACAACCTATTAAAACTGAACCAAGAGGATATAAAAAACCTAAACAGATCAATATCAAACATGATACTGAAGCAGTAATAAAAACAGTAAAACGTTTACTAAAATTGTTTGCAACAGACATATAGAGACTCATGAGGCAAAATTAACTACTTTCAAAATACATTTTGAAAATAAAATATGACACATATTTACTAGTTCATAACAACTCTACTTAGTTGAAACTGAAAGTCTATAAAATGGTAAATCAAAATGAGAGAGTAGAATGAAAGGAGAAATAAAAAGAGAATCATACAGATGGGGTACAGTTATTTAAGTAAAATATTTTCCAGAGAAAAGAAACAAACTTTAAGTGGAATTTATTTTAATCTGCTATTTTTCCAGTATTCAAATAGTTATTGCACAGTAAAAATGAGAGGAGAAATTTGTCACTATTCTTTGACAGTCACACTTCTCACCCTGTCATCTTGAATTTGCTTTTGTTTTCCTATTTTTTTAGTCATGCTTCTTTCATAGTGAGTAGTTTATGTTACCCTTACACTTTGGCATTATTGATGAATTTTATCTTATTAATGATGATGACAGATATCTGAATTATTAAAAAAAAGTTTGGTCTGTTTTATACATGATTCATTGTCCATTGAGGGATAGAAAGGTTTTTATTTATTTATTTTTTTGATTCACAGTAACACAGTTTGAATCCAGTGATCCAGACTTATATAGTTCATAGTCTATACTCTAGATCCTAGGGTCAGCTTTGCAAGAGAAATAACTAATTGAGAAATATAAATGTGAAAATCACTAAAGTGTTGAAAATGAAATAAGAAAATCTCACTGGGATTGAGATATTATTATTAAATATTAAAGATTATTAAAGATTTAAACTGTAATTTATTGTTATACACAAATGTACTGAAGACCAGTAAATAATTCCCTTATTTGATAAAACTTACATTTTAGAGTAGTTTATACTTAAAAATTGTGAAGCTACTACAGAGAGGCCCTATACATCCTATATCATTTCCCTTATTATTAACATCCTATGTTAGTATACTACATTTTTTACAATTAACAAACCAATATTAATGTATTAGTATTTAAGTCTATGCTTAGTTCAAATTTCTCTAGTTTTTCTGGGGATTTAGCTCAGTGGCATAAGCACCTGCCTAGCAAGTGCAAGGTCATGAGTTTGATACCTGGTACCAAAGGAAAAAAAAAAAACCAAAAAAACAAAAACCTCCAGTTTTCACCTAGTGACTTTTTTGTATTTCAAGATTTTATCTAGGATACTACATTATATTTAGTCCTCATACCTCCTAATACTCCTCTTGCCTGTGACAATTTCTCTGACTTTCTTAATTTTGATGTCCTTAATAGTTTTGAATAATATTGTTTAGTATTCAGACATTTTATAAACCACCACCTGAATTGAAATTTGGCTGATACTTTTCTTATGCTTAGGCTGGGGTTATGATTTTCAGAGGAAGGCCACAGAGGAAAGCCATTTTCATCACATCATATCAAGGGAACATACGGTCAACGTGACCTATCATTATTGATGGTGACCGCCACTATACAGTTACTCTGTCCCTTCATCATATGGTCCCATTTGGAGAGAAATAACTACAGGATATTAAGGAATGAGGAAGTGAGTTCCACTTCCTTAGTGAAATACCTAATTTATTTGGAATTATTCTGTAATGGAAAAATTCTGTTTGCTATCATTTAAAAAGTTAATCATTTATGTCAGAATGGACTCATGGATACTTTATAATTTGGGTTATAATTAAATACTATGCTATTTTATTGCCCAAATTTTTCATCTTTGGTTGTTGTAGGGTCTCTTTTACATGATTCTTGGGTTCTTTTGAATAACCCTGTCATTGTGTATTTGCTTTTATTTTTCTCACTTCCTTACTTTCCGCCAAACAAAATGTTCCAGGCACTACTTATTTATTTTGTGTCTTGGCCCTAAAAGAAGCTTCAGGTCCTTTGATTAGAGAAAGTATTAGACACCTAGATGTTGGCATTGTGGTACGCTGGTTGCTATTGGGATGTCATTGGGTTTAGGTCCTCAGAACAAGAAAAATATGTGTGTATGATAACTTGTTTATACATATACATGCATACATAATTCTCTAATCCTCTAAATCTTTATTACGTTAAATATGAGTTCATGTAGTGTCTCCTATGCTAATCTACTACCACTTGGATCAATTCAGTCTGTTCTTGGTTATCTGTAACTCCTTATTACAACAGTGATAAACTTGGCTTCCCATACCTTCTATCTACTTATTTAACTTTTCATTTCCAGTAATGTGTATAGTGGTTTCAAAATTATCACATGTGCCCCTGTGGTATACAATTTGTCAAATACAGCAGTGCGTAGGTAGGTTCTCTTATCTTTAGTTTTATAGACTCTATTCATTTCCAAAGTTACTTATCCAGAACCTTTCTCCCACACTTCTTTCAGTGAGGTTGTTTCATTCACCTTGTAAAACAGATTCTTTCATTGCATTCTGCATTCCACCCTGGGGTTACTCTCTCCACATTCTCCTAAACGTTGTTTTTAATTAATATATATTAAAGTTTATTCTTTGTGCTATAAAGTTCTAGGGTTTTTGATAAAGTATCCGGCCAGAATCTGGGTGTGATGGTGCATGCCTATAATCTCAATACTCTGGAAACTGAGGTAGGAGGATTGCCATGAGTTTAAGGCCAGCTTAAGTTCAAGGCCAGTGTGAATTACAGAGTGAGACCCTATCTCAAAACAAAACAAGCAAAAAAAAAAAAAAAAACCAGAAACCCCAAAAAACTTTAAAAAAAACCCTGAAAAACAAAAAACTAAAAGCGAAGTAATGTATGTCTGCTATTACAGTATCATACAGAATAGTTTCACTGCCCTAAAAATACCCTTTGTGTTTTACCTATTAAATATCCCCTCAAACTATTGGAAACCATTGACCTTTTTACCATTTCTACATAGTTATTTGTTTTCTGGAATGTGTATAGTTGAAGTCAGAGAGTACATAGAATTTTCATAGTGGCTCCTTTTATTAGCCACATGCATTTGAGATTTATCAATGTCTTTTTTGTGGCTTAATATCACATTCATTTTTATTGCTAAGTGATATTGTGTTACATAGATATAATAATTTATCTGTTCACCACTTGTATCTTATTTACTTCCAGCAAGCATGAATAAAGCTACTATAAACATTTGCATTCAGATTTTTGTGTGGACACAGAGTTTTCATATCAGTTGGGTAAATACTTGGAAACATGACTACTAGATTGTATTGTAGGGTTATCTTTAGTTTTGTAAGAAATTGCCAAACTTTATTTCACACTAGCTATACTATTTTTGCATTCTCACCAGCAGTGCTTGCCTACAATAGGTACCATCATTTAAAAAAAATTTTCCCCATTCCAAATATGAGTAGTAGTATCTCATGTTGTTTTAACTTACAATTCCCTAATAACATATGATGATGAATGTCTTTTCATATGCTTATTTGCCATCTGTATGTCTTCTTTAATGTAGTGAACCATTCAGATGTTTTCTTTGCCTTTTATTTTTTAATTTTTTATTTTAAAGAGAATAAAAGAAAACTAAACAAAAAATAATAAAGGATTTTATAAGATGATAGGAAATTAACAATTATTATTATATTGCTTTTTGTTATCTTTGAAATAGTGACTCAGATTAGCGGATACAGGCGTGCAAAATTGATCAAACAATATAAGCATTAACTTTTACTTTCCATGAATTAATAGAATTAGTAGTACAATTAGCTTAGTTTTTTCCCTTCCTTTTTTCTTTTTCCCCATCCTAGTTGTTCTGTACTTTAGAGTAGTTTCTTGCCTTTTCATAATACCTGTTGTACCTTTTATGTCTTATTTATTCTTTCAGGTTTTTATACTAGGAAGACAATACCATGTTTACAGATGTGATTCTGGTTTATTTCATTTATGAGTATGGTCTCTAGTTGCATTCATTTACCTATACAATCCTTGAATTTATCTTTCTTTATAGCTGAGTAGTACTCCATTGTATAAAAATATCACATCTTTTTATCTGTCCCTCAGTTGAAGGGCATTTGGATTGTTTCCAAGATTTAGCTATTACAAATTGTGTTGCTATAAATATAGGTGCACATATACTGCTGTGGTATGTTTTTAATTCTTCTGGAGAAATACTCGGAAAAGGCCTAGCTGGGTTAAATGGGACCTCTAATTCTAGTTTTTTGAGAATCTACACACTGATTTCCACAGTGGTTGCATCAGTCTGCATCCCCACCAACAATGAAGAAAGGTTCCTTTTTTCCCACAGCACCTCTAGCATTTGTTATTGGTAGGTATTAATTGTCTTCTGTATTTCCACAGGAAATTTCACCCTTTCACCCATTTCACCCATTTCATTCCTTATTGCATGCATTTGAGTTTTTTCTTTCCTTTTTTTTTGATAAGGTTGGCTAGGGATTTATAAATTTTATGTATTTTTTCAAAGAACCAACTCTTTCATTAATTCTTTGTATTTTTTTTAGTCTCAATTGTGTTAATTTCTGCTCTGATCTTTATAATTTCCTCCCTTCTATGAGCTTTGTTCTTGACTTGATATTATTTTTCTAGGAGCTTGCGATTCAACATTAGGTTGTTTATTTTTGCTCATTCTGTTTTTATGATGTGATAATTCTTTGCTATAAATTTTCCTGGAAACTGCTTTCATTGCATTCCATAGTTTCTGGTAAGTTGTATTTGCATTTTCATTTGATTGTGGATATTGTTTAATTTCATTTGTAACCCATTGGTTGTTCAGTAGGGTGTTATTTAATTTCGATGTGTTTATGGAGTTTTCATGGTTTCTTTTGTCATTAATTTGCAATTTCATTGCCTATGGTCAGATAACACTAATGGGATAATTTTTATTCCTTTGCATTTACTTAAGCATGTTCTATGAGCTAATGTATGGTCTATTTTAGAGACTGTCCCTTGTGTACATGAGAAGACTGTATATTCATATATATTGTTGGGTGGAACACTGTACACATCTATTAAGTCCATTTGTTCACAAGTTTGATTGAATTCTATTATTTCTTTGCTGATTTTTGATCTATCTCTTTGTGAAAATGGGGTATTAAGTTCTCCCATTATAACTGCGTTATTGATTGACTTTTCATTTCTATTAATATTTGTCTTATATAGGTGGGTTCTTCCATATTTAGTGCTTATATATTTATGACTGTTATCTATTCCTCTTGAATTTTTCCCCTCACAAGTATGTAGTGACCTTTTTCATCTCTTTTGATCATTTTTGGTTTGAAATTCACATTGTCTGCAAACAGAATTGCTACCCCTGCTTTTTTCTGGATTTCTATTGTGTGGATTATTGTTTTCCAACCTTTGACTTTCAGTCTGTGAATTTCCTTTTGAGTTGAATGTGTTTCTTATATACAAATTAGCATATGATTGGATTTTCCTTCTTAATCCACTTGGCCAGTCTATTTCTTTTGATAGGTGAATTAAGGCCATTTACTTTAATGGTTATAACTGATATGTTTTGGCTTATCTTTGTCACATTGTCTTCCTACTGTTGGTTCCCTACTTTTCCTCTCTTTTCAATTGCTTTTCCTGCTTGGCTGTTTCTTTGTATTGCTGTTCTTGGAATTTTGGTCATTTTTTATCTCTTTCCAGAATATCTTTCAGTACTCTTTGTAGGGATGGTTTGGTTGTTATGAAGTTCTTCAGTTGTTCTTTGTCATTGAAGTGTATCATTTCTGCATTAATTTTCAAAGGTAGTTTTGCAGGGTTCTTCAATCTGGGTTGGAAGTTGTTTTCTTTCAGGACTTGAAATACTTCAAGCTCTTCTTTATTTGATGGTTTGTGTTGATAAGTCTGCCATGATTCTGATAGGTTTTCCTTTAAAAGTAATCTTCTTTTATCTAACAACTTTTAGTATTCTGTATTTGTGCTAAATTTCTAGGATCTTGATTATCATATATTTAGGTTTAAATATATTTTGGTTATGGATAATTGGAGTTCTATATGCCTCATTTATCCTTATGTCAGGTTCTTTTCTCATGCTTGGGAAATTTTCTGCTATTACTTCTGCAAATAGTCTTTTCCTGTCATTTGTTTTGAGTCCTTTTTTGTCGATAACTATCAGTCTTATATTGTTTTTCTTATATCAACTTACAGCTGTTGAATTGTTATTTCCTGATTTCATGTTCTTTTATTATGGTTGTCATGTTTTCTTTTACCTAAGAGATTATTTCTGATCTGATTTCCTTCACAGCCTCATAGAGTTGTTTCTTTACTTTAGTTGCTGTCATTTCAGAAATTTCAGTCATATTATTTCCAATTCCATCCATGTCATTGTCTCCTGGACTTGTTCTGGATGGGCTGGAGGTTTGAGATTGCATTTTGCTGCTTCATCTTGGCATTTTCCTGTGGTCCTCTGGATCAGACAGATATTGACTCTCCATTGCTTCCTGCACTGTCTACCTGTTCTGCAATGGGCCCACAGGCTCCACTCAGGGTCCCTGGATTGCAGCAGGTTACTGAGTGTGGCCTCCCAAACCCTGCAGGCTTCACTGAGGGTCCCTGGGTGGTGGAGGGTCACTGGACATGGCTTTCCAGTCCTGTGGGCATCATTGAGGGTGCCTAGATGGCAGTGGTTCACTGGGCATGGCTTGCTGGTTCTTGTGGGTCCCACCAAACTTTCTTTGCTTTTTGAATGAATTGTTTTCTTATTACTGAGCTTTATTTACCTAAATTTTTGATATGGTAAATAAACAAAAATTAAAGTGTTTAAGGAAAAAATATATTTAATAATCAAAGATTCTACCATATGTGTGTCATTCTTTTATATAAAAATAATCATATAAGAGTCTTCATGCAGAGAATCATTAAAAAGAGAATGGGAAATTTGAAACACATAACTTATTAAGCATTTATCTATGTCAAGCGATATGCTAAAATTTTAACTTTTATATCAACTCATTTAATTCTTACTGTACTGCTGTGTAATAGAAGCTCTTTTTTGTTCCTGTTTTACAAGTATGGAGATGTCAGCTCAGCTCACACTCTTTGGAAAACTTGTAAAACTCTATGTGATGCTGTCTGATATAATGTGTTTTGTCTTTTGAGATGAAGTCTCTGTGTTGCCCAGGCTAATGGAGAGGATGTAATTTTAAATGAGATGATCTCAGATTTGTTTGCATACCTAGCTAAAGACAAGTGCATTTTAAATTTAGTAATTTTAATAATCAGTATACAGAAAGCACTGCATTATCGCTTTAATTACCCAATTTTTATAGGCCTCAAATCTGTTTGCCTTTGCGTAAGAGAATATGTAAGTGACTGAGTTCTGTATTTTTTCTCAGATGTTTAAATTTGTTTTTTGTCTTTTTTGAAACCTTCATGCTTTTGTCTTCAAAGCATGAAAGATAGATTATAATAATCAAATATGCTCTATTATTCCACACTATTTTAGACAAAATAAGTAACTTCCAAGAGTTATTTTTTTCATTGTATGATAAGTTAAGAATTCCTAAAGACAATTAGGATCACTACCAAACTGTCTTGAAAAAACATAGCAGCTCAATCACAGCTGGTGGCTGACTGGGTAGCTGGCCATAAGCCTGCAGCATGGGACTGGATGTTCCACCAAAGTTTGGTACACTGCCAGAGAGCTATCAGTTGTTGGGCTCCCAGAGTGCCAAGCACGAGGCAGGTGCAGAAAGGTTCAAGGTTTCTGTTCCCCATTAGTGTTGAGAACATGCAGGTTGTCCAACGTGAGGGGCATGTGGGATGGTGTTCCTGCTTTGCTTTTAGGGGAGAGCTGCACTGCAAGAAGCTCCTCATGTGGTTCAGCCTGGCCTCTGAGTGGAGAAGGAAGTTTAAAGAAGCAGAGAACTGACACACTTCCATTGCTAAACATCTTAAATATATGGTTTTCAAAACAATGAAAAGAAATGCGCCTGAGGAGTAAAGTGGGAAAGAGAAACCAAAATAGAGCTCCAAATTTGTTTTGTTTTTATTTTTAAATCTAAAAATAAATATTCTTAATGTATAAAAAATGAAATGCAGTGGAACTGTGACACTTACACAAGACACATGAGGTTCACAGTTTTGAAACTATAATCTCATAATGAACTAGTGGTGGAGAGATCTGGATAAAAGTTACCCAACAGGGCAACTTTCACCATATATAGTGGCTCTTGAGAATGTATTTAGTTTTATTCCTAAAACCAGGAATTGGGGGAGAATGCAAGTGTATGAGATGAAAAGAAGCTGAAAGAGAGTTGGGAATTACTGTATATTTTGCAGGGCCAGGGAAAATCCAGAATAAATGAAAGATATATTGATGCTGATAATTTTCTTTGGGTTTAGACAACTAATGTTTTGTGTTTTGTTAGAGTTTTAGTTAAATTTAGATTTAAGAAGCTCACAGGAACTTGTAGGCACAGTTCCACATGTTTACTGTGTCCCCTGCCTGTTACTGAGCTGGAACATGATAGGCTTTCCAAAGACATTTGCAAAATGGCATAAAAAAATCAGTTTACTCTTCAGGATGAATTTTTTCTTTGTTTTGAAAAAACTATGCTTACGATGTTTAGAGACTTACTTTATGATTATGACATCTGTCCATCTAAAGTTTTCAATATTTATGGATACACACATATGCAACATGTCTGTCACCCATTTGGGGTACCAATAAAATCATACCTCTTTTTAAACTTTTAAATATCTAAGTTAGCAAAAAATCCATAAGTATTTTCTTAAGGACCCCTTCCATATAAATTGCCTAAGAGTCAAGTGTTTTTTTGGTTACAAAATGTTATTTTCTGTTTCTAAACACCAGAGAAGAGAGAATATGGAGGATCTAATCAATCTCTTGCCACATACCACACCCTAATTTCTGCTGCAAGATTGGATGTTACTACAGCATTGTATCACTGATAAAAATGGATCTTCCTGCAGAATCAGACAGATACTAGACCCCCAGTATATCACCTGTTAGACCAGATCGCTACACAGGCCATAACAGTTACTCTCATTCTCATTCTTAGTCTCAGTCAGTACTACATTATATGTAGACTTTGAAGTTGCTATTGTAGTTTCCAAAGCCTACCCAGTACTTCAAGATGGATGTGTAAAGTAAAACTTCCTGTTTTAGCTGCAAAGTCAAGAGCAACCTATTGCCCACAATGGAGTACACATTGGTCTTAGACCTGACCTTTCATGGTAGGATGTGTTCTTTTTGAGGATCCTTAGTATCTTTATTTGAGTATACCAGTTGAGATCATCTCAATCCATCAAATAGATTCTATGTTGAACCATGAAAAAAAGCCAGAAGTGATAGTTTTTGTTAAAAAAGAAAAGACCTTGTTCTTTCCCCTTCTCTTGGATACTTCCCTACTTTACAATCCTTTGATGAAGAGGATCTCCTCAACAAAGTCATGAGAAATAAAGAAATGAGTTTGTAATATTTCCTTATTTTTTTAAACTTATGCAGAAGAGTGAATGGATGTAAAAGGCAATTCTTCTTAGTTAAATAAATGAAACTATGCCATGTGGTCTCCTTACATACAGAGTATACTGATTAACTACTGATCTTTGGAGCCAGATCACTGAGTTGCTTCAAATTCTGGTTCTGTTTCTTGAATTTAGAGATTACATTTAGCCTTCTGTACTTCAGTTTCTTCATTTTTAAAGTGGGATATTATTGTTAATAAAATGTGGAAATTTTATTAGGGGTTTTCCCCCAAGGCATGTAATGTAATTTATATAGAGAAAAAGGTATCTGACATTCAATTTTTCCTTTTAAAGATCATAGCATACTAAACTTAATTTTCTTTCATTAAAAACTAGATCCATATGTTATAATTTGTAACAGATAATACAGATTTAGCAATTTGATTTTACTTCTTTAGCATGTTATTTTTTTAACTTTTTTTATTTAAAGAAAAAAATGAAACAGAAAGAGGGTAGAAATAATACGTAATTTCAAAAAAAGTAAGAAATCACTAGCTGATAATTACATATTTTCCTCCTAGAAGTAGTAGTTCAAATTACAAAACTAAAGCATACAAAGTGGACATTCAAACAGTGAGACTGAAATCAGTTCTGTTCATCTATCCAACAAAAACTTAGTAATATGGCCATCAATCCTACACACCCGAACATACATGCAGTTATATATTTTAGAATACTTTCTGTTTCCTCTCTTTTTTTTACAGTAACTATAAACAATTCTCATAAACTGTTTAGAAGTTCTACAGATGTATAGGTCTCTACATCTATACCTAGCCTTTCTGTATTAGAGGGAAAAACATATCAAAACAAGTCAACAATACAAATTCCTAGAAAAACATGACATGAAAAGGACATATAAAACCACAATACTAGGTGATCTATGGTAGTTACTATGGTGTCTCTTGTTGTTTTCAATAAAATTGTCTATATCATCAAGCATAGTATAATTAAACATAGCAGTACAAAGCACTATTAATAAAAACCAAACATGCTATATTTTGTTCTTAGAAAGGAGTTATGTGACTCTTATTTTTAAAATATTATTTTTAAAACATATAAACAGTTCCAGGGTATTTTGCCAGTACTTTGTCAGTGTTGTCTCTGACAACCTTGAAAGGAAGGAGATTCTAATTATTTTTTAGACTCAGGGATGCACAGGCCCATGGTCACTGAACCAGGAATGGGTTGTCCTTTTAACCATATGGATTAATCACCATAGTTGCACCAATCACATTGTAGTTGAGATCAATAAATAGCCAGCATAGGGCCCTAAAACAAGATTGCATAGATTCTACCTTTCCAGAGTCAGAAATTATAGTGCCCTCATAGATTCTATCTCTACAGGATAAGTTAAAAGAAGTAACAGACAAGACCCTAAATCCACAAATCCTCAAATTCTAGTTTTCCAGGCCTAAAAGCTTTCATTAGGTAACTGAGTTCATGTCCTGTCCCTGGTTTTTACTATAAATTGGTGAATAAAAGTTGTTTGGATAAAATTATCACTGGAAATGTTTTTCATGATGGCATTCAATGATAGTTCTCTAAGCCTCAGAATAGCAAACTTCCATACATAAATTAGTGAACAGTAATTTTTCTTTCCAGATGAATTTGCATATTGATTTCTATCAGACATCAGACTATGAGAATAATAGATTGTACTGTACTGAGTTTAGATAGCCAAGACTTTCAGACTTACTGTTAGTGCATATGAGTAATAAAATTTTTCCATCTAATCTGTATATTTTGTATCAAATGCTGTTACATATTTTTTTAAATAAATCATCTAGTTAGGGGGAAGTGGTTAAAAAGAAGCAAGTAATTCACTGTTCTATTTATTGTGTCCCACTGCCTTACTAAATGTATCTCTTCTATGTGGCATACACATAACACAGAACTCATCTGGATAAAATAGAAATCACCAATTTTCCTCTTGGAGTTAAATTAGCAGCTGGATTTCAGCATAAATAAAAATTTAAATTGGTGCTATAAATTCTCTTGTTTCTCAAAAAAAGTTACAGTAGGAAAATGAGGAGAACTAATATAAATAATGAAGCATTTCATGAATGGCAGCTTTAGGAAATCCCAGAAGGGTTATACTCATGACAAAGTTATAGTCTTAATATCATTAATGATTGGTCTGGTTCATTAGTAGCATTAATAAGCACCCATTTTGAGTATCCTTAAGACTTCCTTGATGGGCTACTGCCCTTAAGTTTTGGGAGATCCATATGAGTGTCAAATTCTATCTGAATGCAGTGTTAAAAATATACCGTTGTTGAAAAGCCTAAAATTAAAGGAACCAATAAATGGAACTTTTACATGTCATTGCAATATAAAGAAAGTAAGAACATTTCTACTATATTAGCAATTTTGCCTCTACATTAAAATTATGTTGCAGTTGTCATGTAACTCAATACAAGCAAATAACTTCAGAGGAAATGACAGAGCCTGTTTGTTCTGGAGAATTTTTACACCTTTATGGAGTTCACTTTCCTGTAGAACTTAATTTTCAATACTGTACTAATTTCTACTTTATAAGTAATGCTTTAATGATAATTTCTGACATTCTTTGAGTATTTGTTAGGTTCTAAACCCTTTATGTCTGTCATATTTATCACATTTAATTCATTTCATTTAACAGTTCTCAACTAGGGGCAATTTTTAGCCGATCCTTCAGGATACTGGTCAATATCTATGGAGAATGTTGGTTGTCCCAAATTGGGGGGAAGATGCTGAACATTCTACGATGCACAGAACAGACCTTCTCCTTATCAACGAATTATTTAATCCTAAAAGTAAACAGAATCAGGAAAGAGCAATTCATTGAACAATTCTATTTAGTGAATATTATTAACATCATCTTCAAAAAAGGGTAACTGACTCACAGAAAGATTGAGTTTCTTATCTAAGATTGTAGACCTAAATAAGTAGTGGTAAAAACAAGATTTTTATTGTCTTAAAACACAAGTTCTTTCCATATCGTTTACTACTATCTCCAGAGACTTTGGTGAACATGAGCAGTTTCTGAGTTTTTAAGGGTGGGGATACTGCTTTATTCTGTGTATCTATCCTAGTGCCAGGATCTCACTTGCTGAAAGATTTATAGCAACTGTTCATCACTTGAATATCTTCATATTCCTCCTTCAGGATGACATGTCAACTATTAGGTCAGTAACCCAAAGAGAAGATCATTGATTGATTATGTATACTGCGTTACTAAACAAGGGGTGAGACGAAGGAAAGGTAGAAGACATTATCTCTGCCGCCAAGAAGGTTGTAGGGAAGAAGAGTTATATATGTATGTAAATAGAATTATATGTGATATGTATTTGTAAACAGAACTGTCAGACCAAACATAATGTTGCAAGCAATTAAAAGTAAACAATAAACTGGCCTAATCATATATGAGAACAGTTCTTTCTGATCCTTAAAGAGCACAACAGTTTTAATGCTATGATACAGTTGCATCATGGGTCACCATTGTGGCACACTGTGAAAGAGGCATGCCTGCTCCTACCTTTCTAGCTTAGATAAATGTATGAGCACAAGCAGGTTGGGCATGTGAAAATTGATCAGGTCTTGCATTCTGTGTTTCATTGAATTTTTATTCCCTATAAGATGATTTTTTTCATCCTCCTCTTTCCTGGTTTTTACAGCATTCATGATTGTTACCCACTTAACACTAACAAAAATTACTCAGGAAAGAATCTGAGGAAAATACTCGAATTAAGTAAGTATTCATCTTATGACAGGTAAGTATTCATCTTATGGCAGGGTGTGTGAAGTAAAATTAGAAGGTCTTTTATCTTTTATATATTGAAGTTATTTGGACACATTGCTGAGCTAATAGTAGGTACTAAATAAATGTTAGCCTCTTTTTTTCTTCCTTCTTTTTTTCCTTTTTCTTTTTTCTCCCTTTCTCAATTTCCTCTTCTCTCTTTTCCTCCCTTCTGTCTTCTTCTTCTTTTTTGATCCCTTCCTCTATCTTATTTATTTTTAATATTTCTTTAAAATAATGTCACATACATGGCCACCCACTCTTCTATAACTAAGGTGAGTTCTACCTAAAACATTAAGAAGTTCTGTAGGATAAGAATGTCTAGTTCTTAAATGCTTGGGCTCAGTGAACTAACTGATTAGGTTCAAGCCCCAGTTTCCTCTGTTGTTATTAATTCTGGAACTTTCTTGGGAAAATTAATCAGCTTTTTGTGTCTTGGGTCCTTCTTATGTAGTGTGAAGAAAGTATTTTCCATAACAGCGTTTTAAGGATTAAAAAGGTAAATCATGCTGTATTTTTGTCATTGTATCCAGAATATATGGTAAATATCCAACAAATAAAATTATCATAATATAGTTACAAACTGACATGAGCTAGCATTTGAGCTATCTAGAGAAATGAGCTTCATTGTTTTAAAACCTTCTTCCTTCACTATGACCTGTTGATTCCCTGTGAGATCTACATATAATCTTTTAGTTAATGACCCTCAACCATATTGGAACAATTTTCTTCTGCACATGTTTGCATTCCTACATTAGGTATGTACCTACCAAATACTGAAAGCCATTTTTTAATTACTTCATTTGGATATGTCTGTTAACAATGTTAAAATTAGAAATTGTGAATTTTTCAGACAAAAAAATTGGAACTGTGATATTTTACGATAAAAAAATCTAGTCTTCTGCTGGGCATGGTAGTGCATACCTTAATCCCAGTACTCAAGTTTGAGGTCAGCCTGAGCTAGATAATGTGTTTAAGACCAGCCTGAATTATATAGGAAGTTCCTGTCTCAATTCCCACCTACAAAAAAAAAAAAAAAAAAAGAAGAAGAAGAAACCTTAGAATCTTCTTATAAATGTGTGAATATGGTTAAAGTAGAATATTATGTATTGTTTATTAAGATATCTATAACTCCAGTGCTATTACTGATTTCTACTTTTATGTCTCATTGTCAAATAGGTCTAGAAATTTTATTTCATGAAATTAATGTGAGGAAAAAGACTGGACTAGTGTAGGTGACAATGTATAAATATATGAAGGATGATTTTATTAGAAATAATATTACAGATAGGAGTGATGATTTGGAATCAGAGCTCAGTTTATATCAGCTCTACCATTACAAGCCTTCACTTAACTTCTCTTGTTTCCTTAAGTGAAAACTGTGTACTTAAAAAGTAATGCATACTTACACGCTTGCCATACGATTTATATGAATGAGGCCTAGAAAACATTAAGAGCTTGTCACTATTTTATTTATTCTTTTCACAGGAATGAAACTAACAAATATTTGGGGTCTCCTGGTGTCATACACCTTGGTCAGCTTCCATGTCTTTGGAGTTTAATCTATTTTTTTTCATTTGGTGGTGCTTGGGGCATCCAACCCTGAGCCTGTTGCATACTCATCAAATGTTCTACCACAGAGCTACACCTCCAGCCCATGAATTTAATTCTTAATCCCTTTATTGTCACATACTTCTCACTAACAAAGAGGAACTGATTACTGATTTATTTCAAAATGTGTTTATTATATTAGATGGGTCACACTAGCAGTTGTAAAGCAAACAGAAGTGTGGAGGTGGGGAATGGATGGAATGAGTTCAATCAGATACCTGGGAAAAGTCAATAGTAAAGATAGAGCCTCAATTTTTGTAACACTGGAGAGGAAAACCTGGGTATAAAGTTTGAAGCAATGAATCATGAGTTAGAAACATGGGACTTTTTCCTGGTGTCTAACTTTATGCAGTTTGGTTTGCTTCTTTGTTCTTTTTCTACTATTCAATTCAGGATAGTAAAATGTAAACATTTCTAAAAACCCACTTTAAGATGAGGGGGAAAAGGAAACATTAAAATGCAGAGCACAGCTATGAAAACCTGATGAATACATTCCTTAATTGAAATGCATGTTGCTGTCTTTGTACCATTATGAAATACATGCTTTATTTGTATTGTATTTGGGCCACCACAAGTCAACAATAAGGTAAGGCATGAGTAAACAACCTTGCTTTGAGATGTTGAGGTGATAATCAGGCCCAAATTTTTACTTTTGTTTGAAATTTTCAATTCAAACTCAATATACACTTAGTTGCTCCTACACAATAGATTTCAGGAATTAAAGGTCTGGCTCTTTAAAAGCCAGCAGCCTGGCACACAGTCTCTCTCCGAAACTTGGAAGCAAGGCTATGCCTGGGAAAGCCTAAATGCCCTGGAGAGTTGAGGACAGCCCTGAGTCCGGTCAAAGAGAACGTGCTAGGACTGTTTGGATTCTTTTCGCTATATTGTTCAAGACGTTTTGCTGCCCAAGACTAAGAAATCTATAGGAGGGCGGGTTAGTTTACACACTGTCCACTTGTCACTGTCTCTAAGGCATACAAAAGCCTCTTAAAATAACACAAGCCGGCCTGAAGTACTTAAAATGAACAGATCTTGGGCGGGTAAGTGACAAAGCTCTCCCTCCTCTTACCTCCTTATGGGATTTTTTTTCTCTTTAATAAGTATGTTTCCGAAGGTAAATGTGCCACACTCGTATCTCACCTAAGCCTGAAATTAACAAGCTTGTTCTTCCCTCTGACTCGAGAAGGAAGCTCTAAGAACCTAGGAGAGACAGTCGTGGAACTTTCTAGTTCTATAAAGCCGAGTTTTGATACAAAAGAAGCATATTTTCCTTTCCTTAAAAAAAAAAAAAAAAAAGGCACCTTGCAAACGGAGCAAGAACCCAGTTAGGATCGCGGGAAAAACCAGGAGGAGGACGAGGAGGAGGAGGAAGGCTGGGGAAGCAACAGTTGGGTCCCGTGGACCCTGGCGCCTGGTCCTGCCCTGGCCCAGGGTTCCTTGGTCAGGGGTCACAACCCGGGTCCCTCACCTGTGGCTGCCTGCCGGCCCAGAGCGGAGAACCCGCTGGGACTAAGACTGAGCTCGAGAGGAGCTGGGCTGGGAGGCCGAGTGGGGAAAGGAAGGAAGGAGGAAGGAGTGACCAACTGGGTGAGGTGGGGGCTCGAGGGCGTGGGGAAAGTCGCTGGAGCAACTTTGGGGCAGGGCTAAGCAGCGCCCGGCACCTAACCTGGGCAGCGGAGGAGGGGAAGGAGCTGGAGGAAAAGGGAGGTGTGTGGGATGGGGGTGGGTGGCGGGAGTTGGAAGCAAATGACATCACAGCAGGTCAGAGAAAAAGGGGTGAGCTTCAGGCGCAAGAGGAGTAGGGCGTTTGGCATCAGGAACAGAAGCCCAGCCTGCCTTCAGGGACCCCAGAGACCATGCAGAAGTCGCCTCTAGAAAAGGCCAGCGTCGTCTCCAAACTTTTTTTCAGGTGAGAGGTGTCCAGTGGATCTTTGGAAGGACACGTGCCAATAAAAGAGAAGGGAGTGAATATGGGCAGAATTTGGGGGAAAGAGAAGTAGGGTTTTGTTCCGTTTTGTTTTTTAAAGATGCACTATCATTCATTGTTTTGAAAGAAAAAGTGGATTTGGTGAAATAAAATTGCCTTAAGATTAGAAAAAAAGAATAAACTGTAACCAGTTTAGATAGAGAGCAAAATCTATTTGTGAATGAAAGTCAGACTCCCAAAATACAAATATGCTAGGGTGCAATTGATTTATTTGATTTTTTTTCTGAGAAACTTACACACTGTAAAGTTGTTGATAACAAATTCTTCATTTTGGTCCTCTCCCACCTCGGATAACTCAGAAACTTGTCTTCTTGGGGCACCTACTATAAATCTCATTTCTGCATGTAGTAGGTGCTCAGAAAACATTTACTGACTGAATTTTGAAAAAAAATGTTCAGGAGAAGAGGTGGAAATTATGTGTTTAAAGTTTTTATTATGAAACTGAGTAAATATAACAAGTATTTGCCACAATTTCATTTTTCTTTTTAAGAAGGAAGACAAATCTAGTGAAATACTTAACTTAGAAAAGGGCAAATACTATGAGTTATACATTTGAAATGGAAGTCAACATTGTCATGGAAATGTGAAGCTATGGATGGATACAGGTACTGAAGTTATATCCAAATGACATTGGCCTATTCTATTCTTACTTTGCATGTGATGATCTATAAAAGCTAGCAAACTTCTTCTAATGAGATTTTTAAAAATAGAGCTTAATTTGAAGTCTTAGGCAAAATGTGATTAAATGTACCATTCATTTTTTAAGTGTTCTTTGGATACTGTATCTTCTTTGTTCCTGCTATTATATTTGTATGAATGAATGAATAGGCACAGCTGTCTCATGGGACATTACTTGACTCACAATCCTCCAATGAATCAACATACTAAAGTACCAAAAAAGTCAAATGTGTTATAAATATGCCTAGATGTGCGTGTGTTTGGGGAAGAGATCTTGTCTTTCTCATCTCTAATGTCCAATTCTGTGCATGTAGAGCAAGCCTGGAATTCAGGTGCTCAACAATGCCTTGGCCATTGAAGGGGGGCTCCTTGCTGTGGACAGGAGAGGAGGACTTTACTCTGGAATCACCTTTATGATATCTTTATAGAAACTTTTGTTAATTAATCTATAAAATTGGCCTATCTGTTCATCTGTTTTACTACTAATAATAAAATAAGAATGTTAATTGGCATAAATTATAGACTTTTTGTTAGAACATTTTGAGAAACCTAAATGTCAGTCCATCTAAAAATACAGTTTTCAGGAGAATGAATATCTTATGGTTGCTTCTAAGTACTAAGGAAGTTTAAAATTGCTCATCTGACATGTTTTCAAATTTTCTTTTTAAAGATCTTCTACTATATTTTAGTATAATTCTTAAAGTTTTAATAGCTATTAAGTTTTTAGGAGCATATACTCATTTCTATTCTTCAAACTACTTCATAATAAGTTGTTCTAAGAATAAAAGTGTTTTTAAAAGTTAAATTCCTACTATTTATAGGAACTGACAATCACCTAAAGTACCAGTGATTATAAACTTTCTTCTGGACTATAATTCTAAACTGGTAAAAACTTATTTTCTGCATTGGGCTAAGTAATATTACTTAGTGGTCAAAGGTGGTAGGTTTTGGGTTTATAATGTTTTGACTCAAATTCCAGATCTACTACTTAGTAGCTGTGAGACTTGAGATGAATCTCTTTCCATCTCTGTGTGACTTGACCTTTAAAACTTTAAACATCCATAATAACTATAAAAGAGGGATTGATCTGTTGAGAAAATGTATATCCAGTAAAGATTAGCTGCTATTATTATTTGATACATTTTTACATTCTTTTACATTATTATGGACCTTTTTTATATAAGATGATCAATTCCTTTCTGTTGAGTGTAATTTTGGGATTATCCAACTGTAGATACAATGATTGGACCTGTTTGAGAATTTAAGGAAAATCTCCATTAACATGACCTTGCTAGATACTTAACACAGAAAATCATATACTATGTCATATGTTTTAAATGCCTTAGAACTTAATTTTCTGAATATGATCTCTCAATTTTATAGTCAAGAAGAGTGAAACATTATAGGCTGGGTTATGGATTATATTGTTTTCATTTTAATTATCTAGGTTTTTTTTTAAACTGGAAAATCAAGAAGTTTGGGGAAAAACCTTAAGTAATTTTTTTCTTAATTTTTCAAGGGATTCACATCAAGTAAAAAATTTGAAATACATTGGAACTGTCTCAATAAATAATATAAAAGGGTTTCATCATAAAACTTCAAGTTTTTTATGAATATCATGGAAAATAAGTACAGTAAGTTAAGGCTCTGATGAAAACTTTTATGA
This sequence comes from Hydrochoerus hydrochaeris, assembly GCA_004027455.1. Taxonomy (NCBI): domain Eukaryota; kingdom Metazoa; phylum Chordata; class Mammalia; order Rodentia; family Hydrochaeridae; genus Hydrochoerus; species Hydrochoerus hydrochaeris. Next base: position 414,462 of record PVLA01000068.1, read on the forward strand.
AAAAGCTTCCTTTTTGTACTTGAGCTTGATCCAAGGTCCTTCATATTGAGTTACACACTCATCTCTTTTTAAATTTAGTTTTAAAACAGCGTCTCTGTAAATTGGTGAAACTAGGCACAAACTTGTGATCCTCTTGCCTCATCCTCCTAGACTGATGAGATTACAAGTACTTGCCACTACACCTGACTGAAATAAGGTATTTTAAAACTAGAGGTGATAAACTTGTGTGATTCATATACAAGTGAGATTGATTTACAAATGTTTATAAACAGTGGTTATACTTTTTGTTTTGGACAATATTTCAGTTTTTCATTTTCTCATAGCCTTTAATAAATTGTTTATTTTTCTCTGTCTTTTCCCTTATTTCCTGAATTTCCCATATTTTTTTAGATGTTAGATTATGTATTAAACCATGTGGTGGGTAGTATAAATTGAATTTTTATCATGCTGTCCATTCCAAAAATCCTCATCTAGCCCAAGGAACCAGGGAAGTCCCACAGCCACCAAATGTTGAGTGTCATACATCCCTTAAAAGTCTGCATACAGAGTCTTCCCCTAAGCTCAGCAGTCAAATCCCAAGTAAGTCAAAACAGTAAAATGTATTAGGATTTAGGGTGGGTATTCACAAAAAATTGTATATTGCAAGTCTCAGGTTAATTAATAGTAAGATCATTTAAGACAGTTTTGTAATTACTAGAAGCAAAATAATGAGAAAATGTTAGACATATACACTAAAATTTATATGATATTTTGAGCCATTAGAATAGGAGTGGTAGCTCAAAATATCTACCAGTGAAAACCACACTTGTCTTCTAAGTATTTGCCTTTTCTCAAAAAATTTGGACTAAGCACAGTGGCCCATGCTTATAATACCAACTCCTTGGAAGGCTGCGGCAGGAGGATTGCAAGTTCAAGACCAGCCCGTGTGACTTAGGGAGACCCTGTCTCAAAAGAGCCAGGGATGTAGCTTAGTTGCAAAGTGTCCCTGAGCTTAATCTCCAGTATTGGAAAACAACCAACCAAACAAAATTGGATCTTCTATTATGGTCTTATCTTTAAAGATATGTACATTTCTTTTTCTAGTATGTAGCAACCTAAATTCATTTGTAGTCATCTTATGGTTAGAGTTTGTGTTAGAAAAGATCACATTACTTAAACTGATTACTTGGACTTCCTTCTAAATTACTTTTGACTATTTCTCAAAATAAAACTTTTCATCATAGTTTGTTAACCGCCAAGTGCTACTACCTACATTTAGTATTATCCTTCAAAAAATGCCTTATGAAATTTAAAGATGATTTTTATTGAGGAAAAATATAAATATTTGATCAATTGAAACATAATTATTTAAGAATATAGTGAAATATTCATAAACAGATAATTTTGAAGAGGACCAAACTTGTAACTTATATAAATTGAGAAATATCATTTAAAAAATCAATCACCATTTTCTTATAGTGACATTTTATTTACATATTTAGCCTGAGCAAAGCTAAAAATTATGACTGAGTCATAAATATTACTGAAATTTACTGGAGTTGTTCATAAAAAAATGCCATGGGCAATGAGCCTACTTAACAAATATCTTAGTCTGGTTCCAATCTATCTATATACATGCATTGTGTCAAGTTTGTCTCTCATGCAAATCTTAGGCTATCCAAATGAGAAAAATTGATGCATAAAAACAAAGACCACTATGAGATCAATAATTCATATTGTGATACACAACTGACATCCAGTTAGTCAGTTTATAGCACATGCCATCAGTGAAAATAGCTCTGATCTCTTTGCTTTCTCTCAGCTTTTTCTCCTATAGAAACAGAAAGCACCTACCTCTGGGATAGGGACCCCTCTAACTTGAAAAGCACCAACAAATGTTGACTGTACCAGTGTCTCAGTATTCTTTTTTCTCAAGTTTTCCTTTGCTGACCATGTTTTGCTTTTGCTCAGCTCAGATTTTGGAATTTAGAGTATGTGTTATTCATGTCAGTTTGGTTGTTTTAACTCTGTGAGTTCTGAAGGTACCTTCTCTACATGATATGACTAAATTTTATCTATCTACCCACTTGTTTTTCTGTATGTGTAATATTTTATAATTAAGTTTATTTTAGCTAAATTTTTGTTTTAAAAATTCCCCTTTAGTTTTGAAGTGTATTCCAATGAATTTTCTTACATGCTTGTAACGTATAGTATGTGGTATAGTTTTAATAATCAACTCCTTCCTGAAGACAGCAGTAGAATCTATTTTTCCTAACTGCTTCATTAATATTTTATGTTTGATGTGGCAATCAAAATATTCCTCAAAGCATACTGATACACAAGGGAAATTATGACTTCCCATGTTGTGTTTTATGGGAGGAAGTAGGGTTTAGTGTCATATTATTCAATACATAAATGTTGAAACTTGTTTGAGGTCCTTGAATGAACACTGCTATAAAATATATTATTATTGTAGTATCCTTTCATAAGAACCTATAATTTCACTATGATAGAGCTACAATATAAGTATAGGATTGCCAAACCGTCAGGGAAGGGTGTTAACCATTTATCATGCAGTTATGTGATGTCTGTCAAAACTTTGAAAACACCTCTGACTCAGCAGCAATTTTGGCCATTTTGATTCCTGACGCATCTTGTGTAGGGCATTTGCTTGGAGCAAAATCCCAGAGATACAATGAGGTCAAGAGGGGAAAACAGACCATGATAGCGGTCTGATAGTCTGGTGACATGAACAGAGGGTTGCTTTTTAAATATGTCAATTACATTATCACAGATCAAAACATTACTATTTCAGTTTCTTCTCTTCAGCTTCTAAGAATGAATGTACCCTGTAGTTGTTTCGGTTTACAATTAACATTACAAGATGGTTTTATATAGAGCTCAGCAAAGAGCATGAGCAAGAAGCTTGTAAAAATTTAATCTACTATTATGTTGCTTGGTGTAGACAATTGCAACTCTATAAAAGTCTGGAAAGATCTTGTTTCCAAGGTTGTTTCCAAGTTGCACAGCTTGTCAAATTTTCTACTTCTTATGCAGTTCCAATTAACTTGCTACTAATTTTTTGACTCTTTCAAATTTTAAAACCCTAGATGCTAAGGACTTCTCTAAAATTTTAAAATATTATTCATATCTTTTCATGACTTGCATAGAAAGATTTAATATCTTTTTGTGATGAGCCTGGGTTTGTGGTGATCAATCCTAGAGACCTACAAATATTGTCAATTGATAATATTCAACAGTTCCACAATGGTGGCATCATTTGAAAAAGAGAAGAAGCAAAGGAAGCAGAACCATGGGCAAATTTTTAATGCTCAGAGCACTTATTTCACCAAATTTTCCTTTTAACCTTTATGGCTTGGTTTTCATGGGGGGTAGCTTACTTAATAATTCCTTTTTTATAGGGTCAGGGAATGAGTTGAAAATGTTTGCTAAGTCTTTAAAGAATTGTTAGGATTCTCAGCCCTAAAATTGTACTCTAATATAGTCTGAGAATTCTCCTAGCAGCTGAGTCAGAGCAATAATTTCCTTCGTGGGTCTTGATTCTGGGCAGCTTGGAGGGATGTTCTCATTCATTTATTGACACCCTCTGTATTTCTTGCAAGGCATTAAGAAGGTAGAGATGACTGGCAAAAAATTGTTGTGGCCCTCATAGGATAAATTCTCTCCATCTCATGAATGAAAAGGCTTACAAAGGGGTACTCAGTAAGGATGCCTAACACTAGTCAAAAAAGGTTTGCATAAGGAAACATCTCCTGCATTCAGTAGAAAGGAATATGAGTTAGGGGATGAATAAAGCAAACATAAACACATAGCTAATGGATTATGTATAAATATAGCAGGAAGAGGAAGCAAGGATCCTTGAAAGAATTCAGACAAAGTCTTTGAATTCCTCTCAAAAACTTGTGACAGGGATTTGTGAGAGATGGGTCTAAGAACTCTAGCAAAGGCTGGACCCCAAGTGACTTGGTAAAACTTTGAGCTTTATCAAACTGCAAGTGAAAAGGCACAGATTTTAAGGAGAGGAATTATAAGCCCAATTCAGCAGCACTGCTATTTTGCAAAAGAAATTAGCAGAAAGAATGGCTGTAGGAATAGAGATAAAGAGATAGATTTAAAAAATTTGTGAAATAAAATTAACTGGTTTGTTATTGATAGAGGTGGAAGGTGAAGAATCCAGCATAATGTCTGCATTTGCTGATTGGATAACAGGGTGAATGGTGATGCTGTTTATTGATTAAGTCAGGTAATTCAGTTGGAGATGATGACTTTCATAGACCTTTTATGTGCTCAAAAATGAAATGATGCGCAGGGTTTAAGGTCATATAATACAGTTATGTGAAAATAGTCTTGGATTTCGTGTATATTGTTTCAATACCAAGGGAACTTCTGCCTTTCAGCTCAAAGATAAATTTGACATCTAAAAACTCAGATTTGCTTTTTTTCTACTCCCTTTCACCTGATACCTAATAGAGTTACTGTCTCTATCCATAAATGTCAATAGGTAGCTTGTTTACATGAACTGTGAAGTATATACAAAGCAAATAAATCTTCCATAGAATAATTAGATCATGTAGTCAACTTGGATCAACATCAGTGATACAGCTAGACATTAGATGTTTACAGAAATTAATTGATTAAATATATAACTGCAATGAAACTTAGAATTTTATTCAGTGTGTTAAGAGTTCATAAGACTGTTAACATTAAAGTGGATGCATAGCAATCCTAATAACTTTAGAGCTAAGCTTTTAGTCAATGAAATATTGTTAGCCATAAAGATAATCAATATAAAATGAACTCATTGAAGCAAAAGAAGATTTTTTGCAATACAATGTGATTTTTAGTTATCCTTTCATTCATTCATGCATGCATTTGTGCATTTACTTGGCATAAATACTGAGCCACTGATACACTTGCCAAGGATATATAGTGGCCTGAAGATTTAAAACACAAAAATTTATTACTCATTCAGTTTATTCTGCTTTTACTGAAATGTTCATGCTTTTTAAAATATATACTGGGGATTGAACCCATAACTTTTATGCTGAGCTGCATCCCCATCTTGTTTCATTTTTTAAGACAAGGTCTTACTAAGTCACTAAGTTGCCCAGGCTTGAAGCTATGATATTCCTATCCCAGTCTCCCAGAGGACTTGGATTACAGGTGTGCATCATGATTCTCATATTTTAAATGATGTAATTTTTCTCATTGGACTAGAAGGATCATTAGAAATGTCTACATTTAACCATTATTCCGATTCTTGGAAGAAAAATAAAATTTCTGAATTGTAGGATTGTCAACTGTGTAAAGTACATCTCTTATGATAAATCATTCCAAAGTCACCAATATAATTCTTTCACAACAAAAATTATTTGATTTTGCAAAATTAAATAAAACTTTCTAAATGTGAATTTAATGTCATTTCATTTAGACATGCCTTAAAAATACAGTGAAGGTTTAATTTTAAAAATATTTATTACAGTAAAAGATACTCTGCCATAAATCCTCCTCAGTATATTCCCTGTAGGTTTGAACACATGTATCCCATTTTTCGTGTCACTTTCTGAAGCAGTTCTAGAAGTCCTCTTTCATAAGTTTCTTTAGTTGGGCTGTCATGACTGCCTTGGTGTCCTAAATAAATTAAAATTATTTAACTTTCATCATCATTTTGACTTTGGGGAAGAACCAAAGATTCACGGCAGTGCTTTTCAAATTATGGTTTGCTAATTTTAATTACCTGTTGTAAAACATATTTGGTTCCTGTATATGTAGTATAATACATATGTAAGGTATACATATCATGTTAAATATGCAGATTTCTAAATCTTCCTCTATGTATACTAAATAAAAATATCTGGGAGAGAACTACTATAGTATTTCATTATTTTTTAAACATTGTAGGTGATTGTTTTTATTGGCTAAAATTCAAGAACCATTAGGTCATCAGGTCGATTTTAACAAAATGGGTTTAAATAGCCTAAGTGCTTTTCAACCTTAGTTGGCATAAAAAAGCCCCTGGAAGTTGGATCCCAAGCCCAGAGATCTGGACTATTTGTCTCTCATTTCTCACTGACCACTTTTGGTATTGGTAGTATATGAATCCAATTTGTAACACTGGACTAAGGAAAAATTTATATTAATGGATATGATTCATAAAAACTGGGATTTTTTTTCATGCTAGAGATTGAACATATGACCTTTTCAATCAGCTATATATCCAACCTTTTTGATTTCTTTTTCCTTTTTAGATTTTGAGACAGAATCTTACTGACTTGTGTAACTGGGTCTCTAAATTACAGTCCTCCTGCCTCACCCTCCCGGAGTGCTGGGATTATATGCATATGCCACAGTACCCAGCTCTGTGGGGTGTTTTACAAATCTCAAAGACTTCAACCAGTTGTGTTTCTGGTTCAAGAGGTCCAAGAAAGAGGTTGGTGTAGAGTTCACAAAACCTTCCAGAAGATTCTGATTGATGGTCTCAGTTTAAAAAATATTAATAGGGGGCCAGGGATTTAGCTCTGCGGCATAAGCGCCTGCCTGGCAAGTGTGAGGTTGTAAATTCAATCCCTGGTACAAAAAAAAAATTAATAAATCAAGAATAAAAGGACTATCATAGATTAATGTGTTTATAGAATCTCCATTTTTAGGTCATTAATAAAAGATTGGAAAACTCCAGATTTGGGGACAAGAAAGGATTGTACCAAAAAGATTATAGAATGTGGGCTATGACGTGATTTTAACTTCTCTCACTTCCTTAACCTATACTTTCCCAGTAGTCTTTATCTAGCAATTTTAGGGTACAAGAGAGCTCTGAAAGTTAACCACTCTTTAGAAAAGTAACAATAGAAACATAGAAAAAATTCAGCATGTCACAGGATTGAGTATTTTTTTCCTGAGTAGTTTTTGAAGACTGAAATTTTTCCTCCTAATATTTATTAAACCCTTTCCACATATTTGGGTAATGCATATTACCTCAATGAATTCTTTGAACAAGTCTATATTCATTCTACAGAAATACATGGTTTCAAAAGTTTAAAGACTTTATAGATGCTCATCCTGGTAATTACTGCAAAATCAGAGCATGAATTTAAATTAGTCCAAATCCAGTTGTCTGCTCTTAAAGTACACTATATTGTCTACAAACGTAGAATGGAATTGGTTAATTATATAATGTCACTTGATTTTTCTCTTCAGTCAGAGTTTATTGGTGCATTTTACATATACCTAGTGATCACATTGATCATAGAGAATTTGTACTTCTACATGATAAAACTTGATGCTTTTCCCCCATTTTCCTACCTTACCTTCAACCCCTCCTCACCTATTTACAAAAGCTTTGTTTTGATTTTTCCTTCTTTTTCACTTTTTTCCCCCTCCCCCATTTTCTTCTTGTTTCACAATACTTACTACACATTTTGGTCCTTATTTACTCTTTTGGTTTTTCACATCATAGAAACAATGTGGCATTTAAACATGTGTGTCCGATTAATTTCACTTAAGAGTAGGGCTTCAAGGTACATCCATTTACCTAGGAATGTCTCAAGTGTATCCTTCTTTGTGGCATAGTAGTACTCCACTGTACATATCTTTATGTGTTCCTCACTATCACTTGAGCTGGGCACTGTCATTTAATTTTATATAATTTCAAATATTTTCTTCTCTTTGATATTTTTTTCAATATAAGCATTATGTAAAGAATATTGTTTAATAAGGCATCAGACTTTTTGTTCTTCTTGGAAGGATCAAAGAAGCATGCCTTCTGCCTAATCACTTTTGTTGCTTTGCATTGACTCCTATGACAAGCTGCTTCAGGAAGGGAGGGAAGGAGGATGTTGTCTTAAAGAATAAAGGATATGGTCAGCCAAAAGTATGCCAGAAGCTAACCATTGTCACATAGCAATAGCACAGTTGCAAAATACTTGACCCAGGCTTTGCTTCTCATCCTGATTTGTTCTGTTCAAGTACCGGCAGTTAACCTTCATTTCTTTTTTCATTTTCTGAAATCCGTCTTCCTGTCATTTCCCATGCTCTCAAACATACCAAACCAGCCTTTCTCTTGAGCATTCACATCTTCTGTAATCCTACCAGCTCTATCCTGTCAGCTCTGTTCCCAGGCAGTCACTTCTGGGTTGTCTCACCGTATCCAATCCTTCTTTGGTAACTACTGTAAGCACTGTCCCTTAGATTTTCATTGTTTATGTCATCTATGAATATTTTTATGTTTGATTCATATTTTATTTCTTTATTTCGCAGAGCTGAAGGAGGGACAAAGCCACCTGGCAAATGTTTCTTCAACTCAATACTTAAACTTTAGCGTATAAAAGGCAGTGGATTTCACTGACTTTATTTACTTAAGGAGGGAAGGTTTATTTTAGTTCACATTTTGTAGAGGTTTCAATAGATAGTTGGCTGACTCCACGGCAGCACAGCATGAAAGGAGAGAATCAGTCTATGGCAAGGCAGGGAGGCAGCAGCAAGGCAGGCTTGCTGGTTGCTGCTGCCTTTATATTCCATCCAGGTTATAAGCCTATTGATTGGTGCCACTGCACCCAAAGTGGGTCTTCCTTATTTAGTAAATCTGTTCAGTTACACTCAGTACTGTGCTAATCCAATTAGGGGACTAATCTAGTACCACACATCCCTAATCCCAGTGTCATGCACCCATGATCCACCTATCTCCCAAAAGCCCCACCTATGAGCACATGGAAATTTGGAAGGACATCTAGATATAAGTCATAACATTCTAGTACCAGCCCCTGAAAGACTCATGCACATCCCTATATTCAAAATGAATTTGGTCTATCTCTAGAGTTTCTGAAGTTCTAGTAGTTTCATCATACTAAAAAAACAAATCCAAATTCTCCTCTGAGATTAAGGCAAATTCTTAGCTTTGAGCCCTGCTTGGTGCATGTGGATGATATAGGTGAAAGAATAAATTGGGCTTGTGGGAAGCTCACCAGGTTCTTCCTTTTTACTATTTTAAAAAAAAGAATTCATACTTTATCAATGAATTTGAATTTTCAGGCGAAATCTTCTCAGGAGCTATGGAATGTACAAATAGAAGTGACAATAAAAGAAGATAACATTTTCATAGGGGTGAAAACGTAGTTAACTTCCACTCCAAAATAAAGGCTGAAGTCATATAACATTTTATGTGTCATTTCCCTGGTCCTACTATCTGCTTTCTCCACAATATTATATTTCTGAAGTTGAGATGCTTCATATAATTCTATAATTCAGTTGAGATGCCTCTTAGAATAAAAAGAAAAAAACTTTCCATCCATCAGGTCAAGGAACAAATTATAATACAGAAACTTAGCAATACATAAGTGGTAAATGTTCCTTCATCTGATGGCTTCATTTGAAATGTTTTGCATTCATTGAGTCCCCCGAGGCCGACTTTTACCTAAATTTGCTTTGTTGGTTGATATTTTGGGGAAAACATTACTTTGTGATAGGTTTGAAGGAAACAGGTAAGAAGTTTGTCTGGCATGTCACAAGGTATAATTACAGTAGAAATTACCTAAGCTCAGCATTTCATTGTGCCTTGAAATTATACTGCCTGTTCCACAGGTGAAGGTGTTATGAATTCAGTTTGTCACTGTAAACCTATTTATAGATATGAAAGACCAAGAGTGATTCAGAAGAATTATTTTTGACCTGAATGTGAATAAGGCTTAGACAACTTTAATTATGATACCAAAGAAAAAAGTGATAGGTAATTGTGTGAATAAGTATATAGTAATGTTCATTTCTAAAAACTGTGTAATGTAATGTTCCTTTTTGAAAAAGCAAGTGTTAAATTGACTGTGAGTCTTATAATCAGTGTCACCTTAGAGTATATAAGCATGATAAAGTATTATAAAACCATGATAATATCATCTGTGGCTTGTTATTTATCACTTCCTGGGTGCTGTACAGCTGTCTTATGCTGTGACAGACCTTGTGTGAGTGGGTGTGTTGGAGACTTGGTGGGCTATTAAGTGAGCATGGCTCATGAGTGTTACAATGTCTTGCTGATTTAGGGATTGTAGAGATAACCAGTAAAGATTGTAATAGTCTTAAATATGTGTAAACAGTTGTCACTATGCTTTGCTGCATAGTGTACATTAAATGAGTTAACCTGGAAGGTAAGGATAGTGCTTGGATGACTACATTGTGCTAAAATTGGCATATAACTTTTAAGAATGATTCATTCCTATTTTAATAGTAGAACCTATTAAAATATTAACATCTCAAATCAGGATTTGGTGAATTCTGTGAAGTGATTTTGGGAAATGAAGATGTTGGGCTTCATAATTTGAAAACCACTAAATTAGGGTTTCCCTTACATTGATTGGTTGTTCCTAACTTTCCTTTGAGTTCCATGTTTGACCCATTGTATTCTTAGAAAATGAGCCACTTTCTATTTCATGTCTATCCTCATAGACATGATAGACATAGATTTCTCAGGTAACAATAAAGGAAGAAGCATGTACTTTGGAATCAGACTTGGCTAGAATCCTTACTCTGTGACTTATTAACAGTGTGGTCTTAGGAAATTTACTTAATCTTTTTTACTACTCAGTTATTCTCACTGGTACAATGATATATTCTTATCTTAACATAGCCTACCAGTATTTTGGTATCTAACAGTCCTTAAGTGCTTACTCTGTATATTAGCCAGAGTTTTCCAGAAAAAAAAAACCAATAGTAAATTCATTTATTTGATATATGTGATTTATTATAAGAAATTACTCACATGATTATGAAGGCTGAAAGGTCAGGATTGGCTGGCAGGTTGAAGACCTAGGAAAGCCAATGTTCTAGTTTTAGTTCAAAGGCAGTCTGCTGGACAATGCTGTCTTGCTTATGGAGCCAAAATCTTTTTGTTTAATTCAGATTTTGAACTGATTGGATGAAACTTTACCTACTTAGAGAGGGATTCTACTTTACCCAACATTCACTGATTTAAATGTCAATCTTATCCTAAAATACCCTCTCAGTTGATACATAAAATTAACTTAGTACTTATCATGCATTTATTAACAGAAAATAATGCCAAATATAGAATAGTTCTTTAGGACTGACATCTATTTGTAATGTGTGCTTGCACAGCTATAAACATACCATGTTTGTGGAATTAACTAACATATTAATTCAGTTTCTAATCTGTCCAGTTCACTGAATAAGACAATAGATATAAAAAGATGTTACACCTATATTTTATCAATAATTTAGTTTTGTGAGGAAAATAAATTAGAAAACTAAGTGTAATGTGGTAACATTAATTCAACAGTTGAAAACACTGGATGACATGGACATGCCAATGGTATGTACAAGAATATAGAAGTTGAAGTCTATAAGGCATTTCTCACACAGTCCAGTGTGGTTGGGAGATTAGAGGAATTGGTAGACAAATGGATAGACCACTTATGGTAGAGGGCTAGGTTAAGAAAATTAAGGACAGAAGGGACACACAGGAGGAAAATTAAAACTAGCCTGGAGAAAGGATCACCCTGTGTAATTTTATAGGATTATTTCTGTGCATTTATGTTTCTTGGAAATAGAAGTCAGGTTTTATTTCCACGAAGCTGTCAGTTTTTATTCAGTGTGACCTGACTGAACCAAAGAATGCTATGCCTGGTAACGGTAAGAATCTTTTTAAAAATTAAGAGCCACCTTATTATCAGTGGTTTTATCCAGTGGGAGCTCCTACAGAGTTCAAAAGGAAGAAAATCTGGCTCAGTAGTTCCTCTAAAGTTCATTTGCCTAAAGTGTGAATAGCAACAAGAGATCACACATTTCAAGATTAAATAAAAACTCTTAAGTGGCCATAAAAATGCATAAAGCTGCCATTTTATGCATTATGATACATGCTTTTAATTACCTGATTTCCAAAGTAAACATTTTGAACTATTAAATTGCTTATTAGGAACAATTAACAAATCAATCATCCATTATTATGTGTTTTGCTTCTGAAATTACAGCAATTTGGGGTTTTTAAAAAACAGATTTTAATATGTTGCTGATATTTTAAAAAAGATATACAGATTAAGTGAAGGGAATTTAAAACATGGCACTTACAGTAGAGTCATTTCCATGGTAAACCATGAACCAATTGCCATCTCCAGTACCTGCCTGTGTCTTATTTTTTTTCTTCCTGGAATTCACGGTGGGGGTGTATGAGGGTTATCAGGGTGAGGCTGCTGCGGCAGCTGCTGCTGCTGCTCCTGTCCTCCCCTATACTTGTAGTAAGCTTCATTGTTGGTGTCTGTCCCAGTGATAGGAAAGTCTCAAGACAGTGAAAGCTTGGTCTCCAAACTCAGAAACGGGGAGAAATAGCAAAGATTCTAAATTTACCTTTTAATTAGGGGTACTTTAGTATCTTTGTTTTAGAAGGTTAAATAGTGACAAAGAAAGACAAAAAAAAAAAGGTTAAAATGCCACAGATAACTAAATTTCATATTAAATTTGAGATGGGAAATCATTTGTAGCCAAGAAGCCTGAATCCAAGGCCATGATGTTTTTTGAAGACTTCTGAAAAGTAAACATGAGCAACAGTAGTATAACAGTATCATAGAACAAAGAATGTATACAAATTAGATGGATAAGAAGATTAAGATGCAGAAATATTTCAGAATTGAGTGGTCTTTTATCTGGTTAGATGTTTTCAAGCAGAATCCTAGAGACTACTGTCATCATAAGTGATGAAGCAATCAAAAATCTTCAGCTTTATATTCCTGATGCAGCAATTGTATCAGTGTTATATTGGAGTATTAGTTCTCAAGCATTTATAAGATTACTTCCAGTTTTCATTTTATTATTTTGTTCATCTAACAAAATATGCAAATAAATAAGCATTCTTGAATAAACCGTTGGGCAGAATTATTCTGTATTTAAATATTTTAATTTTGGCAAAAGTTGCTTTGAGGTAATAAATAGTAACTAAGTGACAGAATGGACTTCATAAAAGTGATTTTTTATTTACATAGTAAGAAGACAAACCATTTGGATATTGAAAGTCATGAAAAAGTGCTTTGCCTGTGATAAAACAGATACCTGACTTCATTGCCCAGTGGGTCTTTGTCCCTAAAAAAGGATGTGTCATCACCACCTTGTGAGAAAAATCAAGCAGCTTCAATCCCAGATGTTGAGTTAGTTTCAGAAAGGTAATCACAGCTCAGAAAGGGGATGCATACTTTTCTACTAAAGGATATAGAAGCCCATTAGAATGAATTTACTTTGGGTTCTAGTGATGATATCTCAGTATTCCCGATAAACAGAAAGCCCTAATAAGTGGTTTAAAGTGCCATAAAGCGAAAGGACTACCAAAAATAGGGTAATTATAGAAGAAATGCTAGCAAAGTTAAATCATGTGGGAGATACCTTATATTGTTTGTGTGAAGTATATTGTAATTCTACTTTAGGCAGAAAGTGTGTGGAACTGTCTCCCTTCTTTCCCTTTCAGCTCTCCCTGGGAATCTGGGAGATACTATCACAATATGTTTAAATAATTTCCCCCTTTTCTTCTGTCTGCCTTCAACATTCTTTGGATGGTTAGCATTATCCAGGATATGTGGGCTATTTCAAATTCTTGATCAGTATATTTGATTGTGTGACAATTTCTAGTACATTTGAATCTGTCTACACAGAGTAGTATGATTTCTACTTAGTCTTTTAAGTTTTAATTATTTTACACATAAAGGAAGAAGGCTATGAGCTTTGAGTATGTCAATGTGTCAGTTTTATGAAAAGTGCCATGTAACTATGGTTTGAATTTACTGTCTTATTTCATTTTATTTGGCTTGTTAAGTAAAAATACTGTGAAAGCATGATTATTTTATACAAACAAAATTACTTTGACTTGAAACTTCATTTTAAGTTTTAGTAAATGAAAATGTCATGCTCTGCTTTATTAATAAAAAGTCAAATGTCAAAAATAAGCTTTAATCGTTCACTTTAGAAGGGCAAGTTTTATGAAAATCAAAGTTGTAATAGTGGCTGTAATTGCCAAATTCTTTTTATCATAAGGAATTACAACTCATTCTATATAAAATTGAAAGTTTTGTTCTAAGAAATAGCATGGATTAAATACAGTATTATTATATGTGTGTGTGCTTAAAAATCAATATATAGCATTTTCTCTGCAGTAAAACCCCAAACTTCTTATAATTAAGTGGCCAGAACACTTAATCTGGGATGCTATGGCTTATTTTTTTTTTCAGTTAGTTTAAAATTTACAAGTTCTAAATGTCTGTATACATTATGAACATCTATTTCATCTATTTCATAAAATAGGTTTGCTTGATACACATTTGCAGTACATAGTGACTACACTTATTATGGTACATAATACATCTTAATTTTTTTTACTTTATAATTAATAATTATCTAGTCTCTCTTGGTATTAAGCAGAACTTTGAAAACTATCACAGTTGCTAAGTAGACCAATTTATAAGTCTTTGTCCATGTTTGGTATCTAGTTCTAAATGAAGGAAAAGCTAAATCAGTTAAAAGTGAGAGGAAAAGATAACAGGTACAATGGAAGGGAGAAGGAAAGCAAAGCAAAAGCTTATGGATTTCTGTTGTTCCTGGTGAACCTGCATCATCTCATTGATTCCTAATGGAAGAAATTATGGAGGTGAAATCCTGACTGGGCACTTTAAAGTCTTCCAAGACTGTTGCATATACTCAGGATTATTCAAAAAGGAAGAGTGGTTAGTGTTTTGCACAAATTAATATTTCAAAAAGTGTCTAAGTATAACTGTCTGGTTTATTTTGTTTTGTATTTATAAGATTGACCTGTGGCAAAAATGGAGAACTCCTTACTAGGACAGAAATTTCATTCAATTTTATTGGCTTAAACTCATGAAATAAAATCTTTCCCTAATGTGATTCTGTGGTGATTGCAGTATATTAATGGATTTTGGCATTTATATTTTACCTTAAGCAAATTTCAATTTGGGGACACAAATAGAGGTTTACTGTGTGGTGAAACTACCAGGAAATACTAAATAATATTCATAATTATAGATGATAAACTTAGATTGTTATGCCACTGAATTTTGTTTAGTTTGATGATGCTGGGCTGTGGCACTCTTGATAATCAAAATCAGATGTCATGCTATAACGTAACTTCTGAAAATGGATACAGAGAATTCAGAAAGATTTTTATAAAAGCAGCCCACAAACTGTTACTTCAAAATGAACTGAAAATGCACTTATGGGAATTGTTGCTGGATCTAAGAGTGTGATCAAAAGAGTTGTGTTTATATTTTTTAAGAAAGAGATTGAAATTTATTTTTTAATTTCTTGAAAATGCCTTTTGAGGTGTAATATTGGTAGTGAAATACTGTTCACTTGTAAAATTAGAGTTATATTTTAATAATTTAAAGCATATTAAAAATACAAGCTTTATTATAGGTTGAACACATTTCTTTTTAAATTAAATTTTCTATAGTTCCCTTTCTTTCCACTGTACTACTAATATGTTTGTTCTAAGCCTTTCAAACATATGGTAGTCAGTGCTCTACTGTGGTTGGCTGAGCTAATTATTAAGTATTCAGTAAATTTGTGATCTGGTTGCTAAACATAGCCATTATTAAATGTCAAATTATTTAAACTTATAATTAAATAAATTATAAAAGCAACAGTAATAAAAACTCAAAAGTTATCATTTTCTGATTATTTTACATTTTATTATCTGTATTTTAGAGATTATTTGTGTTCATTGTATCTGAATGGTGGATATATTATATTATAATATGTAATTGCTTACACTTCCCAACTCTGTGTTTAATGACTGCATATTTGTAGCTTGAAATGGTAAGATTGTTTTTGCTACAGTAAATGGGAAATGATTTTGCTTTTATTTTATGGAAAGGGGTTATTGACTGCATACACCATTAGTTCTCTGGTTTCCAGTTTCCTCTCCACTAATGTAACTTACCATTACTAATTTTCTTCATTGAAAAGGCTAAGCATGGTAAAGAAAAGAGTGAAGGCAGATTTCAGAGAAGGCTAGGCTATTCTGTTTAGTAATTCAGACAAGTTTAGTGTCTCTGAACACCATTTCTTTACTCTTAAAATAGGTCAGTGATCCCTTTTTTGTTCTTTCTACTTAAGGAAATTTTCAAATTAAAATTATAATGTGCTCATGGATGGTGAAAGTATTAGAGGCAGCTAAGATATATAGAAATTAATATACAGTCAGAGAGGGACTAGATTTTTAAAAGTCAGCAAAAAAAAAAAAAAAAAAAACAAAGACATCAGAATTGTGGCTAGAGGTACATCTGAAGAAGACCAGGCCTCAAGATAGATGCAATGGCCAGGCCTACATTCCTCCCTAAGGCATAAACAGTGACTTGGAATTATGCTGTAATTACCTCCACCTGGTCCAAGAAGTCCAGCTAGGCATTAGTTACCCAGGTGGGAGATCAGAGTATCCTGACTCATCCCTTCCCAAAAATGCCTTTGTTCTTTTAACGTGGCCTTGCTACATGGTGACTTGTTTCCTTACTGGATCAATATTAGTTAAGTGACAATACTTGTAATCCTATAGGTTGATTGTTGTTCCATCCACGTTGTACTCACGTTGTGAGTTTGTTGTGTAAATTACTCCTGACAAAGGGCCTTGGTGGCAACCCATTCCCTGGATCTCTGTGTTTCTCAGGAGCTATCTTACAATAAATCTTTGCTACTCTTACCCTATTGCCCCTTGGAATTTATTCTTTGATTTTACAGTACTCAGACTGGGCATATCTGACATCTGGCAGGCTTGGAGTTATATTTCTTATATATCAAAAGGTCTTTGGAAAAAGCCATATACACAATTTTTCAATAAACTCTAGCTTTACCTTCTCACTTCTTCACATCATTTTTCAAAGACTTGCTAAATCATATGATAAATATCTGTCTTAGATCTTTCCTAGCTTGACTGCCACTTGTATCTCCCACTTTACTTTCCAGTCTGTTGGATACTGGTGTGGGGAGCACCATTATTGTGCATTTTCTTCCTCTGATGATACCCAAAGCAGACACTGCATTATCACAACACTTATTTTCAAACCAAGAAAGATGTTAAACAGGAAAGTATAGATTTTTGAATCACTAAATTCAAGTTTGATTTCTTTCTTCAATAAATACATGAAATTTCACCCAAAAAGGTCTTATTCTCTCAAATTTAATTTAGAAATTTCTCTTTGCAGATGATTTATTTCACAATTTCTCTATCTTTGTCCCTTTCTTTCTCCTTTTCTTGTTTGGATTGTCTTCTTTCTGTGAAGGTTACTCTGCTTTACCCATAGTAGTTAGAAACATCATACCTGTAGTAATTAGAAACAGCATACTTGAAAATACCAGGTTTCCTTGCTTACTTATATCTCATGCCAGCTTCATTAATTCCTATAATAAATTGTTATTTATTCGATGCCTAGAGGGAAGACGTGTGGAACTAATGTAGGGTGAGTAGGTAAAACTTAAGAAGTTAATGATTCAAGCATGATAATCCAATAAATTGATATAGACTACTCACACTCTGGCTATAGTCAGTTCATTTAGGAGGTAGTTTATTACTGAGTACCTTGTGTTATTGTAATACTGTTACAGAAGAATGTTGATTAAATATCTGTTTAGCAGTCTAATTGTTCCGTTGGGGAAAATTTATCATTTTTCTTATCCATTCTGACAAAATGTCAGCACATTATTTTAGAATTTTTGATATTTTATACAGATGTGTCCTATAAAATAATGAATTCTGGCATTTATATAATTTGATTTTTCTTTATATTTATGCATGTATATAGTATCATCTACACAACAGAATATTTGAGTTGATGTTAGATTCTAAATCTGTATTGGCAATTGAATTAATTCATTATTTATACCTGCCCCTCCTCTTTCTGTTTTAGCTGGACAAGACCAATTCTGAAGAAAGGGTACAGAAAGCGCCTGGAACTGTCAGATATATACCAGGTCCCTTCTGCTGATTCTGCTGACAATCTATCTGAAAAGTTGGAAAGGTATTTTCATGGTTTATTAATTAAAGAGAAACATTCATATGATTAATTATTTAGAGAATAGAAAACTAACATTTTAGAGAGTCTAATTCAAATGACATAGTTAAAATAAGAACATCTTATATTTTTGCTGAAATCTTTACTGATTGAAGAATTAAATAATGAAACCATGAAGGAAAACTAATAATTTTCTCGAGAAATGTCTTCTTAGGGTTGAAAAATACATATGTGTGTTCTGAGAATTTATCTGTCTTTAAAGAACGTGAGATAGATTTGCTCTCCAAATTTAACATGTGAGTATAAATGTGCCTGCTGGGAAGTCTTAAGATAATAAAAACAAAGAAATTTTTAAAAAGTTCTTGTTTTTTTACTTCCTTTTATATCTCAAGTGTAACATCTCCCCTCAGCCACTCTGAGATGAAACTGTTGCTATCTCCATTCTACAGAAAAACATAGAAGGCATAGATTATGTAATCTGATGGAGTCATGATTCCAACTCAGATCTGCACTGCTTGTTTCTAAGAACAGTGTTCCACTCTGGGCAGTGTCTCAGCATCTTCCTTTATTGAGTATTGGTTAGGACTATTGATCACTTGTGACAGAAATCCAATTAACTAGTTAAAGTAATGAAAGGCAAGATTTTTTGGCTCCTGAAGTCTAAGCTGTGTGAATGCCTATGTAGAGAATTGTCCTCATGGAAGCAAAGGGACTAGGGACTCAGATATCACTAGGTCATTTGCATTGTGCTGGTTCAGTTCTCTCAGACTAGCATTCTCCCTGTGGTGGGCCTTGTACCTTTACAGACCGAAGAGGAGAGAGCCCTTTATTCTTGGGGCCAAGATGTGGCCAAATGGTAAAAATTCAGAGTCACAGTCTTACTACCTAATCACAGTCTATAAATTAACTAGACATTGTCTGACCAGACTACTAGATGAAAGGAAGAGGAACTGGGAATAAGAAAATGAAAGAAGAAAAGGATATTTGACCTTTTATTGACCGAAGTTAGAAAGTTGAATAGAATTGTGCTTTATCTTATTTTAATTAAATTAATTTACCTTTTCTGACATTTTCAAGGCAAAGTAAGATAGTAAACCTTATCTTCCATGGTTTTATTTAAAGATATAAGTAAATGAGAGTACCAGATGCACATTTCTACAGTCAAGAGCCATATTCATTTATTGAGCTTGTATGAGTTCAAGTGGCTTGGAGACAGGGATATTTTGGATTTTTTTTTTTTTTTTTGTACCGGGGATCGAACTCACGACCTCGTGCTTGCTTGGGATTTTTGTTTTTGTTTAGTTTGATCTGTTTTGTTTATGAAGTATCCTCAGGTACCTATAATAGGGCTGGCATATAATATACAATAAATATTTATTAATAAATGATTAATGTGAAATGACTAGCATGATATAAAAACCTGTAGTATTGGTGGAGAGATGAAGTATGTAAAATAATACATTGTAGCAATCAACAAGTTAAAAATAATATAGTAGAATACTTAATGTTACTGAGGTAAAGATTAATCAGAACAGGATTAGGTTCATTGAAAAATGAATGTCCTAGATATATTTTGATTTATGGCCATGTAGACAAAATAAACCCAAATTTGCAGGGCTGTATGGCCTAATTTTTTTTCTAAGTTTTCATTGTGTCCTACATTGTGATTCAGTTGTAAAAATATTCCTATTTTGTTTCATCTCAACAACTCTATGCCAGAATAAGCCCATAAAATTTACCTTCATTATTTCTGTTTTGCTTCTTTGTATTTCTTCACCCCTTATTTACATCTTTTCTTATAAAATTGAAATTAGGGATTTATTGAAACTTCTGGAAGGATGACATATCATTTGTAGTACTTTGTATCTTTGCAAAGGGTGTGAGAAGGTAGGTAGGTGAGGTGTGACTAGGCTTTATAGGTAGGCTGTAGCTAGCAAGTGGCAAACTACAACCCATTCACCAAGACTATTAGTTTATCTTCAGATCTCAGTCATATATTCTTTTAGAGTGATGTACAACCACGTTTATTTGTGGTAATTTGATAGTAATGGGAAGAGCCATTGATAAAATGTGAAGCTTTTGTCTAAATTTTTAGACACCTTATGTATTTTTTCAACACTGCATGAATTGAAGATTAAGATATGGATGACACTTAGAGATACTTTATTCTTTTCTGAAGAGAAGAGGGACAGAGATCAGTGGCAAAAACTTAAATACAAGCAGGTTCTGTTCTTGTAGTACTTAAAATGGAAAGTATTAGATCCTAGCTATTTTTATACTATTTAATGTCCATTCCTACTTTTAAAATGCCTAATATTTTCTGTTTCATTTTTCAAAGGCTTTTAGTCTAATAAGTAATTTCAATAATTGAAAATAAAGGTTGATAATATTTACTTAATGGTTCTCCTTTTAAAAACAAATTCTAATAGGTTTTTCCCATATTGAATCACATAAAAGTAAATCTGAGCATTTATCTTGTTTTTGGTTTCACTGTTAACTCATAAAATCTGCCTCAGTTCTAAACATATAAGGAAAAGGAGTGAGAATATTTACATTTATTTTTCCACCTATTCTAAGCACAGGAAGTACATTCATTAGTGTTGTACTTTATTTATTCTTCCATTGCTTTTAAGAAGCCCAATTCTTTTCTTTAACACATACAGTGTAGCTTTTCATGAAATCAAATTCTTGCAGAGTAATATATAGTAGAGTATCAAAATGTACCAAAAATCTTTGTAGTTGATGTTGTAGTTTCCACAAGGTTTTGTCTTTAATCACTTGAGTTAATATCCTTGGATATTGTGTGAAACAAAGCTATGTTAAGAATATTACATGCTGATACACCTATAATCATAGCACTGGGGAGGCTGAGGCAAGAGGATCACCACTAAGTTTGGGGCCAGACCTGGCTACATAGTGAGTTCAAGACCAGTCTGAGCTACTTCGGGAGACCCTATGAAAACAAGACAACAAAAGTAAAACAACACAAGACAAAAAAATAAGATGATTCAGACATTTGCACATGTAATTTATTGGTCCCATTTTTCATTCTTTTGCAGAGAATGGGATAGAGAGCTGGCTTCAAAGAAAAATCCAAAACTTATTAATGCTCTCCGGCGATGCTTTCTCTGGAGATTTATGTTCTATGGAATTCTACTATATTTAGGGGTAAGAATCTTCCTTGTAAGTATATTATGGATAAAAATAATTATATTATGGTGATTGTAGTGATTGTAGGACAAGAGAATCTAGTAAAAGTATGAAGGACTAATGGGAATAAAAGTATAAAGGACTAATTAATCTCTAGACACTAAGAAACTACCTAAAATTCTAGGAGTGAAAAGTAAGAATCCTTTGGAGTGAAAATGCTAATTAACAATTAAAAATGGGTATAGCAAAATAAATTACTGTTTACAAATTATTTTCTGTTATAATTCTAAAAAATTACATTTTATGACTAGTACATGGGATTACTGCTAACTTTACTTTTGTATATTCAGTAAAAGAATGTCAAAAGACAATGTAAGGAGAAAAATTCACCCAATTATACATATAATGTCATATTTTGAAATTATACCTGCATACTGAATTGTTTTAAAGAAAAATGGTGAAATTTTAAAATGTGGCAATGACGTACACTTGCAGTACATCTTCTCATTCTTTTTTTCTTCATCACTGTAAAGAGAGTGATTGCTTGAAAATCCAGACTTTGGTGCTTTAAAAACCTTATATATTCCTCAGTTGCTCTTATACGTGTGTCTGTTTCATTATTTTCTGTATTATCTGAACATCACTTTGAAACCTTGTTTGTAACCAGTAAAAGGAGGTGGTAAGTGGAACATACATTTAGTATTCCAATAATAGCTGTGTACAATATTCCTTTGGGAAGCTACATACCAGATAGATTACCTGTGTCCATACTGATCTTTCCATTTCAGGGAATTAGCAGTGCCACAGTGTCTCCCAAATAAATGCCATGTTTTAGTGCTTTAAGAATAGTAATTCATGCAACCCAACAAAAATGAATTTGAAAATTTATTTTGACAAAGATTAATATGATTAGGTCCAGAATGTTTCCTAAGACTTGTGACAATTTCCTGGATGAAATTCTTCTGGCATGTGTATATGTATATTATATATATATATAATATACATACACACACACACATATATATATATACACACACACATATATAAATACATATATACATATGTATATATAAATATATATATATATATATATATATATATATATATATATATATATATATGTCAGATAGATCTATGATGTATATGGATTTACTATTTCAAAAAACCCAAAAATTCTTTCTAGGGGATTATGTATGAGTGTGTGTGTATATGTATGAATGCACATGCATATGTATGTGTAATATATGTATTGTTAAACCTGCAAAAATTTAGGAGTGAAAAATAGTTTGTTAGTAAATATAAGGGTAAAGTAGGCCAGGAATTAATTGCCCTTTAAAATATCTTTGAGGTCATTTTTCTCAGGAAAACACTTAGCTTTGGGAAACAGTTTTCTTCAGTCGTGATCTGGTAGTTCTAAGGGTGAAATCTATAGCCAACATTCAGGAACAGGAGCAGGTCTTAAGAGTGATGAAATTGTTCCTAAGATTCCCAGGATTAAAAATATTCCAGCAGAAAAGATCTAAAAACCATATGGGGCTATTAATTATCCATGAATGGGGATGAGAGAGGTGCTTCTGAGCTAAGTTGAACCCTGCACTACCTCTGAGAAACCAGCAGAACATGTGAAAAGCCCTCTTCCCATAACATCAATTCTTAGTGATAACCAGAAGAATATTGGTATTAGGTAAAGGCTCCTATTAGGAAACAGCAGCTCAAATGTACATGGAAAATTTATATTTAGAATGGCACAAGTGGAGCAAAGCCATGGGTTTTACTCCCTTTAACATAGAAAAGGTCTCACTGATATCATGTAGTTTTAATAGCAAAACTATTGAAAATAGTGCATATGTTGAAAGCTTGTCTTACAGAATAAGATAACCACAGAGATTGTTTGGATGAGTGGTTTTTCAGGGCATCTGATTTCTTTAAAATTAAGATTGTATTTTAAATATTATAATTTAACTTTTAAGTACATTTTCTTCCTTTTTATTTTACAAAAGACAACAAAATTTTACAATAAAACAATAAGAATAATAATATTTAATATACTGTATATCATAATCTTCAATGTAGGAACTTAGAGACAAAAAGGATTCTCTATTACAAAGAAGAAATAGGTAATTGCAAAACATTTTATTTTCCATTAGCTAAGAGAAACTAGTATTAGAAATGAAATGAATTAGTATAGACATTAAATTATTTTTAAAACAACAGAATTTTAATTAACAGTTTTTAAGTTGACTCAATCGTGCATATTTATGGGGTGCATTATATTTAAATATATGCATACAATTGTCATGACCAAATCAGGGTAATTAATATATTTGTAACCTTAAATATTATAATTTCTTTCAAAAACATTCAAAATTTTGTCTTCTAGCTATTTTGGAATACAACAAAGAACTATTAATAGTCACTGTACTCTAACTTTTCCTCCTTCTAACTGTAATTTTGTACCTATTAAGCACCTTCTCCTTATCCTGTCTTCCTCCTTACCCTGTCCAACTTCTGTCAACTTCATTCCTTTATCCCTTACAGGAAGAAAAAAGGAGAAAGTTCAGCCACTATGAGATCTCTATCCTTTTTAGTCTTTTTCTAAACATTCCTTCTTTCCTATGAATGAGCTAGAATGAATGAACAAGGATTCTTGAAATAGTTTTAATACTACTCATAAGACAGATATACATACTTTTAGAATTTCTATACATACTTAGTCGCTCTACACATAGTCATTGGAGTTTAAATATATTTGGTTTGTTTTTAGGACTTATAGAAAACAATACTATAAAATTTGATGTTAACCATGAAAGGTTAAGAAAAAGGAAATACAGTTGTAATTTTGCAATACAGTTGTAATTTTAAATCATATTAGCTACGAATTATCACAACTATATACCTCATTTTTCTTCATCTGATTCAGCAGCTAGATACAACATTGTCTTTAATATGTAAGACTCCTAGCAGAGAAGAGAGACTGGCTATTGTAAAACTGAACGTGAAGGGAAATAAGGACAATCTGAAGGAAGCTAAACAAAGGGAGTCTGTAAACACACTGAGAGAACATGATTATGACAGTAAATTTTTTATGCTAAGAAATTCATAAGGATTCACTCAAAAACTTTCTTGATTCTTAGACAGCCCTCGGCATGGTTCCAGTATCACACTGAGGTGCATGTCATACTACTACTGACAGATCAGACTACTCTTTTTTTATTAAGTCCTACAAAGTTTAAGGGCATAAAGAAGTCTTGGTACGCAAACCAAGGTAAGCATTATAATATAAGCCTGCTGCTAAAAAGGGAAGATTTTTGGGAAATCTGTACTCAGATTTGTCCTGCCCTGAGTGTTTGACTTACATATATACCCTCTTTGTGATTGCCTTCCTGAGACCTGCCAAATAAGATTTCTTTCTCGTTTTTCTCTCCTATCCCACCATCCTCCATAGGGAGTTGCTTCTCTAGCCCCAGGAGTGATTTGTCCTCTAGACTCTCTATGCTCCTTGTTATGAGTATTTCTGCTTCCTACTAACATCCCAAGCCACAACCCCATTGCTAACACACATGATATCCATTGCATTCTATATCTTCCCCCAGGTCTTATGACAAGAACATCTGGAAGTTGAGAGCATCTAGATTTCTTCTTTGAAACAAGGGATGTTTAACTTATCTTTAGAGTAAGCAGCAGCCCCAACCCAGATAATGTGATTTAGTTGGTCTGGGATGGGAGACCTGGGACAATGTAATTTCTGAAGTGCTCTCCATGTGATCCTAGTTGTACAGCCAGGACTGGAAACCACTGGTAGATGTGGCCAGTATGGTCACTAAATGACTTGACTTCCACAAGGTATAAAATGGTGGATGGGGAGAACTTTTAGTTGTTTTTTTTTTAATGAAAATACTAGAAACATTTAAAACAGCAAAACTATTTAGTATTAACTCTAATTGTGAAAAACATTATTTCTCAAATTTTTGTAAGCACTCTATTCACCAGGCATCTTGTTAAGATGGGATATGACTTCAGCAGTTTGGGGGTGGGACATAAAGTCTGTGTTTCTAAGAGCACCCAGTTGGAGATACCTGCATGTAAACTACATTTTTTTTGGTAGCAAGGCCTCAGAGCATCATGGAAAGATAAAAAACCCCAGTTAGAAGGAATAATGGCTATGGAACGTATAGTGAGACTAATCAGGAGCTGCTGAGTAAAAGTGATGGGAATCTAACTGAGACTAAAATGTGCTCCAGACTTTATCTGAGACTTCCAACCTTAACCTTTAACTTCCGGTTCCTCCTTCCAGTGCCCCCTTCCACTTGGAGCATAGACTGGATGAGAATGGAATTTAGATTTGAATTTAGACTGGATTCCACTTGAAATTTAGACTGCATGAGAGAATGAGATATGAATTTGTCTCATGAGAATAATCTGTAGCATCTGGTGTTACTGATACAGCCTATAATTCCTAGTGAATATGATGTGAAGAATGTAAAATATATGTAATGTACTCAAGTATGTATTTTCCCCCTAAAGGGCCAGCACTTTTTTTCATAACTGTTCTGGGATATATTTATATTTTGATGCCATAAACTCGTTTAGTGGTCTTGGGGAAATCACAAAACTTGTCTGGACCTTAGTTTCATGAACTATAAGTTTAAGGGAATGTCAGTCCAGACAGTGGACTATGATTCTTCATCTTTTTAAATTATAGGTCTATGGAGCAGTGAGAGTACCTCAGTGGTAGAGTACTTGCTTAGTACATAAAGGATCCTAGGCTCAATCTTCAGCACTGCAAAAAAGCAAAACAAAAGAACAAAACTCAAAGTATTTACATCATGGGTCTATGATACTGGACTAGAGAAACTGCATTTGTGTTAAATTACAGTGAAACTAAATTATAATTTGATTGTCTAGGTTCATATTGAACTGATCATGATATGTGAATTGTCAAGCAGCTGAGAGAGAACAAGGCTGTGTCATAATATTTTCATATCAATTTAGTATTATGAATAAAGAGAGTGGAAGCTTTGGATACAAACTATTTAGTTTAAATTCCAATTTTGCTGGTTAATAGCTGTGTGACTTTGGACAGGTTTTTAAAACTCTCTGTTTCTTTATTGTAAAGCAAAGATAAATGAAACCACATATTCACAAATTTATTTTGAGAGTTAAGTGAAGTAAAACCAATATATCTTTGTACATAGCAAATGTTTCATATATGTTAGCTATTATTATAAATAGATCTTTTACCTAAGTACACAAATATTCTGTATTTTCTTACTTCTCATGCTATAAGCTAATCTTGAAACATTTATATTTTACAGGGCACAGGGAAGTATCATGCTAATGTATAAAAATGATAGCTGGAGCCTAAGCATTCAGAAATTAAAGTTAATATTTTAACACCTATTCCTTTTGTATTTTCTGAAATAACCCCATCTTGCTAGTCTCTTGGCAAAACTAAGGTTTTGAAATCTGAAGAAGATAGTTTACATTTCTAGTGAAAGTGTTAAAAGTCATAATTAATGAAGTTGGTTAACACTAAAAGGAAAATATAAAAAACAAAATTATTGAGGTAATTATAGGTTCATTTATAGTCTGTTAGAATTTTATTAATTAGTTAAATTTTCAATGTTAAATTGTACTGTATTCTTGATATAAAGTTATATAAAGTGTATTGCAAACAATTAGAGATGATGAAGATAATATTAGTAAGGACCACACACTAAAATATGAGGTAACTTTAACTTCTTTAAATATTTCTTCTACTTACATTTGAAATAATTTTGCTTTGGGCTTAAAATGGAAACTTTTAATGTAGTTTTTTATGATTATTTCATTTGATGAAACTGAGCCCAATTTTCTGTTTTCCACTATGCTTTCCTTTATAGTCTGAATATTCAGCAAAAGCAGACCTCTCCATCTGCAGAACTCAGCCCCTGACCTAAGAGTGCAGCTAGATTAGAAATAGCTAAAGGATTTATATTCATCCATAGTGACTTTGAGCTCTGGTCTATATATATGAGTTAGTGGTTCTCTCTTCTCAGAGGTATTTTCAAGCTTTTAAATTTTCCCTGGGAGACTGATCTAAGATGAGACCCAAGGTTATTCCCATCAGAAATGCAATGACTTGAGTTATTTTCTAACCTGACACCACCCCCTCCAAAGGTGGTATTTTGAACTCATACTATTCAGATCTGTATCCCTCTGAGAACACATCCATCATCATAGTTAAATGTGGGCAGAGACAACTACTCAAAGAATACTTGGCTTGTGCCATGGCACTCTGCTGATGCAAATCATATAATGAGATGTTATTACTAGAGAGGAGCTGCAAAATAGGCTTGTTCTATCTCTTGAGGAAAATTGTCTAGAGAATGGAAGCAACTAAAATAATGCAGAGAATGTAGTTCATGTGCTGGGATAAGAGCTTGAATTTCACAATCTTGAATTCAGCATTCACTTCACTATCACACTGGCTTAAATGTTTGTATCAGCCTGTTATCTAAGTGTACCATTAAGTGAATTCCTTCTTGATTTTTGTTTGATAAAGTGTAAGAATTTTTTTTTTTTTTTGGTACCAGGGATTCAACTCATGACCTCATGCTTGCTAGGCAGGCGCTTAAGCCACTGAGCTAAATCCCCGGCCTTAAAATATTTTATTAAATAATTTAAATAATTTTATATTCCTTCCCTTACGTGCAATCCTCAGTTTTCTTACACTATTCCATGTAGTTACAAATCAGAACATTTTTTGCGTTTCTGAAAATAGTCTGAGCAAGAGTACATATACCTTTCATGTACCACGAATTATAGGAATATGTTTCTCTAGGGGTGAATTTTGTAAAGAACTGTACTTTATAAATTAAGCTAGGTATAAGATACCATTATTTTCTTTTCCAAATTTAAAAAAAATCAGGTGATACCTTAAATGGTTCCATTGTAAATATTAGAGAACTTGCTGCATTGAACTGATAAGGGAAAACTATAAATGGGGAGGGAGGTTTGAAGTGCTGGTTTTGTCTTTGAATTTTAAGTTTTATGTGGTGGTACAGTTTATATTGTTTTGCAATAATCATCTGACCCTGTTAATGGAATTTTTCTAGCAAAAAATAAACTGCATTTTATTCTATGAACATATGTCCTCTCAAAGTAATACTACCAGTATCTTTTTAAATAGTTGCTGTCACTCAAATGACTAAGTTCTCTTTTGGTGAGGCATGATGACAACTAACACAAAAGAGCTGTTCTCTTCAGATTAATACCAATTTTGATTTTTTAAGTATATTTCAACTAAATAACAATTCAGGAAATGAGTATATTGTGATAGAAAAGACAGGTTATGGAAACATAATGGAGATTCAGTGACAGAGAGTTAAGTTCAAATTACTTAACACAAAAAAACCCCCAAGCCCGTCCATTTCTAACTCAAAAATATCCTGTCCTACAACTCAATTACTAAATTAATATTTTTTTCAGACTATTCTTAACATTCTAGAGACAGAAGCTACTCCTTTGAAATACTTAAATACTTTTCTGCAATGTGGCATTTACTGGTGGTTCTATAAGTTTTGATATAGTCTAATAAGTATCTTTCTATGGTATCTTTTTCTGAACTAGCATCTTTTTTCTGGTATAGTATCTAAAAGTATCTTTCTTATAAGTATCTTTATGATATAATCTAATAAGTATCTTTCTCTACAATGGGATGTGAAAAGGGAGAAAGGTAGTTATGCTAAACATAACATAAGCAGTTAATTTCTTAGGCAGCGAGCACACTCCATACCCTTCTAGTTGTTATCTTACGATGAGCAAGAAATGATGATTTGTCTTGTATTTTTGGAAATATCAATGCTCTTTGCTGTATGCTTCATGGCCACACGTTTCTCCTGACGTGTAATATGCAGTTCAAAAGACTGCTTTAACCAAGGGCAGACCCACTAATTATGGAAAAAAGAAATCAAATAAATGTGGTATTGACATTTGTCTATGAAAAACAACTTCTCAAAAATTCTAGGATAAAAAGTTGATGTGAAAATAATGTTCAGGATTAAATATTGTGATTAAAAATGCACTACAGAAAACTGTAGAGCGGATATAATTTATATATAATTTTAAATCTAAATAAATGTTTTAAATTAAAGATTATTTTGAAGTAAAATCATCTGGTCTAGAGAAATCTTGGCATATACATAAAGAGCCTTATAAAAACAACCACACCAGTATTTGCACTGATTGTAGTAGTTTCAGAGGAGAAACTAAACAACTTGACCCAAGGTAGGCAATGGGCAAATAGCCTGATATTTGGCCCACAGTATGGCATGAAAGTAAATAAGGTGCGCAAACATCAATAAGTGTCAAAACCAATGTTAAGCAAAAAATTGCAAAAAGCACACTATCATGCAATTGACATAAAATTTTGACCTCAAAAATAATTCTACATGTATATTCTAAAGATGTATACCTATGTAATAATATAAGATGTATTTTCTTTGTCACTTTTCTTTTTCTTTTTTTTTTTTTTTCCATTTTGTCTGAACTGTCTACACAGTTCAGGCTGGCCTTGGGCTCACTTTGTAGCCCAGGCTGGTCTCGAACTTGCAATGATCTGCCTACCTCAGCCTCCCCAGTGCTGGGATTACAGGAGTGCACCACCATGCCGGCTTGTTGCTTTTCTCTTGTTGCTGGGACAAAATACCTGACACTCAAAATTAAGGAAGGGAAAGATTTATTTAGCTCACAGTTTGTGGAAGTTTCAGTCCCTAATCAGCTGGCTGCAAGGCAGGGTGGCATGGTAAAGAGCAATAGTTCATGGCAACAGAAGACAGCAAAGGAAACAAAAGAAAATAGGGTAAAGCAAGCTTCTGTTGTTTCTTATATTATAAGCAGACTACCATTCTCTAGGGTGGGTGTAGCACTCAACACCATATCCATGCCCTCCTCTTGGTTAGGCTCAGGATATTTACAAAGGGAGGACCCTAGCCCCCTGCTAAGCTGCTTAGTTAAACTTCTAAACTTCTCAAGTTGATACAATGTGTGTGTGTGTGTGTTTGCCTGTGTAATATAAGATGCATAGCTATGTAATGTAAGTGCAGAGCATGCATAAAATGATATGCACTAAGAAGTAATTATGCACTTTTTAAAAAAACAGTATTCTTTAGTGGATATGGCAAACTATTAACATGTTGTATCTGGGTAAGATATTAGCAATTTTCTTTTTAGCTCCTGCTGTCTGTTTTCTATAATTCTAGCTCATTTAAAATATGGCTATGTAAGAAAAAAGAATTATGATAGTTCATGTTTCTAATTACTTTGGAAACTTTTAAGTTTTGACTTTTTTCTTACCTTTGGATCTTAGTTTATACAGGTATGAAGTGAAGTTTTGAATGTAAACTACAGAATAGGCAGTTACACAAAACAAGTGGTTAGTCAGATCAATGATAGCCATTTGTAGGTTATGGTTCTCTGTGAGAATGAAGGTGATATAGAATACATGATCACCTATTGAGAATGAGGGGCTAGTGGTACTGTCATTTGAGGTTTAGAAAAGACATTGTAGAATAATGAAAAAAAAAAGCAAATCAAAGGGATAGAGAGAGCAATACAGTGGCCTGCAGTCTAGCTTAGAAATGTACATTTGAAATGAAAGCAATTAGCATAGCATCATCTCTATAGAGGACTTCTTCCCATACTTCTCTTTCACTAGATCATTCTGAGACAAAATCAGATAAAATGGGGGATTATGTATCTTTCCCTTTTGAAGACAATTTAGCAAGATGAGCAACAATTAGAACTTCTGTGTTCAAAGGTGTTCCTGAACATATGTTTGGGAGAAATGGTAATGAACAGTTTGGCTTAGCAATCAGTTGAGCAACTTTTAGGAGTTGAGTTGTTGGAAACTGGTCTGATGTAGATTCCATTGGCTGAAATCCATACCCATTCCAGAAGGGGTAGGGAATGGCACTGCAAGTGGCTAGATTTCTAATACTATGAGTACTGGCATGTTCCTCCTTTCTGTAACCACCTCACTTTGTGGCAATTATCTTGAAAAATTATGTTCATTCTGAAAATAATGCATTCCTCAAAAGGCTTTTGAAAGTTCTGTTTTGAGATTACTTCAAGTTATGTGGTCTTGTTGGCCTTTATCGTTATCTGCAGACGAAAACCATAATGCTTCTATACCTATCCTAAAGATGTAATGAAATCAAATGGGAATTTTAGAAAGTGCTGTATGCAGGTACATGCATACAAGCAAGGGATATGCTGAAATTAATTTCAAATGCCTGTTCAATGACAGAACTGTATTGTAGGTAATTAACAAACATTTCACAAAGCACCCTTTACTTTATGGCTATTACTCACTTTTTAGTTAAAAATACCTGATGCATAAACTTGTCTCTTGATGACTTGGATTGAAAACCAAACACCAAATCTTTTCAAAATATCCAGATATTGGATATCTAGTGTTATGAGTTCCATAAATGATTTATACTCTCTGTAAGTCCCTTAGAAATCTTCTAAAGATATGTGTGTGTGTGTGTGTGTGTGTGTGTGTGTGTGTGTGTGTTACTGGGGATTGAACCCAGGGCCTTTGTACTGAATTACACCTCCAGCCCCTTTTTATTATTTTTATTTTTTATTTTAAGATATGATCTCACTAAGTTGCCCTCCTGCACATATGCAACACTGCATCTGGCTAAAATGAGATTTTTTTATGTGGAAATTGTGAGGGTATTTTATAAGACAGAAATGAAATATAATTTCTCTGTTTTTTTCTTCTCAGGAAGTCACCAAAGCAGTACAGCCTCTCTTACTAGGAAGAATCATAGCTTCCTATGACCCAGATAACAAGGAGGAACGCTCTATCGCCATTTACCTAGCCATAGGTTTATGCTTGCTGTTTATTGTGAGGACCCTGCTCCTACACCCAGCCATTTTTGGCCTTCAACACATTGGAATGCAGATGAGAATAGCTATGTTTAGTTTGATTTATAAGAAGGTAATATTTTCTTGTACAGACTTATGATACATGTATTCTCCCTGGCACATGTCATAAGGGTTCTGAAGTAGGTAATGAACTGATACAAGCAAGGGATATGCTGAAATTAATTTCAAATGCCTGTTCAATGACAGAAATAAGTAATGTTTTAATTTTCTTTGATGATTCAATTTACTTCAAGAGATAATTGTTAAGCATATTCTCTAAACTGCCTATAAGTTTAATTTTTAGCCATGTCATTAATTATTGGGTTTGTTTCTGTTTTTTACTTTTTTTTTTTTTTTGCAATACTGGGGTTTGAACTCAGGGCCTCCCACATGTTAGGCAAGACCTTTACCATAGCAGTCAATTTTTTAAAAATCTATGGTTCTCCATTAAAGTAACACACAGTCTGTATAAAAGTCATGGGCAAAATATATATTAAAACACTGTATGACTTTATGTTCACTAACAAGAGTATAACTCATAATATGTAATGATAACCCAAGTAATTAATATTACCTTAACTAGTTGTCATAGCTGGTGACACATACTTGTCACAAATGATTAAAATTTATTCAATGACTTATTTTGAGTTGGATTTTTGTCACTCTATGAATCTGTAACTTCATTTTTTATATAATAATTTCTTTTTATTGATACATTTGCAGTGCATAATGATGAAATCCCTTGTAAGGAATTGGTACATGTACATAACACATCTTGCTTCTTTTTTCATCCCTTTCCCATCCCCACTCCAGCTCTTGGTCCTTTTCACTTTTGCCAAACTTTGAAATAGCACATATATTGAAATCATCATAACTGACTCTGTTTTTCTCAAGTTTTTTTGGAATGATGAATTCAGACTAACATTTGGCTATCTTACAAACACAGTTGAAGGTCATTTCTATGACAGGTGCTTTTGCCAATCTGATGTAACACCATATGTGATTGCCTGGTTCCAAGTCATTAAAGAAAGCCAATTTCATTAAATCACTTGGCTATTGCTTTATTTTCTGTTTTTGTTCCTCAATATAAAAATTAGATATATTTTTAGCTTATAAAGGATGTGGATAGGAAATTCACCTCTAGTGAATAACCCATAACAATTCCATGATATACATACAAGGTCCATTGTGCTGTAAAACTTCAATAGCCATTGTTTATTCTTCAAAATATCTTTTATGGAGGCAATGGAAAACATGGAGTCAATAATTTAATTGAATGATTTTTAGTTGCAATCTCATCAGTTCAGAAGTCCCAGGAAAATTCCACGGATAAATCTATAAAAATTGTATTTTAATCGAGAAATTTTATATAAGTCAAGAAATGAGGAATTGTTAGGAATAGAACCTACACAGCTTGCTATCAAAGAAAGCTGAATTTAGTTCAGCAAATACTTATAAGGATTACTTATTATCATAATAATAGCAGTGATGTGTGCTTGGCAAGCTTCTGATTGGTTTAGATGTATGTTCTCATTTGATGCATCACATATTCCATATGGTAGGACCTATTATCCCTGTTTTATGGATGAGAAAACCATGACCCGAAAGCCCAGAATTTTGCCGAAAAATTATTTCAAAATTTTAAAGTAGGAAAATTAAAATCTCTGAAATAGAGTGTTTTGACCCATTAGGGAAAAGGAAATAAATACTGAAATATAGTAGTGAGGTAAAGGGGGTGTCAAATAAGGAGTAAGCTTAGTTTGTAAACAAATCAACATGTAATGTTTAACATAAAACACTTGACATATGTGCATCAATGTTGGATATCTGTTTGCTTAACCCAGCTTGCTTTATCTCGCTAGGCACACTTACTGTCCTATCTTATTGTCCTATCATCACTAAAGAATGAAATTACTTACCATGTGGCTAGTTTGGTTCCTAAAGTGAGCCTTGTCTTGACTGTTCCTAGGTCTTACTCTTCCCCATATCTGACCTGTTTAATCCTCGTGGCAGGGACATGGAGGACCCTTTCTATAATGTTTCAAATTTTGTAATAGAGCATTCTTTGATTTTGTTCCACATTCTTCAACCATAATGCCTTACAGTTGAAATGAGTTTAAATATAAATAAAATTTGAAATTTTTGAATTTTGACAATTCAGAAATAATAAATTAACAGTGATTCACTAAATACTTACTGTGCACACACCTCCATGTTTTACCTTGTGCAGAACTCAAGTTTACCTGAGACTGAATCTACTACTAAACCACATGAAAACCAGCTCAGTGGAACACTTCCTCCCTCTAGTATTGCTCTGAGAATGTTTGGAATTAATTCCCTTGATTACTTCTTCTTTATATATCCATTGTTCCAAACTTATCTCTACCAAACCTTTCCAGATTTTCCTAACCAGAGGTATAAACTTTCTGTTAATAATCTTATTATTTTCTATTTTCCTTAACTCATTAGCTTCTCAGACTTAGTTACTTATACCCTATGCTGCCTTGGGACAGGAATTATTTTTTAATAAATCTTAGTTACCAATATACTAAATGCTCAATAAATATGTGATTAATTTGTTTCATTTGAAACAAATATTTGATGGGTGCTTTCTAGTCAAAGCATCTAGCAGTAGATCAATTCTTATATTTTGCAGGTAAAGTGTTCCTATGTTTCATAATCACAATTTAATAAATTTAATCTGTAGATAAGTTATCAATGTAAGTGTTTTACACATAGCACTGTTTTTCTTTGTAAAATTTAAGTAATTTTTACTTTTCATATACTTTCATAAAATTATTAATGATTTAATTATTCATATTATACTTTTATTGAGTGTGACACACTTCTATTCAACAGAGTTAATGTAGGACTTCATAAAAATTTATTACTGTTTTCAGTCTCAAGTTTTAGTGTCTTAGGTTCCATTTTATAAGTAAAAGCAAATACACCCCTAGAAGCTCACATTATTTAAATGAATATTTAAGTATAATATCATTACTATTGTGAAAGTGAAAAAATAGTTATTACTATTTACATGCTGGAAAATAAATCTAGAGGGATATTAGTCTATTTGCTATTAAGAGAAATATTTATAAATCTGAGATGATACAAAGCTAAGTGAACATAAAATAATTTTTTATTACCTTTATTTAAAACTGCATACTCAATAGCCTGATTCCTTAGCTTTATTATACTGTTGCTTCTAAATATATTTGTCTTTTGTTTGTTGACATCATCTAATCCCCCATTTTTCTTTTAGACTTTAAAGCTGTCAAGCCGTGTTCTAGATAAAATAAGCATTGGACAACTTGTTAGTCTCCTTTCCAACAACCTGAATAAATTTGATGAAGTATGTACCTATTGACTAAATCTTTTAAAATTTTTGTTAGAAACTATATGATTCCAAAACTGAAGTTCCTGTCTCTGATAATAGTAAGGAGTAAAGTCTCACTCATACTCCCTTGGCTGTTTTCTGGAAACTGAGAAATATAAATTGCATAATTGAGTGCCATTGTGAGGTCTGGTGGCACTGTCCAATTCAAGGCCACCTCAGCTTCCTCTTCAAAACTTACTCCTTATCAAACTTTGCATCCTTTCAATACTTTAAGTTCATTATTTACTTTGCCCCGAATGTGATACTTTGAGCAATTCCTGTTCTATGCCTTCTTATGTGACAAATAATTTCAAGGTCCTTGAGGTCAGAAAATCTATTTTATTTATCTTTACATTTCTGGTATTTAATATAGCATTGGACCTATAGAAGATGCTAAATAATTGCTGAACCTAGCGTGTACTTTATTCTGGATGTCTCTGTCACTTAACAAAGATGTGCAACTATATGTAAATTGAGCCTCTGAGAATAGTCCTTTGTTTTCTCATGTTCTATGTGATAGCTTTTGGTTTATCAAAAAAGAGATGTTATTTAAAATAGATTCTGGACCAATACTTAAGATATTTGGTCTCAGTTGCACTGAATGAAAACATAGTTAAAAAGTGCAATGACTTGAGAAACTCTGTTCTTATGTGTAGAATGTATATTCTTTATGCTCCAAATAATCAATAGCGAGATTTTAGTGTACTCAGAATGACAAAATGTTTGATTGCTAAAGTACCAGGCTCAATTTCTTTGCTTTGATTGTTGATTTGCTTCATTTTGGGGGTGGAGGATAACATTCCACTTGCTTTTGCTGTGTTTTTGTTTTTTAGGGACTTGCACTGGCGCATTTTGTGTGGATTGCTCCCTTACAAGTGACTCTCCTGATGGGTCTGCTCTGGGACTTGTTACAGGCATCTGCCTTCTGTGGCCTTGCTGTCCTGATAGTCCTTGCCCTTTTTCAAGCTTGGTTAGGAAAAATGACGATGAAGTACAGGTAGCAGTCCATTGTTGTAGTTTTAAAAGGGTTTAAATCAAGGTTTAAAAAAGCTCATTTAGAAAAACCAGGACTTCTCTAGGCACTGAATTGTGATTTATATGTTATCACTAAAAACAAATTATTTTAGTGGCATATAGTGGCATTTTTTGCTTATCATTACAAAGAACTTTATAACTATGTTAAGATTCAGAACATTTTCATAGTTCATAAGATTTAAGTAAAAGTGAATACAATGTTTATATGAATTGGAAGAAATAAATAAATTTTGTGTAAAGTTCATTGGTTTCTCCTACTCTGGTTCATAGATCATAACACCAGAGTTTTAATTTTTTTATTGTAGAATGATCCATGATGCCAGTCATTATTTATGACAGAGTTTTTCTAGAGTTTGTCAACT
Organism: Hydrochoerus hydrochaeris; assembly: GCA_004027455.1. NCBI lineage: Eukaryota > Metazoa > Chordata > Mammalia > Rodentia > Hydrochaeridae > Hydrochoerus > Hydrochoerus hydrochaeris. The sequence continues at coordinate 451,298 of PVLA01000068.1, forward strand.
AGAATATGGTAGAAACTACAAATGTTGGAGTTAGGTCATTGCTTGAATTTCACATTATACACTCTTTCCAACTGGTTTTTGAAATGAAGATAGTAACTTTTCATAGATTGTCATAAGGATCAGGGATAATATATATAATCCATCAAATACAGGAGGCATTTACTAAGTGATAACTATTATTTTTATTGCCATCTACTTGATAATGAAATAAATCCCTATCTGTTTAATGAAAGAAATGTGGCTGTTCTTAAAACTTTGAACACTTTTTCCTTCTGAATTACTGGGGACTGAACCCAGGGCCTTGTACATGCCAGGGAAGTTTTTTGCAAGCATTCTATTACTGAGCTATGTTTCCAGGTCTTTAAAAATTTAATTTTGAGATTGGGGTCTTGCTAAATTCCCTAGTGTACCCTTGAACTTGCAATACTGTCTCAGGCTTCTGAGTAGATTGGATTACAGGCAGGCACCCCCACACCTGACTTGAGCTGTTTTTAATGGATAGTTTGACTTGCTCTCATGATTGATTGATTGATTGATTTTCAGAGATCAGAGAGCTGGAAAGATCAATGAAAGACTTGTGATCACCTCAGAAATGATTGAAAATATCCAGTCTGTTAAAGCATACTGCTGGGAGGATGCAATGGAAAAAATGATTGAAAACCTAAGACAGTAAGTTTTCATGATAACAATACTATTAACAATTTTATCCTTAATATTTAAAAAATGAATCTGTCATGTTGGACTTTCAGGTTATATTTGAAGAAACTTAAAATTAAATAATTGTATTGAGGTATGTCAATATTCAAACATTAGGTGCATAAAATTATTATAGTTTTACATAGTTGATCCAAAAATATTTTGTGTTACAATGTATCCATAATTTAGGGCCAGAGGTTTAACTCAGTGGCACAAGTGCCTGCTTGGCAAGCATGAGGTCCTGAGTTCGATCGTTGGTACCAAAAAAAAAAAAAACCCAAAAAAGATATCTATACTTTATTAAAGAATCTCTTTTTAGTTGTTTAATACACTTATTTGATTAAAAAATAATCATGATTCTCGAGGCTAATTAAACCTTAAGGGGAGCTGATATGGTATATAATTCTGAACCAAATAAATGACTATTATTATATATTACTTAATTTATGTGTTGAAACTCATGAACAATTGTAAAAATCTCTATTTGGACAAATTATATTTTTCATTAATTTTGGAATAATGTCATGTGGTAGTATCCCATAAGTTATATTCCTACAACCTGTTCATTAAGGCAAAGTCAGATCAAGCAGTGAAAGCCACTTTCTGAGACATGGCACCTATATCTAGTCTTCTTTCTTCTCAGATAATCTTTCACTGATTAGTAAAAATTAGTAAAAAATTAGTAAAATTAGTAAAAATTATATCTAGTAAAAATGTACAGCATAGCCTGAGATTTATCATTGAGGTAATTTTGGGCAAACTGTAAACTAGAGCATTTTGAAGCCACTTTTTGTTAGTTGAGTTCCATGGTCTACAAACTGCAATCAAAAAACTAGTAGGAAACTGAGAGTATATCACTATAGAGACAACTTATTGCAAGATGTAGGGTACATTAAAGTTTCACAGGAAAACATGTACTAAAAAGAAGAGTACTCTTTGGATGCTATGAATATGAATTATTGGGAACTCTACGGACAATAGTTAACCTGAGCTACAGGTGTGTGATTGGAACAACAAATGAAATGGAGAAATGTTAAGTCCTTTGCCATGTAAATAGAAAGAGTACAAGAGTATTTATTTCCCAAACATTGTCAGTCACCTGTTTTTGTTATGACTTTCAAGACAAATCCAGGGAAAGAACTGCATTTTCTTTCCTGAAACACTTTTAAAGATCTCAGGATAATTGTTCAATTGGTAGAAACTGTTTTTCCCTCATTAAGAAGTGAGTGTTTCATCACACTGTACCTACACACATGGGGTTGACAAGGGTGGGGAGGAGATTACCAGAGGATCTGGCTTTCCAAGGCCTAAGATAAACTCATGGGTAAGTCATTCACCAGGCTGATTTTTCATGACAGTTATTTTTCTCTTCTTCTTCCTCAAATGATGAAATCCATTCTTCCTACTGTGTATTTCTGTTCAACCAATTCCAGTAGCAAACATCTGATTTTATCTTGTATAATCCAGCATGAAATCATTACCTAAAAATATTGGAAAGTATTAATGTAAATATGGAAGGCAAGAATTGCTTCTACTCAAGACAACAAATATAATGTTCTGAAAGAGACTGACAGGATGCACTTCAAACGGCTGATTACCTTAGTCTGGGACACTGTTGAACTAGGCAAAATGTTGTGGTGCAAGTCTCCTTGAGAATCTGCTCATTTATTGCTCTTTTGTTATAAAGTCACTTTCAATTTTTTATAAGAAAGTGATAAAACTGTCTTTATGACTCAGAGTATTAATGATTTATTATGATGAGTACTGTTTTCTGGATAGTTCTTTTAAGTGTTCTTGGAGTCTTTACTCTTTTGTCTTATGACCTCTTTTTCCAATTGTTTCTAATATATTTCAACCACTTTAATACTTTGCTAACATTTTTGTAAACAGTATTTTCTATAATTTTGTAAATACTACCTAATCCCTCTCTGTGAGTCTTCCTATTGATGAAAAAGGATGCACATTGTAAATTCTAAATATTAGATTCCAAGGCTATACTTCTATTAAATTTTGACAAGAGCTTCACAAGGGAGCAATTTACATTTCTTTTCCTTAGATGTGTAGTCTATGAAATCAGAGGAGAGAACTACTTTCTTAGGATGCTATAGCTGTAACTGGCAAGGTCAAGTTGCAAACCTAGGTCAGATTCTAAAACCATAATCTGTCTTTGATGTCAGATTGCTGAAATAGGTATTAGACTGATCCCAACCTAGGTGGAGCATGTTGAATTCCATTCCCTGAAGTGTGCCAAGGATTACATTTTCTTTTAACATTTAAGAAAAATAGATTTCCTCTGAGTTCTGCCACTTGAGAATGAGAATTACTTCTCTGAATTATATAAGCCTACAAGACTAGTACCTACATGCCAGGTAGCTACTATAGCCCAGCCCAGCTACTACATCATCCCACCAAGGCCTTCCTCTTACTGAGCACTAGTGCTCTTTACCTGTGCAAGATCTGGGCAGAGAACATCATGAATAACTCCAGCTTTTATGGCATCTGGGAGAGTGGGGCTAAGGTTCAAGGCACCACTGTCTTCTGTTCTTCCCAGCCTCTGTGCTTGTTTCCTGTCTGTTGGAACATTTAAACCCTGTGTATGTATTGACAAATAGTTCGTATTTGCAGCTAATACTAGAAGGTTGAAATTATAATACAATATGATTGCAAAGAATTACACCAAAATGAGAGACAGAGGATGTAGCATTTACTCTTGTAGTTTCCAAGACTTTTGTGCAACAGGATCACTTGGTTTCTTTTTCTAAAATACAGCTCTGGAAATTTGCTGTGGATTCATCAATTGCTATCTGCAGAGGTGGGCCTGAGAAGGCCTTTTAACAGTTGTCCAAGTTCATTTTTACCCGTGCTAATGTTTGAGGACTATTCCTCTGAGATATGTATGTTACTTTAGTAGTCCTCATAGCAAAGGCAGAATTTCTAAATTGTTAAGAATTCATTCGGCAATCATAAATTGTCTTTTTCATACATCATGCAACATTACTGTCATTTCCATACTCAACCAAAAGCCAACAAACTAATCAATAAAAAAACATCCTTTATAAATCTTACAAGTTAATAGTGAAGTGAATAAGTGTGTAAAAATAATGTAATAGTTGATTATTATTAAAACCTTAATAATGTTTATATGTGTTTGTGCCAAACATTGGTACATTAATGACTGTCCCTCTTTCATATAAGAGTCTCAGAGAGATTTCACATGTTTCCTGAGGTTACATAGCTCAGAAAAGGTACAGCCAGGATCAAAACACAGGCAAAAACACTCTAGAGCCCATGTTCAAAACTTAAATTCCAAAATACCTCAAACAAGAAAAATAAGATAACAACCCAAATCTTCTTCTTTTTTCTAGAACAGAACTGAAACTGACCCGGAAAGCAGCCTACATGAGATACTTCAATAGCTCAGCTTTCTTTTTCTCAGGGTTCTTTGTAGTGTTTTTATCTGTTCTTCCCTATGCAGTCCTGGAAAGAATCATACTTCGAAAAATATTTACAACCATCTCATTTTGTATTGTTCTGCGCATGGCAGTCACACGGCAATTTCCCTGGGCTGTACAAACATGGTATGACTCTCTTGGAGCAATAAATAAAATACAGGTAAAGTGGCATAACAGTGCATCATGTGCAATGGTTTTGAAGAACATTTTAGAATTTTTCTAGCAAACGAAGTCTCTGAGGATGAATTATTGGTCTTAGACCTATAGAATGCACAGTATTTCCTTTCTTGAAGTATATATGTGGTCCTTGTAATGGACATGCAATTACATGAAGTCCTGCAGAATTCTCATAAGTCAAAGAAATTAGAAATAATAATTTATATAATCTGGAAAATTTTACCCAAATAAATCTGTGAATGGATCACTTCTAATAAAATGTAAACATGCATAAAAATTGAAAAGGAAACATCCTTCACTAGGAAGTTATAAAATCTCTCAGCTACCACAAGAAATGCTCATATTAAAGTTTTCCGAGCATTTCTCTGGACAGTGTGATGAATGAGAATGGCATTTGATGCCATATTAAGTATCTTAAAATCCCAGCAATGCTGATGGGGTTGCCAGTGATCAGAAATTTGGAAGTCTTTGTGATGTTATTCAATTAATACAGAGATAATTGAAAGAACTTGTGCATGTTGAATAAGATGAAAATGTTTCATTATAGTCTTTTAATATGTATTCAAATATTTAACCCAGAAAACAAATCACTGTGACAGAAATGAAGATGAAGACTGAAAAGGAGAGCATTTTAGGTGGTTTTGTCATTATTTTATCTATGCTGGCAGTTGCAAATAGTGGCCAATGAATTTTATTTTGATTTCTGGATCTTTTTTTGTTTGGGCTTTATATTTTTGAAATTTTAGTTAGATGTCAGCCTTCAAAAATTAATAGATATCCCTCCTACCACCTCCTCTGCACTCTGCTGCACTCATGACTTCTGCATCTTGAAGAACTGTTATCTAGTTATGTGTCTAGGTCCTCTTCCACAAGCTATAAAAGCTGCCCTTTCTCAGAGTACCAGCCCTAACTAGTTCATCACATTCTTTATCATCTCCCTTCCTTAATTATATTATCCATTTGAACCCTGAGAATGTGTGAGTTTGAGATCATTGATTTAGATAAAGTAGTGACTGTAACTCACAATCATAGTTTATCTGAAAATAATATTTCCTCTGCTAACTCCATCACAGTCAGAGACGGGAAGAGAGAGAAAGAGACAGAGAGACAGACAGAGAGAGACAGACAGAAACAGAGAAGTATATATCACAGGGACTAGAGAACAACTAAATAGGAATACAGAGACAAAGAAACAGATTTAAAAAGGAAGCTAGGAACTTGGAGAAAATGAGTGAAATCAAAAGACAAATAGTGCAGCACAGAAGAAAGGGAAGAGGCCAGGCCAGAACCAGTTTTTTTGCATGACTTCAAGTGGCGGAAGATATCAGGATGCATAGAATTATGTCTTTCTTATACTTCTGACTCCCTAAGAAATGTATGGTTTGGAGTCTCCCAGAGAGCCCCACTCTTGGAATCACAGTTAGATGCTTTTAAACTATTTATATCAAATTTTTACACTTTTTCTTAACCCAGAGAGGTAATACTAATGATGCATCTCATTAAAATGTGATATAAACATGAAGGTGTTGTTTTTTTCTGCTTTAACTTGTTGTTCACTAAGGTTAATATTAATAATATCAGGAAGAATTAGCTATATGTTAAAGTCTTATATACAAAGAGTGTAATAACATATCAAATATTAAAGGAATGTATTTTAAGTATAAATTGCAGCACTTGTCAAATTAATTTTAGTAAGTGTATAATTTTTAAAAATTTATAATTGCTAAAATCTATTTATAAGATGCAGCACTAGTGCAATACAAATAGATGTAATAATGCATTAATACCATTCTGATTCTACTGCATGTTTTTGTTCTGTTTAATAAATAGGATTTCTTACAAAAGCAAGAATATAAGACATTGGAATATAACCTAACAACTACCGAAGTAGTAATGGAGAATGTATCAGCTTTCTGGGAAGAGGTGAGAATTTTAAAAAATTGTTTTCTATGAGAACTTGAGTGTTTTCTTCTTTGTGAATCTAGATTTCATCTCAATGAAAAATAAAGTTAGCATGATGGTATAAATGATAGAACTATTAGCAGGGACTACTCCATCCGTTTTATAAATTAAGGAGCAGAAGCCCAGGAACAGCAGGTGTGATATAAAACATTCTTGCTTTTAAAGTCATATAATTTGTTTCATATAACAGATTCAGAAGTAATACAAAGCTCATAGGTTTTGAAGGGTGGGTTGCAATCCTGGCTCTGCCATTTATTTTTCATTTAATCCAAATCTAGTTATTTTAACATCAAGGAGCCTCTGGTTCTTCATTTATAAATTGCAGAATATCAGTATTTATCTTGAAAATTTGTTGTGAACAGTAGGATACTTTATGCAAAGTGTTCATTAGAATACCATTCACCAGTCAATGAAAAAACATAGGAAAGATATACCAATGTATCTTTTTTCAACAAATTTTACTTATTTTCATTCACTATTGAAAATTCTTTTACATTACTCATTTAGAAAAATATTATGTGATTTTCAGCCACAAGAGAAAAATACTTGATTTCCAAGAGTACCTTCTGAGTTTCTACTTCTTTATCATTCACACTTCATCATTTATATCAGTTTACTAAAAACAGGAGTTACAAAAGTAATATCCTATCTCTAAGTCTGTGATATCTTGAATTTGATTTTTTATATAATTTGATCAATATTGTATCCTTTTACTTAATTTTTAAAAGATACAGGTAAAGGAATAATTCCTTAGTTGTGTAGCGAATGTGTTTTGTGGAGTAGTGTGAATCAGTTATTTTAGTACCTTGCTTTTAGAAATTTTAAATGTCCTTCTAGGCATGAAGGGCCAATCATTAGCTTTGACATTTTCACTACAACCTTCAGATTATTGTTTTCCTACTCTGGTGCCCAAACCCTCCATCCCCCTTTGATTGCATCTACCAAAGTAAGTAGCATGCTTGAGTCCTTACTTTGTGCCAGACACTAGGATATATACTTTATATATTTTGTCTCATTTAATTCTTGTCTTTTATGTGTCACTGTCACAAAATACCTGAGATAATAAATGTAAAAGAGAAATGTTTATTTTGCCTCATAGTTTCAGAGATGTTAGGCCACTCCTGGCTGGACCATTGCTTTTGGGCTGTTGGTAAGGCAGCACAATATAGTGGAGCAGAGGGGGCTCTTCACCTCACTGTGTTTGGGAAGCACAGTGAGGGAGAGATGATGGTCCCATTATTGCTTTCAAGGACATGCACCTGTATTTAACTTTCTCAACTGAGCCCCACCAATTAACGATTCCGCTACTCCCCAATAGTATGATGATCTGAGGACCAAGCTTTTAATATACAGGCCTGTGAGGAAAGGGTCTGGAATGTGTCAGATAAAACTATAGCACTTTGTAACACTCTTATGACCTAAAGAAAATAAATATTCCATTTTACTGATTTAAAAAATCAAGGTTTTTGAAAAATGAAGACTTAGTTCAACTTACACAATTGACAAGGACTGTGTCTTGGTCACTTTTCTCTTGTTACTGGGACAAAACACCCAAAATTAAGGAAGGAAAAGTTTATTTAGTTCACTGTTTGTAGAGGTTTCAGTCCATAATCAGCTGGCTCCAAGGCAGAGTGGCATGGCACAGGGACAACACTTAAAGGCAGCAGCCAAAGCAAAAAGGAGGGAAGAGCACAGCTCTTTTTCTTCCTTATAGTTTATACAGGCCACCCCCCTGCCCTGTAGGGCAGATGTAGCACTCACAAAATCTCCTTGCCCTGATTTGCACAGGATGAGGATATTTACAAAGTAAGAACCCTGGCTCCCTGCTGAGTCAGTTAAACTTCTAAACTTCTCAGGTTGACACAATGTATCAAGCATAACAGTCTTGGGCTCATTCCCTGATCCATTGTCTGCTGTTTGGCCTCCAGTCTTAACTGTCACCTCTTTTTTTTTTTTTAATTTAGAGAAAAAAATGAAACAAAGAGGATAGAAATAATACAAATTTTCAAAAACAAAACAAAAACAAAAACCAGTAAGAAATCACTAGTTGACAATTACATATTTTACTCCTACAAGTAGTTGTTCAAGTTGCAAAAGTAAAGCATACAAAGTATACATTTAAACAGTGAGACTACAATCAGCTCTGTTCATCTAGCCAACAAAAAACTTAGTAATATGGTCATCAGTCCTACACACTCAAACATACATGCAGTTATATCCTTTAGAACACTTTACTTTCCTTTCTCTTTTTTTATAACTATAATCAATTCTCGTAAACTGTTTAGAAGTTCTACACGTGTATAAGTCTCTACATGCATACCTAGCCTTTCTGTATTAGAGGGAAAAAACAAACCAAAACAAGTCAACAATACAAATTTCTAGAGAAACATGAAATGAGAAGGACATATAAAACCATAATACTAGGTGATCTATGGTTGTCACCATGATGTCTCCTGTTATTTTCAATAAAATTGTCTATATCATCAGGCATAGTATAATAAAACTTAGTGGTACATAGCACTATTAATAAAAACCAAACATTGAAGACATTATAGGACTTCAAAGGCAGTTAATAATCAAACCAGAATGGGTATCCTATTGAATCCTGCCATCCCCAGAATAGTTGCCCCTACTCCCAGACTTGACACCCCCAAGCATAACCAGATTTGAATAAAATCAGTCAAGACAAAACAGCGATACAGCCAGTCTTCTCTGCCTCATCTCTGCTATGCTATTTTTCTGTCATTGTCGTTTACTTTTCTCCTTCATTCCACTGTCTGCGCTTTTCATTGAGGCCTCCAGACACTACTAGATTATTTATTTAGGTTGGTAGTGTTTGTTAAACCTCTGTTGTCATGTGAGGGACTTCAGTATCATGAAAGATCTTTCTAGTACTGCCCTTAGAACTAGTATTTCCCAGAGACTTCAGAAATGTTATCTCTTTGTCATATCCTGAGATTTGTTAGTGATCAGATTTACCCTGCCTTGGAAATGTCACACTGTGAAATCTCTTTCTTAGCACAGAACTCCCTAATCCTCTAGGTCTCCCAGTCTCTTCACCCTACTTTTGCTGCCTTTTAGTTTCATAGAGATTTCTAATCTTTCATTCCCTTTTGGATTTCCCTGTCTTGTTTATCTTCTCCTTATCTCAACACCAATCATTCTAGTGCTTCTCCTAACTGCACTCTCAGTTCCCTTTTCCCTTGCTTTTTTTTTTCTCCCTCCATGCAAAATATTGACTTTATTAGCTTTGGAGAAGGAAGTGGTGTCTGGGAAAATTATACATTGTTCAGCTATAAGTTTTATATATTTACTGTTTCAACCTTACTTGGGCCTGTACTTCTTGAAAAATCATTTTCATTTGTCTTTAGTTTCCTTTACCATTTCCCTGAAACCTGGAAAACCCCATCCTCTCTGCCACCCATGATAGATGGCCATGTCTTCAATACACAGAGAAAATAGAGACCATTGTTATATATGAGTGCTTTGTTTTTCTCTTACCCTAGTAATTATCTTTTCATCTTTTTTCCAGTCTAACAGAAAAATACATGTTTACTCCTGCCATTGTCTGAAATATTATCTTGCTGCTTCTTAAAACAGGGAAACTGTGGTTACCCTCTTTGAAAGCTTCAATTGTTTCACTCTCATGTTTAAGTATTTTCAAGTTTAGGGCCAGGGAGCACCTGCCTGGCAAGTGCGAGGTCATGAGTTTGATCCCTGGTACCAAAAAAAAAGTATTTTCAAGTTTAAAAATTTCTTCCCTGACCTTCTTTGTGATGAAAACTGTTGTCTCTTCTTCACTGTGGACTTTTGTCTCTTGCAATCTGGATTTTGCTATCACCAATCTATGAAAGTGTCTTTTTCCTCTTTTTTCCTCTAGAATTCATCCTTGAACTTAATGATCTACTCCAGATTATGACTTCTAACTCTTTCCTGCCTGTCCAGTGGTGTGGGACCCTGGCATCTTCCAGCATTTTGTGTTCTCTGACAATGACCTCACCCTGGCTCAGCTGATGTCAGTGTGCTGATGATTCTTACATACAGACCTCTGGCCCTCATTTCTTTCCTGAACTTCATGTGTGTACTTCTCAATTTCCTACATGTTCTGTATATACTTGACATACCTCACTCTTTAACTTTCACAAACTCACTCATTCTTAAGTATTCTCCATCTTCTTTGATGACATCACTCAAGGGGCAAATTCTTGTGAATTATATGACCCCTCCCTTGTCCTGAACCTGCAAGTAAGTAAAATTTCTATTTATGCATTAGAAAGTTCAGGCTTAGAGAGTTTACATAACTAGAACAAGGTTACTTAACTACCTGGGGCAGAGTTAATATGCCAGCCTAGGTTGTTCTGATTTCAAGGCCTTTTCCACTCATCATTGTGACACTTAGTTTTTTAAAATAGAACTGACTGATGCTTTACTATATACAAAATGCTTTCCTATCTGTTACCTCATTTCATGCTCTTAGAAACTCAGGAAACAAGCTGAAACTATTTATGATGCCTTGTCTGACTTTGCCCATCTAGGTGAGAAGATAACAGACAAGCTGGGATAAAGATGAAGGACATTGTAACCACCCCTTCTGTGCTCTACTCCAGAGGGCCCGTAAACAAGGAAAATGTTCAGTTTTATTAGAAGTTAAATAAAAACAGTTAAAGTTAATAGTGAAATTCCATTTTTTATATATAAAACTACACACACACACACACACACACACATGGAAAGATAAACTCAAATTAAATCAAATCCAAAATGTAAATGTTTATAATTTGTTCCTGAAAACTAGTATTCTCATATATTGCTAGAAGAAAATTTTGGATTATGTTTTGAAAGACTTGGAATTTTATATACTTTTCTCTCTGGAAATTATACTCTGAGATTTTATACCAACCAAACAGGAACTTTAAAAATGTGCCTCAAGATTTATAGCAAAGTTTGTGGTTCATAGAATTATTGATTAAACTAAAAGGGAATCTATCTAGTGAAGAGCTATTTATAGTTTATTTATACTCTATAGTTTATCTATACTTAAGTACTCTATGATACTGTCTTTTAAATGGTATGTGGAAATATTTATAATTTATGATGTTAGAAAAAAAAGGTCACAAACCTTTGATGTAATTTTTATGAATGTTGCAAAAATGTCTATTGTTTTTACATATAAAAGTAGAAAAGATATCAATTAAAATGTTAAATGTGTTTAAATGAGAGGTGATTTCTATTTTCTTCTTTCTGCATTCACATATTCTTCAGATTTCCTGAAATAAATGTCTTCTTTGATCAGAATTAAAAATTATTAGTAACAGCAATCTTCTAACAGTCCAAGTTCTTTTCAGTGTAAAAGTGCTACTTCTACATATAATTGTACCCTTTGTCATTTTGCTATATATACTTGAAACAGCCAGTCACATTCTTGAGAGTGTTCTTTCACATCTGAATCACTGTGCATACAGATTAATTTTCCCGGAACATTGTAACCATTTCTTGGTTTTATGAAGCATCACATCATAAGAACTTGAAGTAGTCTTCAAGCTTAATTGTTTATGTATGCCCTAAAAGAATTTTGAGAAACCTCCAATGTATTTTAGTGTTGACTTGTTAATTTTTGTTTATTACCCATTGTCTAAATATATTGAATGAAGTTTTGTCAAAACTTTAGAACATAATTTCATATGGTATATTTCTAACCAATGAATATATGAAGGCACTTAATCATTGTCAAGCCAGTCAGCTAAATATGACTTGCTTTTTCTCAGAAAAGAAAATGTGACTAAGATACAGGTAATCCGCCTAAATAATTATTAAAATTTAATAATTAAACAGAATTAAGATAGATAAGACATAGATCACCTTAAGTTTGAAATCTAGGTGAAATAAGACGTTTTTCAGTATCCTCGCTTTGCTTTTGTGAGACCTTTTTTCAGGAGTAGATCATTCCCTTACGTCCTGTCCTTTGAGTCCCAGGTTGTTTTACTCTTGGAGTGTAACCTCCTAAGACTAGCGTCCACTAGCTTAGTAAGTGAGAGGCAGCTACTCTTGAGTAAAGTGAAGGGAAGGCAATCGTGACACAGAGATGGGTCAGGGAAGTGGCACACCACAAGCACATTCTCTCACAGTTTCATTTTAGGAGACAGTAACGGTGATGCTGATGAACTGGAAGTAGATTTCCTTAGGGCAAGATGCATCAGCTCCTTCCTAATTAGTCTTTAGGGCTGTGTATTTTAATTTAAAACTGCTACCCTAAAGCTTCCATGGGAGCATTAGAGAGGCAGGGCATTTTTTTCAAATGAGAATCCCTCTCCCCAATTCTCTTATAAAAATAAATTCCTTTGAAATCACTTGGCAATCTCATCACATTTATAGTCCACAATAATTAAAAAATTTCCTTGAGTTCTTCAGAGGTACCAGAGTAGGTACCAATGTAGAAGTCAGACTTGAGCTATAATTCCTTTCGGTGATGTATTGGTTTTGTGATTTAGGTTGTTTACCATTTCACAGTCAGAGTCTATAGCTTTGAAAGAAGATTATGATATCTACCTTATATAGTATGCTAAGGATTAAATAAGAATGTGTATGTACTTTATAGGAGAAGATGTGTGTGTATGTGTGATCTTAAGTTAAATTTATATTTAAAATTTAGTAATAGTTAAGGATCCAAGAAAGGGCTATTGGTTTCTGTGAAATACTATATTTATAAATTTTAAATGTTTTGATCATGTGCTCTGGAAGCCATGTGCTGTGTAATTATATACTATAAAATCATAATATTTCTTTTAAAAATGGATCATGTGCCCTGTGCCTTTCCAAGTAGTCACATATAAAACAAGTACCTGTGGAAAATATCTGACAGACATAATCTCTTATTTTTAACAGGGATTTGGGGAATTATTGGAGAAAGCAAAACTGAACAATAACAATAGAAAGATTTCTAATGGTGATAACAACCTCTTCTTCAGTAACCTCTCCCTTCTGGGTAGCCCTGTCTTGAAAGATATCAACTTCAAGATAGAAAAAGGACAGTTACTGGCTGTGGCTGGATCTACTGGAGCAGGCAAGGTAATCTCTTTTTCCTCATCACTAAAAATTTAATTTGGCATGCATTTATTATTTTTTCCCTAATGTGTCTATAGTTTAAGAAGGTAATTTTGAGGAATTCTTACAGAGGTATTAGAATGCTTGGGTACAGTGTCCCTTATAAGTAGTTGGTTGCACTAATAATTTTCCCCACCTTTTTATTTCCTTATATTATTTCCATTGACATTTTTTCTATGTCTTTCCTTTTGCATAGCATTTAACACAGAGTCTTTTACATAGTGGGCTTTCAATAACTATTGAACAACCAAACCATCCATTTTTTTATAGTCTTTAGCACATTTTTTTATAGCTGGTATAAGAAAATCATCACTTAGATTTGACCTCAATAACCATATACACAAGGGACCCTTGTTTTGTGTGTGTTACAAATTTGAATAATGGACTCAGACTTGCTTCTGATATATTGTGAAAAAAAAAATTTAATAGGATAGTTTTTAGAGAAAATGTTCACTTATTCAGCAGTCATTCTCCCCACTCCACACAGCTCCAAGAACAACTTACATAAACTCAAGGGTTTTGCAGACGAAAAACAGCTAAAGGATTGAACTTTATCATCAGAAAAGACTTTATAGTGATCTTCAAAGATATGAGTTATCATGCAGATAGTGATAAATGTGTACTTTTTTTTAACTACCAAAGAAATACTTTTGGAGGTTACAAAGGAATCAAATTAGAGAGAAGGAAGTGCTTCTTTGTATTGGAATGGAATACTAAGGGTGCCAGATATTTTCTTTGGGGTTCTATAAAAATAGGTACTTGTTCCCATTTGACTGTCATGTTAGCTATGGAACTTTCTAAAAATATTGAAAAATTTAATGATTTTTTAAAACTCTTCAATACTTTTAATACTTTATAGAATTCTAACCAAATAATTAAGAGCAAAATCAATAAAAAATTAAAAAGAAAGGAAAGAAGGCAGAAAGATTTAAGGGGAGAAAAGGAAGGAAGAAAGAAGACTGCTGTAAGGTAAAAAATATAAATGAAAATAGAAATTAAGACTTCCTGAAAGGCAATTATTTATAAATAAGACAGATGTCTGTTGAAGAATTTAGTCTGAAACTTGGGAAACAAAATGCCACAGAAAATATTTAGTAGATAAATGTGGCATCCACAGTGCTAGTAACACAATTTGCTTTTTACTCTCTCTAGTTGTTTTCCTACTCATGACACATGCTTTTAAAACAAACTAGTTATAACTGTGCTTTAGCTACTTTTGAAGAATTTTTCTTAGTTTTTTTTTCCTGTTTTCTTGATAAATATTGCCAGCATTTTTTCACTATTAAAAAAACAATCTGTAATTAAGTAGAGAAGTTACAGATGATCTACAAGGATGTTTGTTTGTGAGAGGTTACTACTTGGGTTTCATAAAGTTTAAAAAATTAATTTTCTATATATATATAAAATCAATTATATGAAAGACTTGCAAAAATAGCTTTGGAATTACCAATTGTGAGATCAGCAATTAAATTTTACCCAGTTCTACTAAAGATTGATGAGCAGATAGTTACTGGCTGGAGCTACACTTGAATCTGATAGGAAGCATCTAGGAAGATAGAATAAGGCTATGATCTCTTAGGAAAAATTACACAATTCTGAGTTTTTCAACTCACTAGAGGAGGCTGCCACTTTATAGTATTAGGAATGGAACATTTTATCTTTCACTGGATAAAGGATATAGCAAAAATTTAAGATTGAGAAATGGTGCATTTTAAGTTAAATTTCAACTCAATTTTGTAATTTGTATCAAAAATAACGTAGTAAGCCTTCTATTTGTATATCATATTTTAACATATTTAAAGAGATTGTATGCACCTGTAGTTTTATTTTTCAGACAATAGAAGTATGTATGTGGACATTTTCTATTCTTTGAGTATGGAAAATTCTCTAAGATACATACTTAGTGAGAAAGACAAGGAATAAAAGTATCTTATGATATATTTATGTGTAAAAAGGTTTAGAGTGGTAAAAATATACATTGATTCCATACACATAAAATCATCTCTGGAAATACTAAAACAATGAAGAAGATTGACTCTCAGCATTACTTTCAGTAGCCAAATATTGAGAAATAAAACTTAATAAATGTCAAATAGTAGGGAATTGTTTGGATAAATTTTGGTGTAGTATATAATATCATGTTATTCAGTCAACTAAATGCATGTTAAAGAATCACTTTGAAGAATGTGTATGATATATACTGTTAGATGATGAAAGACAATAGTTATGTATATTATGATCCATATTTTATATATCCAAGGATAAAGATACCGAATTAGTATGTCAGACTTTGGGTGTATTTGAAGCATCCCTGGATTTTTCAAAGTTTAAACAAGTTAATATGCCTTATTAATAAAAAATAAGGTCATATTTCATTTTTATTGCTCCATTATTACAGTTGTCTAGATTTCTGGCACAACATCTTCATTTTTAATCCAAAGACTGTCCTACATAGTGCCTAGCATGCAATAAGCACAGTTTATAAATTTTAATCAAACATCTTTAGGAAAATGCTTTCTGTTGTTGTTCCAGTTTTCGTTAGGATCTTTCACTTAGGAATATTCCTTGGGCAGTTTTATGAAACAGTGTCAGTGTAGGAGTCTGTACTGTGGGTACCCTTTACTGAAAGCTGCAAGTGACATCAGACTGGAGTGAGGTTTTCTCAGTCCTTCTGTTCCAACCATAGCTGAATATTTCTGTGACCTTTTGGACAGCCCTGACACCACATGGTCTCTATCATCTGTCTTCACCTCTTTCTGGTATTGAGTGCCTGAAGTTGGCCTTACAGTGGGGCATCAGAGGTATAGAATAACCTATTAGCTCATATTTTTGTTTACTTTTTAAACAAAATATAAATGTCTGCAAGAAGTTTTATTATTTTGGGAGCTATGAAGATAAATAAAAACATCGAGTAGACATACATAGATAACCTTATATATCTATGGATTCTGTATTCTTGGCTTCAACTGACCACAGATCAAATTTTAAAAGAAACAATTGTGTCCGTGATATGTATGTATAGGCATTTTGCTCTTGCCATTGTTACCTAAATAATACATATAACATGGCCAAGGATGTAGATCAGTACCTGCCTGGCAAGAATAAGGTCCTGAGTTTGATTCCTGATACCCAAAATATTAATAACACATATAACAACTATTTACAAGGAATTTACATTGTATAGGGTTTTATAAGTGTGGGGGAGGATTATAATAGGTTGCAAACACTACATTACTTTTCATAAGGGACCTGAGCACCTGTAGATTTTGTTGCTTGCATAGAGGAAGGGGTCCCCATACCAATCTACCAAGGGATGACTGTAGTTTGGCTTTTAAAAGAATGTCTATATTTTGCTCTAGAGGTTATATTTATAATAACTTTATGTTAAATCTTTCATTCTCTATATCTTTAGCTCATTTATATGAGTTCTGATAAAATTAAGTATTTTTTATTCTGCTATCACCTCCATTTCTTCTATTTAGTTTTAGTCAGTATTATGTTTTTTAATGTTTATCTTTGTTTTGTTCAATATGCTTGTAAATGACTTGATTTGTTAACTTTAAATGATTATCCTTTTAACTTGCAGCTTTTCTTGATAAGACAACAAAAAAAATTATCCTACATTCTGTGTCTGTACCTTACATGTCTTTGTTTTTGTATTTGGTTTTCATTTATACTTTTCTTATTAACAGAGCATATGATATATTTAAATTCTGTTCTTCAACTCTAATTCTATTGTTCATTTTAATTTTAGTTCACATTTTTGCTCACTGATAGTCTTTTTGAACTATCATCTCCTGGTTAAAAAAAGAGATGGGCTGCTATTTCTTGAAGAAAAATAGTTTGTGGGAAAAATGTTACATAAATATACCTTTTTCACATAGTGTGTCATTTGTAAGATGAAGAAAATACTGAATATACCTGGTGAGATTAATTCAGTTAAGACATAGGGCACCCAACTTATGAGAGTGAGCACTCAACAAATACTAATCATCATTCCCAAACCTCCTTCAAAACCATTGCAACAGCCTCAAGTAGGTGGCCCTTCCCTGTGGTTGTCTCTCATAGCAGCTATAACTCTGTGTTGCAACCGTGACATTTATTTATGTTGTCTTTTGTGCCTAGCAAAGTACCTGGAATGAACAGTAATTAAAATGTTTTGAATCAGAGTGAATAGAATCTTTTAAAACAGTATAGATACCTTTGTTGAGGATGTTAATTGGAGGCAGTGAATCCTGAGAGTGGCTTGGTCAAATGATTTAATAGCCATGACTTTTATTTTCAGACTTCACTTTTAATGATGATTCTGGGAGAACTGGAGCCTTCAGAAGGTAAAATCAAACACAGTGGAAGAGTTTCATTCTGCTCTCAGTTTTCCTGGATCATGCCTGGCACTATCAAAGAAAACATCATCTTTGGTGTTTCCTATGATGAGTACAGATATAGGAGTGTTATCAAAGCATGCCAACTGGAAGAGGTAAGCAATTATGTGAAAAATTTCCAGTTACATATACCCAAGCCATATATTTGGGTCTCTATTCAGTTTTCACAGTTACTTCTAAGAATAAGCTACTATGAGTGGGATTGATAGTAAAAGACTCCTGCTTTAAAGAGCTAGCAAATAATGCAATTTTTTAAAATGATGGGCTATTTTAGTCACAATAAGAACTTATGAAATGGTAAGCATTTTGTTCCAATGAGACAAATGTTCTCAATTAACATTATATGGATTATACTTTTTTACTCTTAAAGTTACATAAAAGGAATTTAACAAGCTTAATAATATCATAGTCTAATGGAATGAGCCTTTATCTGCTGGTAGGGAATCAGAAAGATAAAAGTTGTCTAATCTTGAAATTGTGTCTTATCTTTAGCCTTGAACATATAACCAGATACTGGTATCCTCTAGTGTGTACAATTCTCTGAGACAGAGGTAAAGATTATGCTTTCAACTCATTCCATAAGAATTAGAGGAATGGGCTCATTGTCCTGAAATAAACTAAAGTATTTCAAGTGAGACCAGAACTTGACCCTTAAAGTTGTTTCATGGTGAGTTCAGTAATTGTTGGTATAAATTTTAGCATAGAGAATACATTGTTATGAGGCTTATTGGCAGTACTGTCTAAATGACTCGGATTCAAAATCAGTATCTTTGACATGTTACATGTGTCACTAATGGATTCCTTTATATCAGATTTTATGAAAATAAATGCAGTGGAAATAAAATGAAGTCTACTGTAAAATACACACCAAATGGAAAAGAGAAAAGAGAGAGCTATGTATTGGCAGAAAGGGCTTTCCATGTGTTCACTGGCTCATTCAGTAGGAATGTTTAAAGCCCATTCACTTTTCTGTACATACTGAGGGCTTCCTGAAAACAAGAATTCTCCTATTAAAAAAAAAACTGTTGATTTACTTTGAAGAAGTTCTCTATCATTCCTCAAAAGGCTTTCTTTTGGCAATACTACTTCCTAACCTAGAGGTTGGAACATTCTGAATTTGTTATAAAAAGTAATCTAGGAGTTACTAGAGATCACTAGGGAGAAGTGGCTGGTAGTATGTGCTCTAGTGTATTTATGAGAAGACAAGTATTGGAAAGCTTCTACTAGATGTTGACTTTTGTTTTGAATATCCATTTTTTCCTTGAAATGATTTTTATGAATTTCAGATTGCATCCAACAAATAAACCTATAAAAATGCTATAATTTAAACTATAAAAGTGCTATATTTAAACCAAATATAGCTTAGGTACATTTCTAGAATTAAATTTAGAGCAAAAGGAACATTTTCTAATTTTTGAATACTGTGGTAGGTCCTGAGTATACTAAGTTCAATGAAACAGCCTATTTTTTGTAAGGTTCATAGTAGAGTATCCTGTGTTCATAATGAAGGATTGTGTGGTGAATTATAACTCCATGAAGCCATTAAAAATGAAAAAAAGATAAGAAACAGCAGTAGAACATATTTTTCTCTTTTGTTCCCTGGTTGCATGGCTAGCCTTAAAATTATTGTTAAAAAGTATATGTCAATTTTTTACACCATATACACAGGCTTGTATAAGTTTGACCTCTCTAAAAGGACCTCTTACCTATTAGCAATCAATTCCCTTTATTATACCTAAATTCTCCCATGCAGTCTTAAACTACTACTAATCTAATCTCTGTCTCCCTAAATTTTTCTGTTCTTAATTTTCACATAAGTAAAGATCTTTTGTGACTAATTTTTAAAGAAGAAGGTAATGAATCTTCATTTAGCAAACATTTATTAAGCCTTGTTACACTTTATACAGTGTACCAGAAACTGGAAATGAAAACATAAATAGAACATGACCCATATGCTTAAGGGTTTTGAGTTCTAGTAGGAAAAAAAATATATCAGTAGTGAATTTAATTGGTGCAAGGCATGGTGGTGCAGACCTGAAATTTCAGCATAGAGGGGTTTTTGCCTAGACTTCATAGTGAAACCTTCTCTCAAAAAAACCAACCAAACAAGCAAACAAAAATAAAAACATTTTTTTTGTGTGTGTGGTACTATGGATGTAACCCAGGGTCTTCATACGGGGCTCTATCTCAGTCCAACTTTTAATTTTTTATTTTGAGACAGAGTTTCATGAAGTAGCAAAATTATACAGACTGGGCTTGAACTTGTAGTCCACTTGCATTGGCTTCTCAGAATGTTAGGATGACAGATATACCCCACCATGCCCAGCTGAAAGGGGGATTTTTGTAAGAGTAAAATTTTGGGGGGAAGTGAGGACTCTGTCTGGTTCTGCCTATTGTAAAGAATATCCTCTGGACAGAGATACGAGGCTAATGTCTTCTAATGGAATGATTTACTAGCATTCTAAGGGTAACAAGAATGAAACATATGGTCTCAGAGGGATTTTTGATTAAGAACATTAGAGCTGCCAATAAAGTACAGAGATTAGATTGATGTAAATAAGTAGGAAATTGATGAGTAAAATGGTCTTTGGATTGTTAAGAGAAATAAGTGAGATACATACTAGTGCACAAAATACAGCATTTAGCTCAAAGTCTATTAATTAAACTTTAACTTGTTACCACTTAGAATACTATCACAGAGCATGATCAAGAAGACAAATCTCTAGCATTTGTTAGTGAATGATACTCTGGTGATGAGATGGGAGTTAGTATCATTAATGAAAAAGAGAACTATAAAGTCAAATGATGAAAAATCATTAATATTAATGTTGATTTTGAAAAAAGTGTTCATACGAAAAAATTATAAAAATATTTATTGGTAAATATAGTAGTCTACATCCTGAAAGTTTGTAATATGGACACATTAGTTCCATGCTCAACAATGGCATTGGGGTCAGGGCACAGTCTCATTTCCTGTGTCATTTCAGACTGACAAACACTATTTGTGTGGCTTTCTTGTGTCAGTCACTGCTTGGCATGACAGCGGAATGGTGTGCACAAAATGCACCTCTTCTGTCAAAGGACAAAATACACAGATAAAGCCTATTTCCATATGATATGGCAGATTAGGCTATAGATATTCTTCTGGATACAGAAAGTCAATAGAGAGTTTTAGCTTGCCTGGGCACTTCAGGGAGCTATTTCTAAAAACAGATACCTTAAACATTGAGTCAAAAATAGAAAATGTATTTTGGACAGAGGAAACTGTGTGAATGGAAGTGTAGGTCATGAAACCACTTGGTTGGTATAGGGAACCATGAGCATCATGATAAAACTAGAGAGTAATTTGGGAATAATGAATGGGAAGGAATATAACTGGAGGGCCATGTCAGGTGTACCAGCCTCAGGAATTTGGTCTTGGAGAGATTTACATAGGGGAATGATGTAATCACTTTGAAGTTTAGATACATCATTTCTGACAAATGAGCAGAATTAGGTTGGACACACTAAAACATTTGTGGAATAATAGAGTGTAGTATTTTATTTCTTTTTTCTTTGTTTTTGTTTTTTGTTGTATAGTGATAGAGTTTGAAACCTGGTTCTTATGCATGCTAGATAGGCAAGTTACTGGTGAGCTACACACCCAGGACCAAGAACATAGGTTTTGAAATCTGACAAAATCAAGTGACTAAAAAAAGTCGCTTAACCTGCCTGTATATTGAGTTTCATCATCTCCAATATGAAGTTAATGTCACTTGTGAAGTTTTATGTATTGTTGTAGCACATAGAAAGGGTTTTCTTTTTTTTCACCTTTGGGATTGAACCCAGGGCTTTACACATTGTAGGTACATTCTCTCACTGTATTACACCCTCACCCCAAGAAGGTTCTTAATAGATAAAACAGCTATTATTTATACTGATGCTACTATTTGCTATTCTGACTAGAAGGACACTGTATAATCCAGATAATGATTGTGATGGACAAAAAGAAAAGTTAAGCAGAGGAACTGTGAGAAGAAATGTCATATATTGTTTTCATCCATGGAAAGGGACATCTTAAAGAACAGTGAGTTTTTCCTCAAAAAGTTAAAAGAAGAGAAAAGTTGGTTGAACATTAAGGGTTCTTTGCACAGTAGAAATTAAAAAAAATCAGATTGATATTATGGGTTCAGAAAGAATGTGAATGGATGAACTACATAGAACTGAGACATCAGATCAAGGTAGTGGATCACAGATTTTGCTAACAAAGAACCAATGGGGACTGATGGGAAGGTAGGGAGTGATGAATTATCATTATAATGATTATGACCTCCATTTTGATTTTAAATGTAAAATTTATTCTTACCTACTTTTTGCCTAAAGTGTTAAATATAATATTCAGTTTTTTATTTCCAAGGCTCCTTAAATCTTTGCTCCCTAAATCTTTCTTTCCTGCTGACTTTTGCAGCTAAATTAGAACTTCATGCTTTGCTTATGGTAGGAAAAGCACCCAGGAACTTCTTAAATTTCTTGTTCTTTGGACTGGCAAATGTACTTTATACAAAAGTATTTGGTATATGGTATATGACATTCTCTTCTATATGCTAAAGCTTTGATATATGTTGGTTTTATCTATTAACTATAACATTAAAACCGAGAAAAGCAATTTTTAAAATGCTGTTTTGGTTTATTGTACATAGGGCATTGACAGAACAGTAAATTCTTGTTGGATGACTGTTTGGAAATGTTTTGAAGTAGGTGTGTCAGTTACAAGGATTTTGCTCAGAGATTGTTGTTCTATGAGCCTCCCAGACTCTGAGGTTTAACAGATGATTATACGTCTGTTGGGAGTAGTGCAAGTAACCAAAAGTGTTTGTTTATCTTGACAGTCAAAAATCAGATTTTCCTGTTTTCAGTGACTTTAGAGTTTGTTTTTCTAATTTTCCCATTGCATAAATGTTCTTACCTTTGGTAAAGCCTAAGGTGAACCTCAGTAAAATATAATCCCTGTATGCCAAATGAAAACTTTATCTTTTAAGGATATTTGATCAAAGGAACATGAAATTCTTATAGAATCCTTGACGGTTGAGCAGTTAGTGCCAGTAGAAAAATCCCTCAGTATAAACTCTCTGCGGCCCTAGTCACCAAATCCAAACATTCATGATTCAGTATGTTTTCTTTTTGACTGCCAAAGTTGATTTGTTTCTTAGTATTATACCTAGACTTGGCACTAGAGAGAGGAACAGAATATCCTCTTCCTCATTTTTGTGTTTTAGTAGAGCTCTAATATCTTCACAGCACTTGTCCATGTAAAGATGCTTGTTGTCATAGGAGTAAGCAGGTAGATGTAAATTCTTCTGGAGAGGAAAAAGCATGCACAACATATTTTACATTTCTGATTTCAGTTTGTTGTTAGAAATTATTCACTCAGCAAAATAGCTTAAAGACTTCAACACAGGAAAGTACATGGAGATAGTTCTGTGTTGATAAAATAATTTTATAGTATGCAGCCATAACTAGGTAGATCATGTTTATTCTTTACCTTTTCTTTTTGGAGCATCTCTATGTACTACTTTATAAAACCTACACTAAATCTAGATTATAGTAGAGTGGATTCCAAGGCAAATTGATAATTATTTTTAAAATTCCATTTTGCATCGCTGTGACTATTAATTTATGCTCCTGTTTTTCCCCATGTACTCAAACTACCCTAGACTCTTAATATTTGTCCCTATTTTAGTCAGCACTAGAGACTTTGCTAGCTTAAAAAGAATTGATATAATTGACTCCTAATTAACTTATTTATCCCTTATGAAAATATAGTATTATATTTCATTATTTAAAGAGAGGAAAACTATACTGTTCTCTTACCTTTTTTATTTGGTGACTTCCCTACATGTCACCATTAACATAGTATACCACAGAGTCCCATGGCTGATGGGAAGAAAATATTAGTCAGGCCAGTGTTTAGGTAACAAATAGTAGATTGACTATTCAGTGACTTACTTTCTTATAAAAGTACCTGTTTTGGGGCCTGGGATATAGCTCAGTGGCAAAGCACCTGCCTGGCAAGCACAAGGTCATGAGTGTGATCCCCATACAAAAAAAAAAAAAAAAGGTACCTGGGTTTGTGAAGTAATTGGCATTTATAATACAGTGTGGTAGGAGGTAGGGTTAGGGAGTGTGAGAAGGTCAGAGATTAGGATATGTAATTGGCTTCCACAAAGTTGCCACAATACTTCTGGAAGCCACAAAATTATCCTCATTAAGGAAAAGTATTTGTCAAGACTGTCATTACATATGCATTGCAATAAAAACATTTACTGTGTATGTTGACAAAAGTAAAATCTGCCTGTATTTTTTATTTCACCACTACTCAGCTTTTCATATCTAGTCACCAAGAGAAAAAAAATGAGAGGGAAGTTGGCAAGAATTTGCTTTTAATGAAGCAAGAACAAAAACTTGGGAGGTAAATTGGCATGAAATATGAAAAAAGTTGGGAGGGAAGTAAGCAGAGAAATGAGTTAATGACTGCTCTGGAAAATAAATTCCATCATGTAGATACCACATGATTAATTGAACTCGAATTTGACCTCTGGATCTCCAGGCCTGGCCAAAACTAACCTGTATGAACTTGAGGCTTAACCTTTAAATGTTCAACTCATCACTGTAGGAGAATTCACAAATATTCAGTTGGAATATTAGAAAGGTGAAGGTCCCATAGGAATTAGTATTTACATTAAATAGTAGACTAGACATAATAAACATCTAAAACTGATATTTGAAACATATTGAACTATGTACCCTAAGTTAGAATAAACCACACTGATGGTACCTTAAATCACACTGACTGTACCTTTAATCACCTATAATTTTCTGATAAATAATTAAGTTCTAAAGCACTGACATTTATTATAATATAAATCTAAAACATTTATTTTATGGAACTATTGAACCAGTACCAAAGAGGAACACCAAAGAGATTCATGATAATCTGCTATTTCACTTCATTTGAGCATTGTAACTTTAAATACTGGCTAATAGCAATAAACAGAACATACATATCAGATTTGGGGTAAGCACCTTATATGAATTTGTCCATTGAATCTCCACTTCCCATTTATTCTACATCAGCTTTGCCTAGGATTTGCATCCAAGTGAAAGTGTGTTGATTTGAAAAGTGTGAGCTAGGTTTTCAAGGTTAAGATCAAAGTTCTGGAGCTAGTTATTAGATTAATAAATATGAGTTCTTATATCTCTAAAACCAAAATAGCCTGTAGACTTCCCCTCCTATAAGAGTTGGGCAAGTCAACCAATTTGCAGCATACAAATGTAATTATAACTGTCTGGGACCAAGATATTTCATGAATAGATAATGAAATTAAATATTTAAGCAAGAACTTAATATTTAAAACACAATAAAAATAAGTTTTCTAACGATAAAAAGTTGTATTACAAAAAGGAATATATGTATGTGTATGCTTGTGTGCGTATATAAATTATATTTCAACTCTACAGAAGAATTGGAATTCTGGATTAATAGAGTTTTCCATATTGAGGAGATGTGAAATTTAAAGGGATCAAGAGAAAATCTTGCACTTGTGTCTTAATAGAAGCTTAAATATAGAAAGGCCTCAGAAATCAGATGGTTCTGGGCATCTCACTAGGCTTTAACCCTATAACTATAAAGAAATGTTCATAAAGACCTTCCCAGGAAGGAAAACTTAACATTTCTAAAAATTGAGTACAAGTCTTTTCTAGACAAACATCCCTTGAATGGCAGATTTGATTACCATTACTGCTTTTGAAAACCATCTTTAATACTTAGTTGTCATTTACAAGATTTAGTAACCCTTGATTCAGAGAAAAGGCATTAAAATTTATTGTGAAAGCTAAACTGGGAGGTGATAGTTATATAAAAAGCATATTATATGCTACATTAAGGAAATTGAACTTTACATTGAGAATCTTGAGATTCACTGAAATTATTTTAAATCTGGAGTGATGTGATAAGTTTTGCATTTATAAGTACAAAGAATGATGGAGAGACTATATTGATGACTAAGACACAATCCTTGTCCTCGAAGGACTTCCTAGTGAAAAAGAATAACAAGTAAAATCTAGTTTAATAAGTTCTATAATATTGATTTTAGATTATTCATGTAAGAATAGAGAACTATCACTAAATCTGGATTTAAAAAGCCAAGAAAGGTTTACCTGGAGGAAATGACATCTAAGCTGAGAGATGATGGATAAATAGAATTGTCTGAATGAAAAACAATAGGGAAAACATTCTAGAAGAGAATAGAATGCACATCATGGAACTGAAAGAGAATATTCATTATATATTCAGGGAGCTACCGTTAGTTGTATGTGGCCAAAGTACAGAATGAAATATGTGTGGATCTAAGAAAGTACTTATCACTTCTGAGAAGTTATAGATAGCACAGTAAGGCTGGTGTCTGGAGAAGAAGGGCTATGGGGTCAGAACTGAATTGACAGGGTAAAGTGATATCAACAAGGAATTTATATATTCTTGAACTTCACATTAAGGGCCTTTCACTCCTTGAGGTGATGTGATCAGATTTGCATTTTACAAAGATGTCTCTGGCTGCAACATAGTAATAGTTGGAGGAAGGCAAGGCTAGAATCAAGGTTGTTTAGGAGGCAGTTGCAGGAATTCCATTGAAAGATGATAAAGATCTGTTACATAGAAGACAATAAGGAAACAGAAGAAAATTGGTTCTTGGGGTAGTAAAAAGATTGAATGGAAAGACTTATTCACTATCCAAAATGGAAAGTGAGAAAAATGAAAGTTCAAAGATGATGCAGTTTTAAGAATTAAATTTATTTTATTATGCTTTAGATTTTTACTACTTTGTTGAAATATAATTAACGTAAAATTGTATTCATTTGCCATATACATGTGTTTTGATATATGTATGTATTATAAGATGATTATTATAACCAAACTAATTAATATATCCACAGTTATCTTTAGTATGTGCATTTTGAGAACTTTTGAAATCTACTCTGAGCTATTTTGAAGTACATAATACATTATTACTACCTAAAGTCACCATGTTGTACAGTAAAGTTCCAGAATTTATTCATCCTAACTGAAACACTGTTTGACCAACATCTCATTTTGCTTCCCTCTCTATGCCAACTTTCTGAGTTGGGTGGTTGGGTGGGTGGTGGCAACATTTTCAGAGGTAAGTTGGTAAAATAAAAACAATGTGCTCTTTTTTAAAATTGATGTGGTGATTATAGAACTCTTGAGGGGAGCTTAATAAGAGATTTTTGGGCTAGAAACAGACATAGAGAAGCCCTCATCCTGTAGATTCTAAATGAAGTCATAAGGGTAGACCAGCACCAAACTGGGTATAATGCGAGAAAACTTCTGTACTTTGGAGGTGGCAGAGTCAAAAGGGCCTATGAAGGACACTGAGGAGGAGAGATAAATCCAGGAGAATGTGATATTGTGGAATAAAAGGAAAATGAATGTTTTAAGTGCTAAAGGAATGATCAATAATGACATATTCTTTGGAGACATCAAGTAAGATTCTTCAGAATCCATTGGATTAATTTTCTTAATTGTACAAAAAACCTATACAAATCAATAGATGGAAAACCTATTAGTAATGAACCGTGCACATGAGCAGAAAATTTATTAAAAATATGCAAAGCCAATGAACATATAAAAAACTGCTCAGTCTGCTTTGTAATTAAAGAGAAGTAAATTACAACAACTGTGAACATGCCTGAATGACCATATGAAGGAACTTGAGGAGACAGAGAAGTCAGGAGATTTGATACAAAAGCAAGAAAGGGCTGATTTATAGCATAATAAAGCCAAGACCATAGTATATGTCGGGAGGCTTAGACTGAGGCAGGTGAAGGGGACCCTTTTTGATGAAGTAGAATGAATAAAGATAAGATCCTGCATATACAAATAAGAAGTCAAGAGTAAAGGAAAGTTGAGAGAGGTGATATTTTGTCATTTACTGAAAACTGTTGAGCTATTTTGTATGCAGACATTATTGTAAAAATTAAGGACATAGGGATAAACAAGATGGTTCCTATTATGAAGTTTACATTCTACTTAGAGGAGATAGAAGAATGTAATAGGTTAAAAAATCAGTAATAAATTTTTCCAATGTAAGAACAGTAAAAAAGGATGATGTATGGTGTGTCAGGGAGAATGTTTTTCTGAACCTCTTCATTCTACTTCTTTATCTAAGTTTCCATATCTCTCCATGTTTTTAGAATAGTATTCATCATATCATTATTATAGCCATCTCCCTAATGAAGGCAAATGTGCTTCTCAAGAGAAAAACAAAACAAAGAATCCAAAGGACAGGCGATCTTTTATTTCATGTCTGTGTTTCATGTAATTGGTGAAATCCAGTTCTCTATAGTACTCAAGCTGCAGAGGAGTGGCTGATCGCTGAGTTCAAGGCCAGCCTGGGCTACATAACAAGAGCCCGTCTCAAAAACTAACAAGCACACAGTGCCTGCCTGGTGAGCATGAGGTTGTGAGCTCGATTTCCGGTGCCAAAAAAAAAAAAAAAAAGAAGAGAGAGAGAGAGAAAAGAAAAAAAAATACCCAAACAACAAGAACCACAACAAAAACCTAACAAACAAACTAGATTTTTTTCCCCTCAAACAAATTAATTTTTAAGGCTAATTTGAGAGGCGATGGAATAGAGTATCCAAAAATAAATCTACATTACAGTCAGAATAAAGTAAATAGGATTATTTGTTTCAAGTACCTTTTTCATTATTTTATTTAATTGATGAAATCTAATTCTCTTCAAGTATTCTAGCTGCATAGGATTCTGAGGAGTCAGCTGCTTAGCATTCTAGTGCTGGGGTCACTCACACTAAACACTTTAAATCATGGTACTCTGAAGCTCTTTTTAAAATTGCTTATTACTAGTTTTAAAGATGAATGCAGAACTATATACTTTGGAGAGGTATAAAGAGATTAATAGAATTACCTATGTACTTACAAGTTTATACTCACATAAAACATTGTAAAGCAAAAGTTTAATAGTCATGTCAAAAATTACTACAACACCCATTTTTGTACTTTGTTGGTTCCACAAAAATTGTATTTGTACTTGGATTATATTTGGACTATGAAAGTGATCAGTACTTATCAGTGAAGGACAATATTTGTTATTTTTCAATTGATTAAAATTTATTCCAATGCTTTTTAGTAGGGCTCAATCTTCACCCAATATTGTTATATGTAATTAAGTTTGCCTTAGTTCAACAGATCTTTTTTTTTTTTTTTAAACCGGTACCAGGGATTGAACTCATGACCACGTGCTTGCAAGGCAGGCGCTTATGCCACTAAGCTAAATCCCCAGCCCCCAGATTATTTTATATAATAAACAGAACACCAGTTTTAATTTATGAATTCATTAGTTCAGCTATGAAAGTTTACTCTGTTGACATATAACACAGAACTATGCAGCCCTCTTAGTAACACATTTGCATGTGTAATAGCTAAGTGCAAAAAATGTTTGATCACTTTCTTTCTTCCTAATACTTTATCACTCTGTCACATTCTCTCACACTCTCTACCATTCCACTCTTTCTCCCTACCTGTTCTGTCCATTTTCCCTAAATATCTCCTTTCCCTTTCCAAATTTCCATGTGTGTAAAGCATAATACAAGTGTTTAGTAATTTTGAAATATTAATAATAATGATTATTATTCATTCAGTGAATAATAATGATTATTATCATTAATAATAATGATATTATTCATTCAGTGATTCAGTGTTAAAGATATGCTTTATTAAATGGCATTACTCTAAAGTGCATTTACCCTTAACCCCACCTTCTCACCCTCCTCCGATGCCACAAGAATCTGTATTGCCAAGGTTGTTCTACAAGTGATAAGCCAGCAATAAAATAAGGTTTATGGTATTTTCCTATCTTCAAAGTTCAGGAAGCTCAAATGTACTCAGTAAATACTGAAAATTACAGAGCACCATTATGTGTAACACTGTTGTTTCTTTATAGTTCCTCCCCTTTTATTTCCCTCTGTAGTATAATAACACTGTATATCATTATCCTATTATATATTCAATTGAGTTAATGAGCTTTTTATTAGCAATTTTTCCTTCATGACTTCTGACTTCTTGGTACTATTGAATAATATTAGGATGATAAAAGTTTATTTGATTTTTTAAAAAGTAAAAAGGTTACCATGTATAAAGGGAATACAGCAATTGGGTATATTATACTGCACTCCTTAATAATAAAATAAGTTAATCTTTATTGAACACTTGTTTTATTACTTTCACCCTCTCCAGTACACTTTATCTAAGTATTTTCTAGTGTTTCACAATCGCAAACAAACCCAGTGTGTTGTATGCACAGGACTCTTTCAAGTCAGTGTTTACCTTTTCTGATCAGCATGTCATAAAGGAAGTTGGTTAGGAGAACAAGTGTCCAGACAAGCAGCTCAAACAATGGTAGACGGCATCATCATCATCATCATCATCATCGCCATCAAGTTTAAAATACAAATTCCTGGGCCCTGTCCAAATTCTTCTGTGAAAAAGTAGAATATTTTAAAGTAAACTCTCCAAGTGATTCTGACAACAGGTGTAGACACTACATCTTAACAACTAATGCTCCCAATTTTACCTATAAATATACTATGTTAAGAAAATGAGTAAAAATTGACATGTTAGTCACAAATAGTTTGCAAGAAAATCTCTTAGGGTCAAGAGCAACACAAAAATTCACTGATCACAAACATTTATATTTGATCTTAGACTATTTTTTTCCATTAAAATATTCTAGTAAATTTTTATCTAAGTGGTCAACTCATAGCCAGCACCTTAATTTCAATGGGTGGTTTTTCCCAATAGTTTCTGTGGATAATTCCAAAGAACTCAAGGAACTTTGCAGAACGAGAAAAAAAAAAAAAAAGACTTTTCTATGCCCAACCTTCCTGAATAGTACAGGTTCTTATACAGCTTTTAAAAGCAAAATCATAATAGCACCAAACATGTAACTTTTTAGATTATAACTGCCACAGAAGGAAAACTTGTGTTCTCTGAAAACCTCTACTCTTAAGATAAATATATTAACATACTTGAGTACCCTTAGTAATCAGCAAAGATAAACATTTAACAAAAATGTTTTACAAAACAGAGTACATTATGTTAAATCAAATATACAAAGCCAAACACTAAAAAAGAAATCTGCACATGAACAATAAACTAGGTAATCAGAACAGGTATTTACATTAATCACAGGATATTAATATTGCTGATGTATTTGATTTTTAAATAATAGGCATAATCACAGTTTTTGTCAATGTACCTCCACAATTTTCTTTTGTCTCAGAAACTTCATATTAATTATGATTTCTGACATAGTTCTTAAAGTCATAGAACTGTACATATTTCTTTTCATAATAATTTCAATCCAGAAAAGGAGGCCAAATATCTTGAATCAGCACATCATATCTTTTCAGATGCAGGAATCTTTTATTTTTGTACTTTTAAAAGGTAACTGTTGTAGTTAGGGGTTGTGAGGAGAATAATCAAGATACAATACAATCAAGACACAGAATTTATAATATTATTGTATGATGGTTATCCAAAGTTAAACACAAAAAGAGCAGGAAATCTGTCCACAACACTAAAGACCCAGAATATTCAAAGGCTTGGATCCCACATCAATGTCCAGCATGAGTCCAGCTGTGACTTGCCTCCCACAAGTCCAACTGGAGGTCTAGAGTCCAAGGACTCACGCCAGTCCGTTTTATGGATCTGTGCTGGGAAGGCCCAAAGGTCAGCAGTGGAAGTTAGAAAGTCTATGCCAGCAAGATGAAAGAGCTGTGCCAATAGGTTGAGGGTTCTACATTGGAGCCAGGAAGTCTTGCTCAAAATAAGAACCAGAGCTGCCCTGAAAAGTACTGCAGCCATCCTTAGTGACAAGGAGGTCCCTAGCTCTTCTGATAACAGTCAAGTACAGACCAGAAAGCCAGTGTGACAACTTCTCCTGAAGAATAAACAGCACACATCCTCCCCTCTGGAGCCTGGAAGGGATGCTTAATGTAAGGACCAAAGCTCCCCCAAAGTGAACCACAGCCACTCTCAGCGACAAGATTCCAAGCTCCTCCAATGATAATGGTTGAACTCATTGGGGAAGCCAGTGTGACAAGCTCTTCTAAGAGAACCAACGGTTTGAAACAGCAACTTAGGAGAACCCACAATGCCTAGCTCTTTTTCTCCATGTCTGTATTTATGCTGGCAACTTTCCTCAGGTGGGCCATCTACGCTTAGCACCATGTTGATTTAATTAAGCTGGTGTTAAGTTGACCACTAGTTTTTAATCCATAACAGAAACCTATATGAGTATTGACTACTCTAGACAGGAAACTTTTACATGACATCTCTGTTTTCTTAACTGTGTTGTTGGGAGCCCAGACAAGTTCTTTGTAGGACTTTTTACTCCATTTTTCTTACCTTCATTCTACCAAAAAAGCTCCAGTTGTGGATGGAAATCCTTCACTGAGTTTGTTTTCATGTGTAGATTTCTTATTTTCTCCTTTTCCTAATCTTACTGATTTTGGCTCTTAATGGTCTTTCTAGCCAACTTGAAAAACTAAGACAATTCACCACAGGATACTTTCTAACCCTAAGTAATAAATAAAGTTATTAAGTAATAAATTTATTGCTGTACTGACATGAAAATAAATAGCTCAAAGAAGTAAAATAAACTCATGCATAGTTTGGAAGGTAGAACAATGGTGTCAAATGACAATTTGCAGGGAAAGGAACCACTACCTCCCAAATTATATTGGGATAACAATCTATTCATTCCTTCCATGTGAGTGAATAAATGCAACAGAGATATTAAGCACATCTGTGTTTGGAGACACAAGACTTCTTTATTGGCTCATTTTTGGCTCGCCGACCCTCAAGTGGCTTGTCCCAACTTTCCTTAGACTGCACAGCAATCTCAACCTTGCCATTCAACCTTTTCTCCTTCCCTTGGTGACTGAATTGGCATTGAAATCTCACAGCCTATCCTGCTTTCCTCCCTGTTTCCTAATGCATATTTCTCCTAATGAATTCTTACACATGTAATACAATTTTGACATCTGTAATTGGGAGATCTTGGACTAACACAAGTATATAAATTGCACCACCTAATGTGTCTTTTGCTATATACAACCTTTTACTTTTCATGTAGTCGGGTTTATCCGTATTTTCCTTTATGATTTGTACTGTTGTGTCTTCTCTTTTGCAACATATTTTCTAATAATATCAAAATATATTCTGTCTTCTCAGTAGTTTTAAAATTTCATTTCTAATTCTTTAAAGATTTTAAACCATTATAATTTTATATATGATATGAGGTAAAGATCTAATTTTATTGTTTTCCATATAGAAAACTAGTCCCAAAGTAATTTTTTAGTTAGTGGTTCCTTTCTCTGCATATTGTCATTCCAACACCGTTGTTCTAGTTTCCAAACTATGCGTGAGTTTATGTATTTTACTTCATTGAGGTATTTACTTTTGTGTCATCACTACTTTGTAACAACAATAAATTTGTTATTTAATAACTTTATTTATTACTTAGGGTAAGAAAGTATCCCTTGGTGAATCATCTTAGTTTTGCAAGTTGGCTAGAAAGACCATTGAGAGCCAGGATCAGTACGACTGTACAAAGGAGGAAATAAGAAATCTGTGCATGAATCAAAAGTTCAGCTCAAAGCCAATTCCTTTATTAAGTTTTTCTCTATGCCTCCCTAGGTTGTACACTCTTGAGATCAAGGGCTATATTTTAATTATCTCTGTGTTACCTAAAATATTTCATTCCTGACTTGGAACATGTATGCCTCTGACAGTTTAAGCATGCTTTAACTTCCAAAGCATAGTCATTCCCTACTTACCTTTAAGAATCTCATAATCTAATCCTTGAGTGTAGAGATATGTGAAAAGACAAGAAGAAAATTTGTCTGGCAATGATGTGTGATGGAGTGGAGTTTTCTACATTCCTGGTGGCTGATGGGAATGTGAATTAGAATAGTCTCCATGGAGATCAGCATAGAATTTCCTCAAAAAGTTAAAAATATAGCTATCATTTGATTCAGCTGTATCACTTGTTGGTATACATTTGAAGTAATTAAAGTCAGCATACAGTAAGAATAGCTGTATGCACATTTACCGAGCCATAATTCAATTCAATAGAAAAATACAGAAACATACTAGGTACCATCCATCAGCAGATGGATGGATAAAGAAACATGGTATATATACATAATAGGATATTATTAAGGCATAAAGAAGAACATAATTTTGTCATTTGCTGGAAAATGGATGGAACTTTAAGCAAAATTATCCAGACTCAGAAAGACAAATATCACATGTTATCTTTGATTCATGGAATCTAAAAAAAAAAAAAATGGCATGAGAGTAGGCATGGAAAGAGGAAGGGAAACAAGAAGAGGAGTGGTAAAATGGGGGATGGATATGATGAAAATATACTAAATACACTGTAACCCAACATTTTATAAAATTAGTAGGCACTGATTAAAAAGAAAATGGATTATAAATAGGAACAGAAAGGTGTAACTGATGGAAGGTCATGGGATATATTCAAAGGAAATTAAATTTTTGTTGAACTTGAAGGAGTTTTTTAGATGAAGAAGGAGGGTACTTGCACTCTTAGATATAGTGAGAGATACAAAAACACAGACTGATGAGGAAAGGAAGTTCAGTGTGGAGAATTAATGAAATCAAGTATGGTTAAAGGGTAAGATGGGCATAGAGGAGTGCTAGGAAATATGGCTGAAATTTATACTCTATTCTGGAGTTCACATCAGTCCAATATTTTTTTGTTTAATTTGTTTTTGTTGTTGTTTCCAGCAACAATATGACATTATTGGCTGGAATGAATGAGCTACTTGAATTGTTTAAAATGGAATACAGTGCCTGCTATCTTTAAAGTTGTTATTCTACTGACTTTATCAGCTAAGAAAAAAACTGAATTTCCTTAATTTTAGTATCATGGAATATGACAAGCATTTTCAGTGAATCAACTGTTATGATATGTAACATAACATTGGAAAATGGAAAACTACATTTTATATGTTTTATATTAGGGAATATAATTGTAAAATACTGGGTTTTGTAGTGACATTGTCATATATAAATTTTAATCATATCCATCATCCCACCTTTCACTTATAAATTTTATGAACTCCGTATCTTCTATATGTGTTTTAATTTTTTGATAAGTAGTTACTTACTTCAGAAAAAAATAATAATCATTCCTTTTTAATCATGTAGGATACTCTTTCTGAGTACTATAGTAGTGGATAATATAGGACCAAGATCCATGAATATAATCATGTGAACATATATAAGTGCATGTATATATTCACATGTATATATTTGTATGTATATTATGTATGTGTATATAGCCAAGTCATTTTAATTAATATTTTGGGCCACTAAATATTATTGGCCACTAAATATTATTAAGTAAACTTATCTAATTCTTGAATTATCCTTTATTTCCTGTCAGTTTAGATTTTTTTCAAGTAATTCTGAAGTCTCCCTTCTAGAACTAAAGCAGATAACCAAAAATTTTAAAATTCCACTAATGAAAATATCTAAAATTTTTATATGTGCAAACAATTCTTATCATTCTTCATCTTCCTGATCAATTTTTTATAGTTGCTTAGCTACTTAAGAAATGGAAGTTTACCAGTGTTTTCACTGATAATATCTAATTAGACTTTCTTATACTAATAGTAATAATATACAAATTAAAATGAAAATTAATAACTGTTCAAGTCACAATGGTAGCAAACCATAGATTAGGGAAAATCTATCAAGAAATTTATAAAACATAATAGCAAAAAATTATAAATTCTTATTGCAGTATCTAAAATACCATATTGAATAAATGGAAAGATAGATTGTGATTTTTTTAGTCAAATGTAGAAATTTTAAAATGTGAACTGTGTTGATGCATGACGGCTACTGAAATTACAAATACAGAATTTTGTTAAACTAAATTTAAATTTCACCCAAGGAAGAAATGTGAAGTATACACATTTTATAGACAAATTACCTTGGTTGGAATTGTGGCTCCATCATAGCTTTGTTACATTTGGAATGATACTGATCTTTACTAAACCTCAGTTTCCTCGGATTTAAATAAGAATAGAATAAAGCGATGTGTGTAAGTACTTAATCAGCATTGGACAATGTATCTTAGGTATTAATGTTCCTTATACTATTAGTATTGTAAATATTATTAGTATACGAAGATTAAATGACCAAAAAGAGCCTAGAAATTTACAAATAGGAATTATGCTTTGTCAGATATTAAATCTTACCTAAAGCCATGAAAAAACCAAAGCCCCCCCCCAACCTGGCAGAGTATTGTTATAGGAATATAAAAATAAATTAAAGAAACCAAATGAGAACCTATAAATATGAAAATATGACAAATTATAAATAAATTTAATAGAATTACTCAAATTATGACTGCTATGTAATTAAAAGAAAATGAAGTTAATTTCTTACCTCATCAGATATTAATTATACCTTGATTAAAATTTGTAATTAAAAAAGAACAATACATACTTTAAAAGAAAATTTAGAGTACTATATATAACCTGAAGGTTGGGTAGTACTTTTTAACAAATATAGGAATTACAAATCAATACATTGATTTTATGAAAAATTAAAGATTTATATATGATAGATGATATATGCATAAAGAAAAGAGAAATGAAAAAATGTTTTAACATATGCAGCAGAAAAGTTACTAAAATTTGTTACATACAAAATAAGTTGGTAAGAAAAAAACATTCTAGCTGGGCGGAGTGGCCCACTCCTGTAATCCCAGCACTCAGAAGGCTGAGGCAGGCAGATTGTTGCAAGTTCAAGGCTAGCCTCGGCTACAAAGTGAGCCCAAGACCAGCCTGAACCACATAGTGGGATCCTATCTCAAAAAGATGAAAGAAAGAAAGAAAGAAAGAAAGAAAGAAAGAAAGAAAGAAAGAAAGAATAAAAAACATTCTAATAAAAATTAACATTGACATTAAAGAAAATGCAAATTAAAATAGCCTATTTGCAAGTAATTAAACTGCAATTATACATTATCGGTAGTTATCTGAAAAAAGGTACTATCAAAACTTACTTATGAAAATATCTTTTTCACTTGTTTCATAAAGGTATCTGAAAATATCTTTAAAAAATAAAAAAAATACTTTTGAACATAACATCTCATTCATGAGACTATGTCTCTGATATAAATTCACAAAATTGTAGGCATTATTGATATTATTGGTAGGTTTTTGTGAAAGGGGGGTAGTAAATGCCAAGAACATCAGATAGCACCTAGGAGAGCTATATATGAATTACAGAAATCTTACAGTTCTAGACTGGTCAAGTCCAGACTGCAAATAAACATTCACAAGTTAATTTAAGTCAGAATTGCTTGCAGACATTTTGCATTAATCTGCTTTCTTATTATTAGGTTGACTCATCATGGTTGCTATGCTGTTGGTTTCTAAAATATTAATGTGTCTGTCTAGATATGTTTCATTCAGTAGTATGTTAGTCAATTAATAAAAAGTGTGGGAATTAAAACATTCTTATTTGTTATTACTGTTGAAGCATATTCTAGTAGAAATTTTAAATCCATAGCCATTTTAACAATAGATCGTGTAAACCTGGGATTTGAACCCTGAGCTTTTGTGTGTAGTGGTGTTTCTATATCATACATTCATTTTATTGCATTAACTTTATAAGAGAGGGTAAACAAAAGCCTGTTTCAGCCCAATTTTGCACATAAGGAAAATTTGCTT
The DNA here is from genome assembly GCA_004027455.1 of Hydrochoerus hydrochaeris. Taxonomy (NCBI): domain Eukaryota; kingdom Metazoa; phylum Chordata; class Mammalia; order Rodentia; family Hydrochaeridae; genus Hydrochoerus; species Hydrochoerus hydrochaeris. Next base: position 488,919 of record PVLA01000068.1, read on the forward strand.
CTAAACAAGTTAAGAAATTCATTGAACAGAAGCAATGATATAAAATAACAATTCAAAAATATTTCTTAATACTAATATACTGATAAGGCCTATATAGTATTTTAACAGGTACTGGTAAAGTACCTGTTTTTCTTCTTTTGGCAGAAATGGGGTATGTTATCACATTAGGTAAGTATTCTTCTCAAGGCCAAATGCAAATTAATGTCTTATTCAGAGCATTGGTAAAAACATTATAACTGCAAGGGATACCAGTGTTTTGAGTATGCATTATGGATCAATCTCTTGTATTAAATTGCTTCACATTTTTACAGCTGTTAAAGAAGATACTGATGGACAGCTGTCTTGAAGTTAATGGAAGTGTTTCTTTAACAAGCTGAAGTTCTCAGTCTTTGGAGTGTGCAGTTTAGCTACAGTCCTTGTTTTGATGGAACCATAGTTATGTGGCCCAGCTCATACTTTGAACAAAAGAATGATCCCTACTCCATATAGAAAGACAAGAAGGACTTGGTTTCATGTTTCCATCACTGAAGGTCCTTTTCATTTGCAGTGCTGGTTGGGTCTTGATGACCTCTCTATGCTGTATTTCTCCAGAACCTGAGTAGCAGTCTCCACCAAGTTCTGTTACCTGTGGCCTTTGATTACCGGAAGTCACCCAGTTTGACATGGGGCTACCTGAAGTCAGGAATGCTCATTGCAATTGGGGGCCAGTGACTAGCATGGTTCTAGCCTAATTGGAGCTGCCATTTTTTTTTCTAACTAATCACTTGTTAGTCTATTTTAGTTTGAAGTTCTTAACTTTGTATGGTAGATAAAAACAATGAGTAACTTGATACTTCAGCTATAATATTGATGATTAATTCAATATTGCAAAAGAAAAAGAGTTTTTAGTGGAGGGAAAGAGAAGGAGATGGAAACAAACAACAACAAAAAAAAAAAACAGAGGTATGATGATAACACAAAAAAGGTAGAAAATTTTTTGAACTAAAAAGAGATTACTTTCTACCTAGTTCTTTGCATTCTTCAAGTCCCAGGCAAAACTCATTTCTTCCAGAAAACATGTAGCTTATTCTATGTGTTATGTATATAATTTTATTATTTATAAAATTAATTTGCTAAATAAATTGTACAGTTTTGCAATTTGCATATTTTATATTTTCCAGTTTATATTTAATGATCATGAATAACATTTTAAAAATCAAAGGAAAATTTGCTTCTAAAATTTCAGCAGTGTTCCTTCCACTAAATTGTGTTTGAAATCATTGAGATACAAATTTATACTCTGGTTAAATTAGTAGTCTGTATATGTGCACCCATATATATAGTAGCACAATTTGTAATAGCTAAGTCTTGGAAATAACCCAAATGCCCATCAACCAAGAAATGGATAAAAATATGTATTTTTATATAATGGTATGGTACTAAGCTATAAAGAAGTAGAAACTTCAGGTTTTTATCAATAAATGGATACAACTAGAGACCATATTCATAAGTGAAATAAATCAGACTCCTGTGTAAACATCATATTGTTTCCCTAATATAAGAAACTGGAAGAGTAAATAAGTACCAAAATACACAATTGATATTGTAAAGCAGAGAGAAACTGCTCAAAAGGAAAGAACAACTGGGGTAAGGGGAAAGAGGAAATAAGCAAGGGAAAAGAAAAAAATGTATATATATATATATATATATATATATATATATATATATATATATATAGCTAAGATAATTATACTACTAATTTCTATTAGTTCATTGAACAGAATGGTTTGTGCTTATGTTTGATCAACTTTGTATGCCTGTATCATGGAATCTAAGCAACTACTTTGAAGATAATGTGCAATATATTAACTATCCTATTACCTTGTTTTGAATATCTGTATCATTGTTTTTATTGTTTTATTCTCTTTAAAAAGTTAGTAGTCTATGTAAGATTACATTTGAAAGAAGATACAATTTTTAATTTCAGATTTAACATACAAAAATTCTCTTAATTTTATGTTTTTGATAATAGGACATCTCCAAGTTTGCAGACAAAGACAATATAGTACTTGGAGAAGGTGGAATCACCCTGAGTGGAGGTCAGCGTGCAAGAATTTCTTTAGCAAGGTGAATACCTGATTTTTTTGATCCAGCAAACGTTTGCTGTAGTTATCATGCACGTAAAACATTATAGACATTTCTTTCACTTTGTAGTGTATTTCTGGAATTTAAAAATTTAGGTGTATGTCTAGTTAAAAGAACTGTTTTTAGATTTGTTAAAAATAAAGGCTTTTTAAAATGCACTTCCTTATTTTGGTCTGTGTGTACTTGTTTGTCTTGCAGTATGCTGCACTATAAACTGAAAGCCCTGGATTTCTGTATAGAAACAGGAAAGAGAAGATACAAATTTTGTTGATCCCATTATGAAGTCTTTCTCTTCCCAACCCTCCACAATTAACACACACAACCCTCCACAGTGCAACTCCATAGCCTCCACAATAGTGTAGGCTTCTGTTTGTGCTTCTTGATTTGCATAAACATACATTTTGTAACTTTTTAACCATAATTTATAATTTTCCTAACAAAAATAGTAATAAGGTAAATGTCAGTTGGATTAAAGTCCATCATCTTCAAAGTAAATTCATAGGATAAAAAAATGTGATATTGTGCAGGCAGAATTTCCCTTGTTAAAAACATTCTTGGCACAAGCATTTAGAAGCTGTCAAAGAGACTTGCATGTAGTTAGTTAGTGTTAAAAAGAAAATATTGTAACTTTAGGTTAAAAAGTTACTGGTGACATGGGATGTCAAATATTCCTCAAGTTTTATTTGAGCAAAATTATGCTAGATATGTTATTAAAGTTATTAATAAGAAATCAAGTTATTAATAAGAAATCATGTTTGTGCATCTTTCCCTTTCTCTTTTCTGCTTCTAAAAGCTGAGACAGAAATATAACTCTGCACCCAGGCAGTTGCCTAGTACTACTCTAAGTGTGTGTGTGTGTGTGTGTGTGTGTGTGTGTGTGTATGTGATCTCAATCCTCATCCAATCCTGCAAAGAAAGAATTGTTTTCCTTACTTACAGAAGAAATCATGAGATAACTGAATATTAGACATTAACTTGCCACTAGTGATGCAAAGAAATTATGGAGTCGCACTCTGAAACAAGTGCTCCTAATTCTTTGGGTTAAACTTTCCCTTCATCTTGGGAATTGCACTGTGAAATAATGCATCAGTAGATAATAGATAATTTATTTTATGGTGTTTGAGGTACTACTGAATATCCTATTGTTATTTTGATCAGATTGTATAATGTGCTGTTCAGTTTAGGCTGATGAATGTATTATTTCTAATCTCTTGAGAAGCTGGTTCTAGGTGTGAAGGAAAGTATCTTAATATGTTATCTGTTGCTAATAACTCTACATTACTGACATGTAAGTTATAAAGAAAAAAGGCTTATTTTGGCTCACATTTCTGGTTAAGGCCCCACATCTGATGATGGCCTATTGCTAGCTGAGTCCAAGACACAGGAGGCAGAGTGTGTGTGTGTGTGTGTGTGTGTGTGTGTGTGTGTGTGTGTGTGTCTACACATGGATACGTGTATATGTGTCCTTTCTTCTCTCTTTATGGTTTTAAAACCATGAGTATTCGGTCATGAGATCTCAGCCTGGTTGACTTTAGCTAATTCTATTCATCTCCCAAAAAGTCATCCTGTAAACATTACAGTCAAATTAACTCTAGTTTCAGAAGGGACAAATCATATTGAAACCTTATTAGAGAGAAAGAAGAACCAAGTTTGAGCAAAGAAAAACCTTGAATGTGCGTTTTTGATGGAATCCTTTAGTTCTCTCACACATTGTCTTCAAAAATAATTTATAATATAAACCATCTTTAGTTCTTACTTTGAAGTTTTGTTATTTCTGGTTAGTTTCATTACTTCTCTACACTAACAATTCAATTTTCTTTTAAAATAAAATTTTTGAGAATTATGTAAGCACAGAATGCTATGTAGTCGCCATAGAAGTAGAGTTATTAACAATTATATCTGAAAATTTTAAATGTTATGATGAAATTACCTCATTTCCATTAATATGTAAACTATATATTATTACTGTTCTAAATCAGCTCAATGGAAATGTTATAATACCAGCCTATAGAATTTTACTTTTTAATTTAAAAATAAGATAATGATTTAAATTAGTATATATGCTTTTCATCATTCCTTATTTAAATAAACTTTTATGTAAATGGTACAGATTGTAAGGAGAAAAGCATAATATCAAGTATGCAGCCATGACACCACTGCTAGTAATTTGTTGGTAGCAGTTAACACTTTGAAAAACTTCAAAAAATAATTTTAAACAAGTCCTACAGTTTGCTGTCTCTGACATTTTAAAGATGGAAATAGAGTACTTTCTTCTTTGTTTTCCCAGAAAAATGCAAGATAATTGAGTGTACTGTATAACTTTGTGTGATTGTATTGCCAGTATGCAGAATGGTGCTTGGCTCTAAGTAATGTTATTGTTAAAAGGTTTATTTTTTAAATTTAAAACTGTATCCATTTATGACATAATTCAGGTTGCCACTTTTACTAATTTATGCCATTTAGAGTTAGCAAAATCCCTTAGCAGTTGTTAGAAGATTGTAAAAAGCCATAAATATAATACGTTTATTCTTCCTTCTAAATAATTGACATTACCCTGCATGGTTGTGCATGCTCATAATCCTACCACTTGGGAGACTGAGCCAGGAGGATTGGGGTTAGTTTGAGGCCAGCCTGGGCTACATAGTGAGTTCAAGGCCATCTTGAACTATGGAGTGTGGCTCAAAAACCTAAATAAAATAAAATAAAAAATAATTCACATTATTAAATACCCACATATAAAAGAAGTTTCTAACAGAGATACTTCTATCCATGTTGTAAACACTGTTATTTTAATGATTGGATGCAGTGACCAAAATGCAGTGAACTGGTTTTTTTAAAATAGATTATCTGTACTTGCTAAATAACATGGTAAATATTGAGGAAGTCTAATTTAATTTCCATTTCTTTTTAGAGCAGTATACAAAGATGCTGATTTGTATCTATTAGACTCTCCTTTCGGATATCTAGATGTTTTAACAGAAAAACAAATATTTGAAAGGTATGTTCTTTGTATAATTTATTTATAAAGCTTACAGTAAAGGTAAGAAAAAAAGTGTGCCATCATAGACCGCATATACCATCTTGAAACCTATTTTTGTGACTCACCATAGACAGAGATAACAACATATTTGCTCAAGCTGCTGTGCTTCACTGGCAAGACTGAAGGCTGTTTGCATTAAAACCTTTTCTGAGCGCTGCATCGCTACACTGTTACAATAGTTACTATTACATATGTGGTTTTCTGCAGTATTACTGCCTTGTGATGTAGCTTCTACAGCAACAATTAGTTATATGACTTAATTTCAAAGTTTCAAAGTGACTTTACAGGTGATAATTTATTAGGAGCATAGTTATTATATACTCTTCTGGAAATAAATATTTTAAACAATAAGGATGGATATGTGTGTAGTATGTAAAATGGTATAATCTCTAGAATTACTCTTTCTAGAATTTAAATTTGTTTATTGCCTACTTCAAATTTTTATATGTTTTTGAGATTTAAAATATCCTGGAAGATTACTGATTTTACTTTATAATATCCTGAAATATTTTTAATCATGTTCTTTAAAACATAAAAACATGAAGCTAGGCTGAGGATTTAACAAAGAGGTATAAGCACCTGCCTGGTTGGTAAGCGCAAGGTCATGAGTTTGAACCCTGGTACAAAAACTAAACAAACAAACAACCACCCCCCCCAAAAGAAACCCCATGAAGCCAGGCACCATTTTTCTGAAGTGAAATTCTATGGCATTGTTTTGATTGACATTTTCAGTTTATGTTACTGTCACTCAAGTGATACTAGATAGTGGAATGGTTTTTCACTTACAAATCCCAAGGATATTTTATCCCAGCCTCTCAGGATGAGCTGTCAAGTATTAGCAACATAATCTCCATTCAAATTATTCCCAGTTCTCATTTTTACTCATTGAGTTCTTCATGAATCTGTATTGAATTGCATATAAGGTAGTTTATGAGTTGAACTTTTTATTTTTATTTTTAATCTAATGGGGGAAGTCTTTATTCATCTTTCCCCAAAACTTATTTTATCTACTCTAATATACCCTTGTATTAATATCTCACATTAAGACTGCAGTTATCTTTGAAATCCCTTTATTTGCCCTGCAGTGATATTGTATAGCCTGACTTCCTTATACTTTAAAAAATGGCAGGTAATTTCCAGTGTTTTAAGCATAGAGTAACTTAAATTAGGGCAAGTTTTTAAAAGCCATTTAACAAAAAACAACAGCACAAATCCATTTTTATTGATTCACTTTACATTAGTTTAAACTTTGAGCCACTACAACATCATAGAACCTATGTCTAGTGGCATTAGCAAAAAAGTTACTTTAAGTTTAGCACAAACCATTCTGACATTTCCATAGACATGTTATCTTTCTCCAGGTTATTCTGTATTATTTAGTTTGCTGCCAGTAATCATTGTGTTGTTTTTGATTTATACACCGTAAAATTCAATTTTATTCTGGGTATAATCATTCTGATTTTAAGAGGAGCCAAGAGTAGTACCTTTGGTTCTGGAGACCCCGCTTGAAGCCAACAAAATGATTTTGCATCAGTCCTCCAGATTCGTTTGCTTTTTAGAAGTCCTGTTCCCAGAAGGCCCCTTCAGACTCCAGGATGTCAGAAGGAGCAGCTTTAGTCCAATTTAATATCCAAAATGCTATTTTTATAACCTTGGTAGTATGATATGTGACTTCTTGCCAATATAAACTGTGCTGTATTTATATTGTTGTTTGTATTGTTGTATTTGTGTGGAACTGTATGATATCTTTTATTATGACATATAATATTTTAATGGATAAAACTGATCTCTCCTAAATGGATTTAGTCAGGATTTACTTTTAGACTAGAGGAAAATTTTATTAGAGGAAGCTCAAATTTTATTATCAAATTCTCAGTTATGTTTTAAAAAATTTGTTTAGTATTTATATGGTCAACCAAAATGTAGAAGAAAATTCACTAACAAAATTTAAAGAATGAGAAAGCTTTGACACTTTAGAAGATGTTTGCAAGTTTAGACTTGTAGAGACATGACTCCCTCATTTGTTAAGGAAATAAACCACCATTTCACAGAGTATATAATTAGCTCAAAATTAGACACCACTGAATATCAGAAATTTAATTTCATTCTAGGTCTGTTAATATTCAACTTTACAGTTATTTCATGCTGTAATAATTTAAGAGGCATCAAATGGATTACTAGAGAGTATTTACTTTTAGAATCATTTTAAGTAGAACAATACCATAGTATTATAGAGATTTTATACAATAAAACATTAGTAACATGTTAAAGTAAAATATATTATAAGAGGTATTTGTGAAATTGATATTTTACTTCTATTTCTTTTGTATTCTTAAAGCTGTGTCTGCAAATTGATGGCTAACAAAACTAGGATTTTGATCACTTCTAAAATGGAACATTTAAAGAAAGCTGACAAAATATTAATTTTACATGAAGGTAGCAGCTATTTTTATGGGACATTTTCTGAACTACAAAATCTACGGCCAGATTTTAGTTCAAAGCTCATGGGATATGAATCTTTTGACCAGTTCAGTGCAGAAAGAAGGAATTCAATCTTAACTGAGACTTTACGCCGTTTCTCCTTAGAGGGAGATGCCTCTGTTTCCTTAAATGAAACAAAAAAACAATCTTTTAAACAGACTGGAGAGTTTGGGGAAAAAAGGAAAAACTCAATTCTCAATTCAATCAACTCTATAAGAAAATTTTCTATTGTACAAAAGACTCCATTGCAAATGAATGGCATTGAAGAGGATTCTGATGATCCTGTGGTAAGAAGGCTGTCCCTAGTTCCAGATTCTGAGCAGTCAGATGGGCTCCTGCTTCGCAGCAATGTGATCCACACTGGCCCCACTTTCCGCAGCAGGAGACAGTCCGTGCTAAACCTGATGACACACTCAGTTAACCAAGGGCAGAGCTTTCGTCGGACGACAACAGCACCCTCAAGAAAAATGTCATTGGCCCCACAGGCCAGCCTAACAGAAATGGATATATATTCAAGACGGTTATCTCAAGAGAGTAGCTTGGAAATCAGTGAAGAAATCAATGAAGAAGATTTGAAGGTATACATAAATTATTAGCACCCTCCCATGAAATTGAGTCCAATACAATATATATTTATGTAACCAAAATTACTCAAATTTTAGAAGTTTAAGACTGGGAAAGTTCAAACAGCATTAGTTATGTAAGCAGCTTTCAAATATAAAGTAATCAACTCTTCCCAATTACAGTGGTTTTATATCTTCTCGTAAGATGTGTTATACGCCAATGCAAGATTTATTATTGAGTCCTTTTTACCACGCCAGGGATATTCATTATTATAAATTAAAAGAAATCTACTTTGTTACCTCTTGAACCCTCTGTGGAATAAGGTGAAGTATAAATAAATACGGAATTAGGTCTTGGTAAATAAAGTTAAGAACTAGTTCAGTATGAGGTAGCTCATATAAATATAAATATCTGGTCTCTCAACAGGACTAACTCATATTCTAGTTTAAACATTAGTCTTGCCTAAATTTGATTAGTATGGGTTTTTTTTTATCTTTTACATTTGTATCATACATTGGGTTTCTGAAATAGTTTTTTTTTTAAAGACTGGAAATCTTAAGGCAGAAATTCTGTTGTATTATTTAATTTAATTTAATTTATTTACTTGAATTTTTGAGAAAAGGTGTTGCTACCTAGTTCAGGTTGGTCTACTCACTGTGTAGTCCAGGCTGACCTTAAACTCAGGGTAATTTTCATGCCTACCTAATGATGGGATTACAGGCATTAGCCACCAGGCCCAACTGTTTAATTATTTAAAAAAAATATTTTAACTATTAAAAGCACAAAACCACATAAAATAAAGAGGGTTGGTTGGTGTATTCTTACTAGACAATTTATATGCCTTGGGTAAAATAAACTACTGGCACAGTTGTAATAGACTGACAGAATCATAATGTATATTTCTAAAAGCAGCTTTAGCAAATCATAAGTCATTTAATATGCCCAGGCCCCTTTGTAAGATAAAGAACTAGGTGGTTCCTAAAGTATGTATTTTCAGTATTTACAGAAGTTTCCTAAAGGATAATCCATCTCTATGATTAAATATCCAAGTGAATTACTCAAACATGAGAAATTTTATAGTATATAGCCTATATATTTACTTATAATGAATGATATATTTGACTAAATAGTATTTACTGATTGCTTGTAGTGCTAGTGAGCACATACTTAGTTCCCAGAACTGTGCTAGGAACTATGTATTTATCAATGTCTTCATTAACAGGGAAGGAAACTAACTGAAATTCAGAGCTCAGCAACTTGCTCTAAAGCAGCCACTAATGTTTCAAAGCTGGAATTTGGATTCAGTTTTAGACCTATTTGACTAAAAATAAAAAACAAACCAAAAAAAAAAAAACAATTCTAACCTGTACACTCTATTTCAGTTTCATAAGACCCCTCCTCATGGTTCTGTCGTTTCTTCTGTGACTGTTTTAAAGTTCTAGAGGAACAAACCCCCTTTTTTTTGTCTTTTTGAAATAGGGTCTTGCTATGCAATTCAGGCTGGCCTTGAGCTCACTTTGTAGCCCAGGCTGGTCTCCAACTTGCAGCAATCCTCCTGCCTCAGCCTCCCAAGTGCTGGGATTGCAAGCATGTGCCACCATGTCCAGCCGAACAAACCTTTCTTTACCATTAAACTATCAAGAATCTCTCTTTCAAATTTTTGAAATGTATTTACCAGAGACGAATAAAGATTTCTTGGGATATATACCCAAGATTAGAATTATGTAATTTAAGTGATACCTAGAAAGAGTTAACTTTATGTTACTGAGGAATGTACCAATGTATTTTGTTAGCTGCCAGTCTAACAAAATAGCAAACTGTGCTTATCTAGTGACCCTTGAAGAAGCAAGACAAATTAAGGAGAGTTCTAGGAAACTTGCTTTTGACAATATTCATTATTAGAAGGCATGATACTTTTAAGCACTTAAATGCTAAAATTATTCTACAATAATACAATAATATAGTCAATGATATAATAGTAGAATTTTGAAAAATTAGAGTGTTTCTCATTTTTAGAAAAGCTATGTAGCTCCAGTGGATATCATACTGGCTATGGAGTAATTTTTACAAATGGCACTCAAAATGATTTATGCTTATTAAAATTTACTTAACTTCAAGTATGAAATTTCTTTATTTATACATATTCAAAATAAAACCATAATAGTGGTATGAAATGATGTTGTCTTGCTGTAATAACTATGATTCTGTTTACAGGAATGCTTTTTTGATGATGTAGAGAACATACCAACAGTGACCACTTGGAACACATACCTTCGCTATATTACTGTCCATAAGAGCTTGATTTTTGTCCTTATTTGGTGCTTAATTATTTTTCTGGCTGAGGTAAGAATGTTCTGTTACAAAATATTATTATTTAAAGTTAAGTTAAAAACAGTTTAGAAAGACATATACATTTATATGTACACACACTTATACATGTGTATTTATGTTTACTTATGTGTATATATGTAACTTTATGGTTCATACTTACACAGTTTCATATATAGTTCTTCTGGAAATCAATAATTGATATTTTATGCATAGCATGTATAATATGCTTAAATAGATACTACAAGAAATTTTTTAAAAAATTGTATTACGTATATTTAAGGTATGTAACATGGAATTCATATAGATTGTAGAAAGGTTACTTCAGTGAACATATTCATCATTGCAAATATCCTTTTAGAGCATCTATAATCTACTCATTTAGCATGAATCCCAATTTTATTAAGTATAATCCTTACATTGTACATTCATTATATCTAAGATAAGAAAAAAATTTTAAATGTTGCATAATTTCAAAATTTTAAATGTTACATAAATTGAGATAATAATTCTGTACTAAATTCTAAGTTCATTTAATGGTAGACATCGTACTATTAAATATGCAAGAAACAATTCTTTAAATGGCTTCTTCACCAAATGTTATAAATATATGTTAGTGACTTGAAATGGTTTTAAACTACCCTTTTAGAGGTACAAATCACCTACTTACAGAAATGTTTGTGTCTTCACTACCATCGTTGTGATTTCTTTGCCAC